>CM033683.1:41170699-41770699 GCA_019514585.1 Dendrobium officinale
TTGGAGTTATTTATTTGCTTCGTATATTAAAGTTTTTTGGTTAAAAATTTTAAATCATAAAAAAATTAGACAATTGTTAGGTTTTTATTTATTGCTTACAAATTTTCAAATTCTCCCCCCTCTTGTCGATCCAGTTATTTTAATTGGTTCAAGAATGCTTTCAAAAATAGTGTTTAGAAAACCTTATAAAACTTTTCGTAATCGTAAACACCGCGAGGGTTATTCAATAACCTTCCACCTCTTTTTTATAACATCCCGTTTGATTTTCTGGAAAATTTAGAATGTCTACTTTTTTTACAGTCTATTAATTATCGCATGTAGATGTTAGTCAATGATGGATATGTTGCATCTTTTAAAACATTGAATGGAGCGAAAACTCAAGTCCCTTTTAATGAATGGAATAATGAGGATAGTGATTTATCTCAATTAAATTCTAAGTATTTAAATTACTTTTTTTGTGCATTAAAGTCTGAGGATTATATGAGAGTTTCTACCTGTGCTACTGGTAAGGAGATTTGGGATAGACTGTGTATTACATACGAAGGAACAAGTAAAGTAAAACAATCTAGGCTAAACATTTTGTTGCATGATTATGAACTCTTCCGTATGAAACCTAGCGAAATAATATCTAACATGTACACTAGGTTCACCCAAATCATGACATCCTTGCATGCATTAGGTAGAGAGATTTCAAATTCTGAGAAAGTAAATAAGATTCTTAGATGGTTACCTAGTTCCTACGATGCTAAGATAACTGCTATCACTGAATCTAAAGATCTTAACATTTATTTTATTGATAATCTCCTTGGGTCACTCATTACATACGAGTAAGGAGTGAGTCAAAGACAAAGTAATGCAGGTGAAAAGAAGAAGGAACGAATAGTGGCATTAAATGCAAACAACTCAGAAAGTGATAGCTCTGCAATGGAGGAAGAAGATGATATAGCATTGATGACCCGACAGTTTAAGAACTTCTTAAATAGAAAACAAAGGCGTCATAAGCTCTGCAGAGAATAAAGGTAAAATCTCAAAGTTTAATAAAGTTTCATCTGATATAATATATTTTGAGTGTAGGAAGCCAGGTCACCTTCGAGCTGATTGCCCCAACCTAAAGAGCACACCAGCTAAGGAAAAAGGGGAGGACAAAGCCAAATACAAGAAAGGGAAAATAAAGACATAAAAAGCTTTTTGGGCCGACTCTGCATCAGTATCGTTAGAAGAAGAAGCAGAGGATGAGGTAACAAATCTGTGTCTAATGTCTAACGATAATCTTGATCAATCAAATCAAGATGAGGTATGTCAACTTTCATATGAAGATTTGTTGCTTATTTCTGAAAAAATTCATGACTCATATAGGAAATTGAAAAAGATGCATGCTAGTCTTAATTTTGAGTTTAGTAGTTTACAAATTGAGCATGCTAACTTAGTCAAAAATTTTTTTGATTTAGATAGAGATCATATGCTACTTCTTGATGAGTATGATGCATTAAATAAGAAGCATATTGAACTAACTGAAATGCATGAAGCCTTGAAAACCACTCATATTGAACTAGAATAAGCTTTTGATAGTCTAGATAAACATGTATTAGAAGTAGATCATAGTGAGCATTTGTTAAAAATAGAAGTTCATGGATTGACATATCAAAACAATACTTTTAAAGAAAAAAACAAAGAACTAGAAAAAGAAAATGCATCACTCACATTAGCCCAGTCTAGCAAACCCCCAACACATCATGCATTACACAACTTTAGGAAGAGGCATCACCACCCACATAGGTTAGTGAATCCATTTAATGGTGTTAGGTGTTTCTCTTGAGGCATGCTAGGTCACCTAGCCCGTACTTGCATAATTCACCGTAGGATACACTTAGTATGGAGACCTAAAGTGCATCCATCACAACATAGCATGCATACATCTCATTCATGCAAGCATAAGGAGGAACCCAAACTCACTTGGGTTCCAAAATCTAACCCTTAAATGAAATTATAGGGATGCTCTCACAAAAGACCTAGTGAGAGCATGTGATACCTGAATAGTGGCTGCTCATGTCACATGACTGGAGATATGAAGAAGTTCATTCTACTGGAGACCAGATTGGGAGGCAAAGTAACAATGAGAGACAACACTACCAGGAAAGTGATAGGCTCAGGTATTACTAGTAATGCTAAGAATTTTTTAATTGAAAATGTCTTATTAGTTGATGATTTGAAGCATAACTTACTTAGCATTAGTCAATTGTGTGACAAAGGCTTTGATATTAAATTTATGTCTGATAAATGCCTGATTAGTTTAAATGATAAACTAGTTTTAGAAGGAAAACAAATGAATAATGTTTACATGTTAGACCTTGATTGCATTGATAGTTTAAATTCATTTTGTTTGAAAATAATAGTAGATGACTCATGGCTATGGCATAGGAGACTATGCCATGCTAGTATGAAAACACTTAGAAATATCACTCAGAAAAACCTAGCTAGAGGCATACCTAAGTTAGATTTCACTAAGGACCATTTATGTGATGCTTGCCAACTAGGAAAATAAATTAAATCATCCTTCCATTTAATTAAAGATGTGATCACCTCTAGGCCATTAGGAATCCTACACATGGACTTATTTGGACCCGTTAGCACAGCTAGCCTAGGAGGGAAAAATTATGGGTTTGTAATTGTAGGTGACTACACTAGGTTCACTTGGGTAAGATTCCTAGCACATAAGAATGAGTCTTTTGAGGAATTTAAGGTATTCTCCATATGGATTCAACAAAAATTAGGTTGAGAAATCTCAACGATCCATAGTGATCATGGTGGAGAGTTTCAAAATGATAGATTTGAATCATTTTTCCAAGAGATAGGAATAGAACATAATTTCATTGCCCCTCAAACACCTCAACAAAATGGTATAGCATAAAGGAAGGATAGAACCTTGGTAGAAGCCGCTAGGGCAATTTTAGCGGAGTACACCCTTCTTAAATACTTTTGGGCAGAAGCAGTCAACACAGCGTGTTATATTTTAAATAGGTTAAACATTAGATCTAATCTGAATAAAACTCCTTATGAACTCCTTAAGGATAGGACACCAAATCTATCACACTTACATGTCTTTGGGTGCAAGTGCTTCAAATTGATTAATGGTAAACTTCCCTTAGGAAAATTTGATCCCAAGTCTGATAAGGGTGTCTTCTTAGGTTATTCATCTGTAGGTAAGGCCTATAGATTCTTTAATAATAGAACCCTAGTAGTAGAAGAGTCCACCCATGTAGTATTTGATGAATAAAATAAGCCCTCTGAATATAAAATTAAAGATGATGAAATAGAGGGAATTCAAGGAGTAGAGATTAAGACCTTAGGAGAAAGGGTAAAACCTCAGGAAGATTTGCATAGAGAATAGAGATATTCTTCTAGTCATCCTAAAGAGTTAATTTTAGGAGAACCTTTAGAAGGTGTAAGAACTAGGCATGGACTTAGGAAAGAGGTTAGTCATTCAGCATTCATCTCTATGATAGAACCTACAAGTATAGATCAAGCCTTAGGAGATGAATTCTGGATTCTAGCAATGCAAGAAGAGCTGAACAAATTCACCAGGAATGATGTTTGAGAGTTAGTCGAGAGACCTAAAGAATAAAGTGTTGTTGGAACAAAATGGGTCTTCCAAATTAAGGTGAATGATTCTAGAACAACAATAAGAAATAAAGCCAGATTAGTAGCTAAGGGGTACAACCAAATTGAGGGAATAGACTTTGAAGAAACCTTTGCCCCTGTTGCTAGACTAGAAGCCATAAGAGTGCTCTTAGCTTTTGCTTGGTTTAAGAACTTCAAACTATATCAAATGAATATAAAGAGTACTTTTTTGAAAGGGGTAATTAAGGAAGATGTCTATGTTGAGCAACCCCCCCGGATTTGAGAGTTCACAATTTCCAAACAATGTATTCAAATTAAAAAAAGTACTTTATGGATTAAAGAAAGCACTTAGAGTATGGTACAAAAAACTTAGCACATTCTTATTTGATAGAGGATTTGAAAAGGGTAGTGTAGATACTACATTCTTTTTACAAAAGATCAAAAATGAAATTCTCATTATTCAAATTTATGTGTATGACATCTTATTTGGATCTTCAGATAAAAACTTGTGTGATGAATTCTAAAAAATAATGAGTAATGAGTTTGAAATGAGCATGATGGAGAACTTAATTACTTTCTTGGCTTTAGTATAAAACAAATGGATAACGAAACTTTTCTTAGCCAAATAAAGTACATTAAAGATATTTTGAAGAAATACGAAATAGATAGTGCTAAACTCATGAACACTCCAATGGGCTCAACAATTCAATTAGACAAATATCCTAGTGGAAAATTAGTAGATCAGAAAAAATATAGAGGAATGATTGGATCCCTTCTTTATTTGACTGCCGGTAGACCGGACATAATGTTTAGTGTGTGCCTTTGTGCCCATTTTTAAGCTGATCCTAAAGAGTCTTACTTAACTGCGGTCAAGAGAATCCTTATATATCTACTAGACACCCTGAACTTAGGAATTTGGTATCTTAGGTACAGCACTTCCTTTGAAATCTTAGGGTACTCAGATTTTGATTTTTCAGGATGTAGGATAGATAAAAAAAGCACCTCTAGTACCTGCCAATTCCTAGGACAATCATTAGTTTCTTGGTTCAGTAGGAAGAAAAATTTAGTAGCCCTTTCCACGGCCGAGGCAGAATATATTGCAGTAGGAAGTTGCGTTGCACAAGTACTATAGTTAAAACAACAAATTCTTGATCTTGGACTACCTGTAGGAACCATCTCAATCATGTGTGACAAAACAAGTGCAATTTGCAATTCTAAGAACCCAATTTAGCACTCTCGAACGAAACACATAGACATTAGACACCATTTCATAAGAGATCACGTTGCTAAGGGAGATATAGAATTACATCACATCGCTACAGGAGATTAATTGGTTGACATATTCACAAAACCGCTAGCATTCGACACATTTAGCACCTTGAGGACTAGACTAGGTGTTATAGACATTAATGCACAAAAAAAAAAAAAACACAAAAAAAAAACAAAAACAAAAAATTCTTCTAAGGCTGTTCCTACACACTCACTACACAAAACCACTAAATTTGACATTTTATTATCGTACTGTACGATAAACAATCATACTGTATGAAATATCTAAATCTACACAAAGCACAACCCATAGGCAAAGTTTGCCTCTGTTGATCATATTGTATGATCTCTGTCATACTGTACGATCCATCTGGCAGGCATTCAAACCATCTGGTACGACATAATTGATCATCGTACTGTATGTTACCTCCTCATCATACTATACGATCTACATCAACGAACAGATTGGGACAAATTAACTCGATTTGGTATGATATTATTGGTGTTCGTATTGTACGAAACCTCCACATCATTTTGTACAATCCACCTAAGCAAAACGGATGAGAATGACTTAAAGGTGTCTGGTACGATATAATTGTCATTCGTACTATACGATACACATATTCATATAGTACGAAACTTTTCATCAAATGTCATGCCGACGACCCTCGGGATGATCGACATAAAGGTGTCTGGTACGATATTTATTGTACTGTACGAGTTGACCACCTTTTCCTGATACGACCCGTTAGAACATTTATTGCCCTATCGTATTGTATGATACTAGATCGTACTGTACGATGTATGAAAAATTTTATAAATTTTCTTATTTGTAGATCTCTTCACTCACAATTCTTCACTCACTTCTCTTCTCACTTAGTCTACTTGCTTTCCCGATAATGTCGAGTTCCAGCAAGAGGGTTCATTTGGTAGATGGAAGCTCGTCTTCCTTTAGCCGTCACAGCGCTCGCTTTCTACGTGCTAAAAATGAAGAGGCATATCACAAGCATAAAGCCTGCAAGATTATGCCATCCAAAATGCTCAATCAGGCTACTCTAAATTTTGAGGTACTTAACCTCTTTGCTTCCACCACCTTCCAATTCCTCCTCACCCTGGCCTTCTCCTACAACTTTGAACTTCTTTTGAAATTTCTAGAAAATATAACCTACACTGTTTACAACCTAACTTTCCACTCCTTTGTCTGTCGCCAAAATATCAAAATTACTAAAGCTGACATTGCCCAATACATTGGGCTATCTACTGAAGGGCCTAGGGTTCATTCCTTTATCACAAATGAATTTGACTGGAGGGGTGTTAATCGTGTCCTTAAGAATGCCTCCTTCTATCAACACCAGCCACTCATCCGATCACTCAATCGAAATGCCAGAATTATTCAACTTGTCCTTAGAACCTCTATAATACCCAATGCTGGCGACTGGATCAACATGACCCCAACTTAATCTATCGCTAACTATATTATCATCTCAAACACTAAATTCGATGAGGAAGACCTGATTATTGATAACATTCATCATATGACTTTCGTTCGCCTCCCTACTACTCGCCGGAAATAAAATCTAGCCCTTGATCATCTTATATGATATATCCTTCAAAATAAATATCAAATAACTTATCCTGGTGACCCCGATAATCTTCTAATCTTTTATACGGATACCTCTTTCCGTATTCTTTTCCATCAGGGACAAGAGTCTGAAGAACCCGTCTTTGATGATGAAGAAGGAGAAGATGCCCCAGCAGCAGCTCCGGCTCGACCACGATGATATGCAACATCCCGAGCACCTGCACCAGCTCATCTTCACGATGATTTAGTTGAACACTTCGACCAACTATAGACTCGCCTCGATACACACATACAAGAGCAACATCATCAACACGAGGCCGACATGCAATGGTTTTGGGGAGCGCTTCACCGTGATTGATCACTAATTTGACACAATCCTTCACTACTTCCAACCAAACCTACCTCCACCTCCAAGTGATCAGGTTCCTTCCCTTTGAAGTGTATCTGTGTTGTTTGCTCCTCTTTCTGGTGCTGTCAAAAGGGGGAGAAGTTTGTTGTAGTCTGCTCTTATGTTTCCTTATGATTAAATAGAATGCATTTCTTTTTCTATTACATAATGCATTTTCTTTTCCTATTTTGTATAACATTTCTTTTTCTTATGTTTAAATAAAAAAAAATAAAAAAATGCCTTTCAAACTTGCCTACAATAAACAGCATTTGCCATTATCAAAAAGGGGGAGATTGTTGCAACCCATGACCCTGAGTTTGAGATTTTGATGATGACAAATAATGTCACCTGAACTATCTATTCATTAAATATCATTTGTTTTCTGCTATTGCGTGTGAGTACTAACATTTTAGGAAGATCACAAATTACTCAGGACAACAGGAAGTCTCAAGACTGGGTAGAGTAGGAGTGTGAATCTAGTATAATGTAATTTTATATTTATTTTATTTTTTATTTTCTTGAGTCTAGCCACAAACTTCATGTAAGTCTGAGCAACCATGCACACACACAAGGGGAGAGGGTTTTAAAAGTAAAAATATAGATTTTCTTTCTCTGGTGATTGTACTGTACGAATTTAGTTCGTACTGTATGATTTGATCTTATAAAATATTTTCAGTGAACAGATTGTATGGTACGAATAATATCATATTGTACGATGTGTTACAAATCCAAAAACCCTAGCCGCCATATTAACTTAAGTTATTTTCATCCATTCATACTGTACGAAGAAATTTATACTATACGATTTATTTTAAATACTTACTTAATTTAACTCGTGATTAGTGGAATAAATCAAGGTCTAATTATTGATTGATAATTATACTGTACGATGAACATGTTCATACTATACGATGAATAGAGATGAATTCTGATCGTCCCGGATATCATCCTGGATGATCCCTTATTTTTGCCTCATCGTACTGTACGATCTAGATAGTACCATATGATGAACATAGATGACATTTGATCGTCCTGAAATTCATCCTGGATGATGCCTTAATTTTGACTATTCATACTGTATTATGTGGATCATACCATATGATGTACAGAGATGACTTTCACTCATCCCAGCTATCATCCTATACGAGTAGTGGTGTTGAGGATCAAACCGTACGATTGAGTATCATACTGTATGAGTATATTTTGAACAGTTCGTTCATCTTTGTACCAGGATGAGGCATGTTATATATATATCATACTATACGATTAGAAATCGTACTGTACGATAGTAATGGCTACTTTAAAAATTTTAGAGATTTTGGAGCCCATTTTATGTGTCAAAATTATTATGTTTTCGAGAGACACAAAAAGAGGGGAACGTGATTAGAGAGGGAATCCTTGGGAGAGAGCTCTTGAGAAGCTATTAGGGTTTGAGAGAGGAAGGAGAAGGTGAGCTTGGTGAGGGAGAAGAGGTCTGAGGGAGATCACACGGTTGCTCCGTTCTTGCTGCATCTAGCTCTTCCTATGGCTCGAGAAGAACTTGTGGGGGGCTCTTTAAGGGGGGAGACTCTTCTACATCCGTGGCCTCGAAGGTACTCTGTCTTCTCCCGAAGGGAGAAAAATGGGAAGATACTCTGCTTTCTCTAGGAGAGAAAAATGAGAAGGTACTCTGCTTTCTCCAGGAGTGAAAAATGAGAAGGTACTCTGCCATCGCTAGGAGAGTGAGAACAGCGCTTGGCACTCTGCCACGCTGGGTTGTTGAAAGTGAGTCTTGTGAGGGCTTCTCCACCTTGTCGAGGGGGGCAAAAGGAGAGCTATATTTTGTAGTGAAATTCCCGGAGCGGAGGACTCCGGGGAGTAGACTTAGGTTATGGTTTGATCGAACCACTATAAAATTTTGTTGTGCTTTTTTCTTATTGCTTTTTTTTTCTTGCACTTTATTTCATAATATTTGCTTGATGAAAATTATGAAAGAAGAAAAAAAGGGATTTCATTGTTGCACGTTGAGTTCAATTATTTGCCTTCATAGTAGTTAAAGTTTTTATGTTAAAAATTAAAAACACCAAAAAATTAGAACTCTTGCTTAGGTTTTTAATTATTGCTAGAAAGTTTTCATAATTCACCCCCCTCTTATTGATCTAGTTATTTCAAGTTCATAAGAGCTTAACATCCTTAATGAACTTTTAAGTGGTATCAGAGTGGGATTCATAAAACCAAGTTTTTGAAAACTTTTGAATTTCGATCCATAGCTAACTCACGAAATCATAATACTACGGAAGGGTAATCTATTACCTGACCACATTTGTTTGAAAATATTTCTTTTGATTTTTGGAATACTCGCATATCTACATTTTTACAATCAATTGACTATCGTATGTGTATGCTTGTTAAAGAAGGATATTCACCTCCTTCACGTGGAATTAATGGCATTAAAATTGAACTTCCTTTTATTAAATGGACTTTTGATGATAGGGATTTAGCACAACTTAATGTAAAATATTTTGAACAACTTTTTTTGTGCTTTAAAATTTGAAGACTACATGCGTATTTTAACTTGTGATACTGGTAAACAGATTTGAGATAGATTGTGCATTACTTATGAATGAATAAATTAAGTTAAGTAATCTCGATTAAATATTTTATAGCATGATTATAAACTTTTTTGTCTAAAATCTTCTAAATAAATTTCTGAAATGTATACAGGTTTACTCAAAGTATTACCTCTTTGCATGCCTTAGGATGAGAACTCACTAACTATGAAAAAGTGAATAAAGTTTTAAGATGCTTGCCCTCCTCTTTTGATATTAAGATTATTGTAATTATTGAATCTAAAGATTTGAATACTTATTTGAATGACAACTTACTTGGATCACTCATTACTTATGAGCAAGGAGTGAATCAAAGAAATCTTGATGCAGGTGAGAAAAAGAAAAAAATATTGTTGCGTTGAAGGCCAACAACAAGGACACTGACTCTTCCCGGTCTGAAAGTGATAATGTTTCCTTAATCATAAGGCAATTCAAAAGCTTTTTAAGGAATAAGCATAAGAACCATCATAAGTGGAATAAAGGCAAGGGTAGCAAAAATTTTATGAGTTCTAATATTACTATTTGTTTTGAATGCAAAAAAGTAAGGACATGTTAAAGCTGATTTCCATACACTTAAAACTCATCCTAGCAAGGAAAAGGGTGAAGAGAAAAACATGTTCAAAAAGGACAAGAAGAAGTTTCAAAAGGTATTATATGTAGATTCTGCATTTGACTCCTCTGAGACTGAAGCTGAAGAGGAGACAACAAACTTGTGCTTGATGGCATACAAAAATCTTGGCCAAAGTGACCAAGAAAAGGTACATGAACTAACCTATAAGCAATTACTTGAAGTTTCTGAATAAAATTCATGCATCATATAGGAAACTTAAGAAATCACATGCTAGCTTGAAATTGGAATATTTAAATTTACAAAAAGAGCATGAAATTTTTCTTAAAAATCATTCAATAATTGATTGCAATCATATGTCATTACTTGATGAGTTTAATACATTAAATAAAAAAGCATACTGAATTTTTTGATACACATGATTTCTTGAAGACATCCAATGATGAGTTAAAAAAGAAGTAAGAAATTAGTAAATCTCAAAGCTTTTGAAAATAACAAATCATCATTGCATGCGTCACATAACTTTAAAAAGAAGCCTAGCCACCTGAGTAGATTAGTACATTTTTTTCCTAGTGTTAGATATTTTCATGTGGCATGTTAGGATACATTACACACACTTGCACCATTCACCGTAGTACACATTGGGTGTGAAGACCCAAATTGATTAATTCATAACAAAACACACATACATTGCATTCTACTTTCCATAAGAAGGAACCTAAATATAATTGGGTTCCTAAATCTCATGTTTGATGATTTTGTAGGCTTGCTCTCACAAGAGGCCTCATGAGAGCATGTGGTACCTGGACAGCGGATGCTCACAACACATGATTGGAGATGCCAATCAATTCATTTTGCTGGAGATCAGGATAGAAGGAAAGGTTACTCTTTGAGACAATACCACAAGGAAGGTAGTGGGCACATGTATAATTGGAAACTCCAAAAACCTTTTGATTGAAAATGTTTTTCTCTTAGATGGACTAAAACACAACTTATTTAGCATCAGATAGCATTGCGATAAGAGCTTCATTATAAATTTTTTGGCAAATACTTGCATTATAAGCTTAAATAATAACACTATTTTGTATGGAATGCAGATCAATAATATTTACATGCATGACTCAAATAATATTAAAAGTGCTGCTTTATTTTGCTTAAAAATAGCTGCTGATTATTCATGGTTGTGGCACAGGAGATTATGTCATGCCAGTATGAAAACTCTTAGGAGAGTGACCCAGAAAGACCTAGTTAGAGGTGTCCCCAAACTTAAATTCTCAAAAGATCACCTTTGTGATGCCTAATAATTAGGGAAGCAAGTTCATTCCTCTTTTCACTCCATTAAGGACATTAGTACTTCTAAACATTTAGAAGTCCTTCACATGAATTTGTTTGGACCTATTAGCAGTGCCAGCTTAAGAGAAAAAATCTATAGTTCTATGATTGTCGATGACTACTCGAGGTTTACTTGGAATAGATTTCTATCACACAAGAATGAGTCTTTTGATGAGTTTAGATCCTTCTTTACTAAGATTTAGAAAAACTTATATTATGAGATCTTGACCATCCATAGTGACCATGGGGGAGAGTTTAAAAATGAGAGATTTGGAAACTTCTATGAGGATAAGGGGATTAGTCATAACTTCTCAGCTCCTAGGACCCCTCAGCAGAACAGGGTAGCTAAAAGGAAGAACCGGACCTTAGTAGAAGCCGCTAGAGCCATGCTTGCTGAGTATTCACTTCCAAAATACTTTTGGCCTAAAGCGATAAACACATCTTATTATGTGTTGAATAGGGTGAATACTAGAGCCAAACTTGATAAGACACCCTATGAGATCCTTAAGGGAAAGACACCCAATCTTTCCCACCTCCATGTCTTTGGTTGTAAGGTTTTCATTCATAATAATGGGAAGTCATACTTATGGAAATTTAACCCAAAATCTGATGAAGGAGTGTTCTTAAGATATTCAAGTGTGGGGAAATCCTTTATGGTGTTTAATAAGAGGACATTGGTGGTGGAGGAGACAGCTCATATAGTGTTTGCGGAATTTGATCCTAAGAAGTCTAGAGTTGAGGAGAAAGGTGAAGTTGGAGAGAATACCACTGGAGTTGAAAATTTGAAGAAAAGGGTAGAGCCCCAAAACACTGAAGGAATAGGTGAGATTACCCAAGGAGTAGAAAATATAGATCTGGAGGAAAGGGTTGAACCTACACACACCTTGCCTAGAGATTGGAGATATTCTTCGAGTCATCCTAAAGAACTTATCTTAGAAGACCCCTCTGAAGGTGTTATCACTAGGCATAGACTTAGGAAGGAAGTGAACTACTCTGCCTTTATCTGAATAACTGAACCTACCAACATCAACCAACCCCTTTCTGATGAGTTTTGGATCTTAGCCATGTAAGAGGAGTTAAACTAATTTGTTAGGAATGATGTTTGGGAGCTTGTAGAAAGACCAAAGGGATAAAGTGTAGTTGAAACCAAATGAGTTTTTAATAATAAAATGAATGATTCTTGTGTGGTGTTAGGAATAAGGCAAGATTGGTGGTTAAGGGGTACAACCAAATAGAATGGATTGATTTTGAGGAGACCTTTTCCCCAGTAGCTAGATTAGAAGCCATTAGAGTGCTATAACATTTGTCTGTCATAAGGGATTTAAGCTTTTTCAAATGGAAATTAAGAGTAACTTTTTAAATAGAGTAATAAAAGAGGATGCGTTTGTAAAGTAACCCCTAGGTTTTGTGAGTTCCCAATTTCTAAATCATGTTTTTAAATTAAAAAATTCCTTATATGGATTAAAGCAGGCACCCAGAGCTTGGTATGAGAGGCTTAACACATTCTTACCAGAGAGGGAGTTTATTAAGGGGAGTGTAGACACCACCCTTTTTCTGAGAAAAGTTAGAGATGATTTATTCATTTTTTAGATCTATGTCAATGATATAATTTTTGGATCTTCTAATAAAAGGCTATGCGATGATTTTTCTAAAATAATGAGTATGGAATTTAAGATGAGTATGATGGGAGAGTTGTTCTACTTTTTTTGGGTTTAGCATAAAACAACTGGATAATAGAACCTTTCTAAATCAAACAAAATATATAAAGAACATCTTGAAGAAGTATGAAATGGATAAAACCAAGCCAATTAATACTCCCATGACCTCCAGTGTTCAGTTGGATAAGAACCCAAATGGAAAGTCTGTTGATCAAAAGAAGTACAGAGGGGTGATTCGATCTTTACTTTACTTGAGTGCTAGCCAACCTAATATAATGTTTAGTATCTGTCTCTGTGCTAGATTTCAAGTTAATCCTTAAGAATCCCACCTGACTGTAGTTAAGAGATTTTTTAGATACCTCTTAGGAACCCAAAACTTAAGAATCTGGTATCCTAGGCATAACACTTCTTTTGAGATTAATTGATATTCTGATTCTAATTTTGTAGGATGTAAGATAGATACATAGAGCACTTCTGGGACTTTCCAATTCATAGGACAGTCTTTAGTCTCCTGGTCTAGTAGGAAGCACAACTATGTAGCACTTTCCATTGTTGAAGCTGAGTACATTGCCTTAGAAAGTTGTGGCCCAAGTCCTTTGGTTGAAGCAGCAAGTTCTGGATTTAGGATTACCTGTAGGCACAATTTCAATCCTTTGTGATAACACTAGTGCCATCCGAATCTCTAAGAATCCTATCCAACATTCAAGGACCAAGCACATTGACATAAGATATCACTTTATTAGAGACCATGTGACCAAGGGAGACATTGAGTTACACCATGTGATAACTGAAAATCAACTGGCTGACATTTTTACTAAACCACTAGCCTTCGACACTTTCAGCACTTTAAGGACCAAATTGGGTGTGATTCACATAAATGTATAAACTTTATTCTTATCGATTTCTGATCTGTTATCAATTATTTTTTTACTTATATTATTTTATTTATGTAGTTTATCATTGTTTATTTCTTTTTTATTTTTGTTTGTTGCTTTATTTTTATTTCGTTTGTTATATTTTTTTTCTAATCATTACTGAATTGATATCTTATGTCTTTTTTTTTTTAGAAATTTGTAAGTCCAAGATTGACATCTCTAAAAATAGTTAAAGGGGAAAAATACTATTGATTGTTTCCTTCTCTCTAACTTCTCTTAATGGTGGGATTTTCTTTTCTAAACAAAATTCTATCTCACATTAACAACTGGATTTTGAAATTGAGATCTTTTCAATCTTGCTATAGTAATCTAGCTTATATGTAAAATATTCAAAGTCTTTATTTTACCTTCAGATTTTTGTAATATTGTCATTGAATTTATAATATGATTTTTTATTCTATCTTGTGATTCATTCTTTCTTATATTAGAGAGTGAGTTTTTCTTATCTAATCTCTAGAAGATATAATAATAATTGAGAATTTTTAAGAATTTTGAAAAAGGGATCTAGCTTGCAAAAAAAAGAAGAAGAAAACAAGTAGCCAATGATGCCAAAATCAAAAGATGCACAATGATACTAAATTAAATATATATATACAAAGTGTATCAAAAATCAAAAGATGTGTAAAGAGTACCAATTAAATTGACAAGAGGCATAAAATGAGCCGACCAAAAGTAAGCTTCTACTCTTTCAAAATTTTTAAATCATAGAAGAATTCATGTGTCACTTGATATTTTTCAAAGGCTTGATTTCAGAATTCATGATTGTAACTAATTACTTTGATATATGATTGTATAAAATATTTTTCTAAAAATAAGTCTTAAATTAATTTCTTTTTCTTATCCAATTAATTTTTATAATTTAGATCCTTATTCATGTGTCACTTGATAGTTTCCCCTAGGAGAAGTCCGAGTTAAGGCTAACAGGATTAGTTGTTCTACCGTTTTCTTGGATTTCGATGATATATACTCAATGATTCTTTCAAATTTTTTTAATTTAATCACATGGAAAATTTATCATATTCAAGATTTGATTAAAAAAAATTCTTATTTTGCTTTTATTCTTATCTTTTTCATATTTTATTTTCTTTTTTAAGTTGATTTTTTCTATTTCCTTGTTATTCTTGATCAATGGCAGGAGGAAAGCGATCTCGCCATCTTTCGAAGAGTTCCTCGAGGGTGACTCTATACTCTCGCTTCATTGAGATGGATGATCAAGCAGCTTATCAAAGGTACAAAATAGCTGGGATTACTATCTTTCAGACTGTCAATCCACACATTCTTTCCTACTCTGTCCTAGATCTTTTTGCACACACTTCTTTAACCTTCCTTATTACTCTCTCTGTCCCATTCAACTCCGAGCTTCTTTTCGAATTTTTGGCTGGCCTCCACATTAATTCTTCTTTCATTGTTCTCGGGTCCAATGTGAATTGATGCCCCATCGATATCATATATCATGATTGTACAAAACTTTTGGAACTTTCCACCACAGGGGACAAACTCCATATCCTTTGTTCTGATTCTGATTATGGTTGGGCTCTAGCCAACCATTTTTATAAAAATACTAATGCTCAATTTCACGTTGGAGAGTCTAGTACCTTACTCAAAGATGCTAGGACAATCTAGCATATCCTTCGCACCTCAATTCTTCTTAAAGCTGGTGATTGTGTTCATATCACCCCTCTTCTTTCGATCACCACTTTTTATATTTTTGCTCGTCGAGAATTCAATGCCACGGATTTTATCTTTTGCTACATTGAGCATCTAACCACTATTCGATATTAAGGACATAGGAGGAAGCCCAATCTTACTCTAGGACATATCATTGCCAATGTTTTAGAATAAAAATACAACCTCTAATGTCCTGCCCCACCAAATTTTCATTCTGCCTTCAACTCAAACAACTCCTTCCACATTCTTTACAGTACTTGTCTTCACCTAGGGCATGAGGAAGCTGAGGAAATTGAGGAGGAGGTAGCTCCTACACCTGCTCCTGCACCTTTCCTGCACCTACTCCGCTCTACCATCACTCTCAGCTGGATCAACTGGTGGAGCGATTTGACTAATGGGAGCTTTGCTTCGAGGCGTATGTCACTGTGTAGGAGCAGCAATATACTTAGGACATTATTTGCCTGCAGCACCAGCATGACTAGGATATGGCCTGGTTTGGAGAGCAGTTCACCACTCTTTCAAGTTACTTTTAGCCATATCCACCTCCATCACCACCTCCTTCAGATGACCAGGGGTCATCATTCTTTTATTTTTTTTTATGTTGTTTTTTATTATAGTTTGATTTTTTTTGTTGGTCTCTGCTTTGCTTCTTTTCTAGTTTCCCTCTTCCTTTTTGTGATGTCAAAAGGGGGAGTAGTTAGTTGTACTATTTATTATGTAGTTTGATTATATTATTGGATAGTTAATCTATTTCTATTAAATTGCCTTAAATTGTTTAGATTATTTTTTGGTTTCCCATCATCAAAAAGGGGGAGATTATTGCAAATCTAATTTTATGGATTAGAATTTTGATGATATTTGTATTGGTTAGAACGATAGGGTCAAATAAAAAAGAATCAGCTGCCAGATCTATTTAGGTATTATTTATTTTTGGACATCATCCAGGATCTCATCCAAGACATCATCCTGGATGATGCAACATAATTATGCCTAAATTAATATACTTGTTAAGGAAAATAATTAAGGTTTTGATTACTCGATTTAATTATCCAGGATGATCACAGGATTGGCCTCTACAATCAGTTCAAAAAACCTTAGTTATTCCTGGATGGTCTTTATCGGCCAACTACCTTTAGGGCGATGGTCTGGACAATTTTTACGGATTTGAACTAATCGTCCAGGATGATCGTGAGATTTGCCTGGATGATCAAGCTATTTTTTCATCGTCCAGACATCCATTCAGTGTGATTGTCTGGGCAATATTCAAGGATTTGTATTGATCGATCATGATGATATTATATCGGCCTGGATGATATGAACAAAAATCTTCTAATTATCCTACACCGTCTGGGTTGTTTGAGTAAAATTTATGCTGATTGTCCAAGAAGATATTTATATTATTCTTGATGATAAAGTCAGTTTATATAAAATAAGAGCTATTCCAATACTCCTCTATTTAAGAGATCTTGTTCTACCTAAGAGCTCATCTTTTGCTGTTGTTTTGACCTGAGAGAGACAAGAGGAGAATGAGAGAAAGGGAGAGAGAGAGAGGATCTTGTGAGGGGATTCACAAAGATTTCTCCAAGCAAGGATCTAAGTCGTCTTCTCTGATCGTCATCCCTTATTCTTGGAGATTCGAGAGAGATCAACTTCAGCAATCGATCAAGGTTCTCTACCTGCTTCTGGAGGAAGCAATAGGAGTTGGGTTCTCTGCCTCACCGGTGTCAGTGGAAACGAGGTTTTGTATAGACTTCTCCGTATTACTGTGGAAGCAAAAGGAGAATCACTGAGTTTAGTGCAATACTCGGAGGGCACCTCCGGGGAGTGGACGTAGGTTGAGTTGACCGAACCACTATAAATTTTTGTGTTCTTTTCTTCTACTTTTTTGACATTTAATTTCCACACGATTTCTTTGTGGTGAATTTTGGTTTGGTTAAGATTTTGTTTTTTGATTGAAAGATTTTTTAAAATACCAATTCTTCCCCTCCCTCTTGGTAAGCTTGGGCTAGTTCATAAGGGCTTAACATCCCTAACAAACTTTCAGGTTCTAGAGTTATTTGAAATGGCAAGAAGAGTTTAAAATAGAAGGGATTAGGTTTAAGAAGTTTTTTACCATATTTGACCACTCCAAAAGGTTGGTTTGACTATTTGACCAATCCAAAGTTACTTGGACTACTGATGTGGCATGTAAGGTGACACCAAGGGTTGATTATAATGAGTTGGAGGGGATATGAAGCCATGGAGCTAGAACTTGAAGGAATATATAGGATTTTGAATGGGTTTGACCAACTCAAAATGGTTTGACATGATTAAATGGACCATGGCTTGACTCCAAATGAGCTAAGGGGTATTCAAGGCATAATATGAATTGGTTTTAAAAAGTCCTATGCAATAGGATTTGATTTGAAATGTATGAACACATAGGAATTAAGGCTTGAACATTGATTGAAGTTTGAGCAAGAAAACCAAGGTGATTTGAATTCAAGTGGATTTTAATATATTTGAATCATACTTTGAGGTGAGCTTAAGGGTTTGGAAAGTTTGATAAGGTTAAATGGGTCTCGTTAACCCATTTAAACTCTTAAGGGTTCATTGAGCCAACTTAGTTTGACTTGGTAAACCAAGTTGTGCCAGGGTGTAGGTCCAAGCTCAACATATTTGGTTTGATGTTTTGAGACTGTGAGAGGTGGTCCCAAGGTCTAGAAAGATCATTTTGATCAAAATGACTATTTTGACCCTAAAGGGCTTATTTGCTCAACCTAAGTTAACTTGATCAACCAGGTTGACCCAGAGGGTCCAATAGGTTTGGTTTGATATTTGAAAATTATTGTAAGTGGTTCCAAGCAATTTGAAGGTCATTTGGTATGAAATGGGTATTCAAACCCCTAAGGGGTATTTTGGTCATTTTGACCCCCTGGTTAATAGAGGGTCAAAATGGGTCCACCAAAATACAGTTTAATAATCAACATATAAGGATTAAAGTTCTAGAAGTGATTAGAGGCTTTAAAGAAGGCTTCAAGGTTAGGATTCACTAGGGGATATATACAGTGGCATAGGATGTAAATATTTAAAGGTTTTACAGCCTTTGGGTTTTAGTTTTGTTTTTAGGGTTAGAGAGATCAGATTAAGCTCCAATTTTGAGGGTTGCCTCTAGAGATAAATGTTGTGGATCTATGGCTTATGAATTTGATGATAAAAAACATTTTTTGTTCTCTATAACTGCCTTATGTACTGACATTTCAGGTTCACACGATCAGACTGCAATTTGGAATCAGCTCAAGATTGGGTAGACTAGGTATGAGTCAATTTGTAATCTTTTTCCTTTCTTGAGTATGTTGTATTTGGTGTGGCATGTGATGATTTGTAACTTGGAAGATTTTTTGTTGTGCCCTAAAAGATTTCTATTTTTTGAAACATCATTCAGAATGATATTTATATCGTCCTGGACGATCTGACAAAAGTAGAAACTCTAATTAGGGCATCCTCATTAAAGCAGCCGTCTTTATGCAAAACACATCGTCCTGGACATTTTTTTATCAGCCAGGATGATCAGCTCAATTCAGCAATAATCTGCCGCTATATCTACTTAGGAAAATCTTATTTTTAGACATCATCCAGAGGATCGGCCTGGACTATAAAATATCGTCCAGGATGATCCAGAGCAATTTTTCCAAAATTTCTCAGGCAGTTTTGGAAAGCAATTAATGGGGATTTCGTCCGGGCCGATCGTAATATCATCCGGGATGATTAGACATCGTCCAGCTTCATTTCAAGGCAATATTCAGGATGATTTTTCTCATATTTGAGCTAATCGGCCAGGACGATATACCTATCGTCCTGGACGATATTCCTATCATCCTGGACGATAATGGCAGCAACTTGCATTAATGAGCTTGTTTTGAGAGCTTCTATTTAAGCTATGGTAAGGCACTTTGTAAGTGTCTTTGGCAGCCATTGTAGCTTCGTTCTTGTGGGATAAACTTGAAAAGAGAGCTTGAAAGGGAGAGAGGAAAGGGTGGAGTTTGAGAGGGAGAAGATCCCGTGAGGGGGAGGAACTCAAGGGAGTGTGGAGGGGATCCCACACGGTTGCTCCAGTGAACTCGCACCTTAGTACCATCGGATTCAAGGCTTATCTTGATGTAAGTTCACCAAAGAAGAAGATCTCTTTGGTGTCAAAGGACCCGGCGACTCCGCCGCACTGGGGAAGGTGGAAGTGATTTTGTAAGGGCTTCTCCGCCTAGCTGTGGGGGCCAAAGGAGAGACACTTATTTTAGTGCAATACTTGGAGGTTGCCTCCAAGGAGTGGACGTAGGTCAAGGTTTGACCGAACCACTATAAATCTGGTGTGTTCTTTTCTTATTATTGCTTCCGCATTATTTCCTTCCGCGCTTTGATTTCTATGGTGATTTTGGTTTGAGTTTTCTCTTTGGTTTTGAAGTTATCCAATTCACCTCTCTCTTTGTTAGCCTTGGGCCAGTTCTATAGGGCTTAACATCCCTAACAAACTTTCAAGTGGTATCAGAGCAAAGTTTCATAAAATAAGTTTTTAAAAAGCATTTGAATTTCGATAAATGGCTAATTTTTCAAATCGTAATGTTGCGGAAGGATATTCAATCACCAGACCTCCTTTATTTGAAAATATGTCATTTGATTTTTGGAAAACTTGCATGTCTATTTTCTTGTAATCGATTGATTTTCAGATGTGGCATATGATTTTAACTAGTTATTCATCACAGTCATGAATTGTTAATGAAGTTAAAACTGATATTCCTTTTAATCAATGGAATAAGGAGGAACAACTAATGCTCAACTGAATGAAAAATCCTTAAATTGCTTTTTCTGTTCTTTAAATTCTGATGATTTTATGTTAGTATCCATGTGCACTACCGGTAAGGAAGTTTGGGATAAATTGCACACCATATACAAAGGCACTAGTGAAATCAAGCAATCCAAGTTGAATTTGTTAATGCATGATTTTGAATTATTTTTCATGAAACCTTTTGAAACAATCTTAGACATGTATACCTGATTCATTCAAATTGTAAACTCATTACATTCTTTAGGAAAAGATTTTTCAAATTTTGAAAAAGTCAATAAAATTCTTCCTTGTTTACTTAAAAATTTTGATGCCAAAGTTGTTGCTATTTGTGAATCAAAAGATTTGAATGATTATTCTATTGATAATTTGATTGGCTCACTCATTGCCTACGAGCAAAGTTTAGGTCAAAGACTTTTGGATGCATGTGAAACTATTGTTCTAAAAGCTGGAGATACAGAAAGAGATAGCCTAGTTGGTGACGAAGGCAATGACGTGTCAAGCAAATAACAAAGCTCACCTAAGCATAAGCAAAAGTGGAAAAAAGATAAAAGTGGTAAGGATGTCCATATTTCTTCTGACGTTATTTTCTTTCGATGCAGGAAGCTTGGACATATGAAAAATCAGTGCCCTAATTTAAGAATTCTTCCTACGAAAGAAATGGGCAAGGCGAAGCAAAATTTAAACTGGAGAAATAATGAAAGGCAAAAAATCTCATAGGCAGATCTGGTCTCTGAAGCATCAGACTAGGAGAGAGATAATGGTTAAGAGCCTTTCGTGTTTTTGTGTTTTTCTTTTTTTATTTTTGTTTTTTAGTTTTATTTATTCTTTGAATTTTTTTTTTCGTGAAAGTTTTTCTCTGATCAACACACACATTCACTTTTCTAAAAATTAAAAATCTACTTCATGCTTTTTTTTTTAAATCTTTGGTAAGTTGTGTTTGACCTCTCTAAAACAGTCAAAGGAAGGAAACTCGTATTTTTGTTTCTCTTTCTCTCTTCTTAAAAAGGTTATTTTACTTTTGATTCAAAATCTTCATCATATTTTAAATTGGATTTTGAAACTATTTTTTTTATCTCCCTACATTTTTTCTATAGCATAGGAATCTTTTGCAAGATTGTTGAATCCACCATAAAATTTTCTTAATCAAGTTGTTCATGTTGTCAATAATTTAGGTTTACTTTGGTTTTGAAAATATAAGAAAGAAAGCATATTTTTTAAAAATAATTAAAAAAAAAAGTGGCCAATGATGTCAAACCAAAAAATATGCAATGACGCCAAATTTAAAAAAAAAAATACACAAAGTGTATTAAAATCAAAAGATGCTCTAAGAGAAATTCAAGTGATAAAGGGTATAAAATGAGCCCACAAAAAAATGCTTATTTTTTTTCTTATACTACTAAAAACTTAAGAAAATCCTTGATATGTTCGAAACTTGTGCTTGAAAATTTTGATTCCTGATTCAAAAATTCGTGCATTAATTTTCTATTAGATATGTTTTATGGAAGGAGTTTTGAAAATTTAATGTTTCTTTTTCCCGTTTATTCCTTGATTTGGATATTGGATTAAAAAGTTTTTGAGCCTTTAAAAGAACGAGTTTGGATTATCAAATTATGAATTTCTAACCTTTTCAGGGCTATGCGTTGTCAATCCAATTCTACTAAGTTTTTGATTTAAACTAAGAGGTAACTTTCTCATTTTAAGAATATTTGTTTTTTCACTAGATCAGGAAATGTTTTTTGTCTTTTGTTTTATTTTTGTTTGTGCCTCGAACTCGCACCTTAGTACCATCGGATTCAAGGCTTGTCTCGAGGTAAGTTCACCAAAGAAGAAGATCACTTTGGTGTCAAAGGACAAGGCGACTCTGTCGCATCGGGGAAGGTGGAAGTGATTTTGTAAGGGCTTCTCCGCCTAGCTGTGGGGGCTAAAGGAGAGACACTTATTTTAGTGCAATACTTGGAGGGTGCCTCCAAGGAGTGGACATAGGTCAAGGTTTGACTGAACCACTATAAATCTGGTGTATTCTTTTCTTATTATTGCTTCTGCATTATTTTCTTCCGCACTTTGATTTTTGTGGTGATTTTGGTTTGAGTTTTCTCTTTGGTTTTAAAGTTATCCAATTCACCTCTCTCTTTGTTAGCCTTGTGCCAGTTCTATAGGGCTTAACATCCCTAACAAACTTTCAATATATCATATCAATATGAAATTGAAATAATATTAATCAGAGGTCATTTGACTGGTTTGAAGTGTTTGGAAAATCCTTGGAAAAGGTATTCAGCATAGGGTCCTTTATCCTTAGATTTCAACTTGGATTTCTGGTTATGAATTAAGTTTTGAATTTGAATGGTTGGATTTGAATTACCCATATCACTTATGATCATTTGAGCTGATCATAAATGATATGATAGGATTGAAGCATGATTATAGGTTGGATCAATATTTGAATTGGAGTTTAAGATCTAGATAGGTTTAAAGTTTTGGTAGGGTTGTAAGTCTAGATTTGAATAAACTTTGAATGGAATTGAGATCTGAATTGGCTTGAGATCAGGATTGATTTGAAGTCTGGATTGATCTAAGATCTAAATTGATCCTAATGACTAGATTGATCTATGGTATAGGTTAGATCCTAAGGCCTAAAAAGATTAAAGGGTATGAAGTCTAAGAGGATCTTAGAGTTTAGAGTCTAAAAAGATCTTAAGGTTTGATTAGTCTAGAAGAATCATAAGGTATAGAGTAGATCCTAGGGTATGGGGTCTAAAGGAATCCTAGGACCTAGATAGATCCTAAGGTTAGGATTATTCTATAAGAATCCTAGGGTCTAGATAGATTTTAGGGTTTAGATTTTAAGAGGATCCTAGAGTCTAGATTGGTCAGGAGGTTAAATTGATCTAGGGTCAGGATTGATTTGGGGTCTTAGAAAAGTCTTAATGACCTTATACAAAACTGAGGTTAACAAATAGACCCCCAATATATGTAGTAGAATGAAGTTCTACTACACATATCGACGTTGAATGAATTCAAATGTCAAATTTGGAGTTTTGATCCTAAGGGAAGGAAAAGTTTATCCTTGGGGAATCAAGGTTTAAATTGCTACTAGGGTAGTACCATGAAGGGCATGCTCTACCACTATTTGGTCTGGTCCTAAGTGAATGAAAAGTCTATCCCTAGCGAGTAAGGGTTTGCATTGATACTAGGGTAGTGCCTTGGAGGGCATACTCTACCACTAGCGAGTCTAGTCCTAAGGGAAGGGAAAGTCTATCCCTAGAGGAAAAGAAAGCTTGGGTGATCATATAGGAAATAAGAACTCCTAACTATAGAGGATCAAATATGGGTTTTGATTATAAGGAAAGGAATCTTAATGTTAGAAGATTGAATTTAAATTAAATATTAGGGTAGTGCCACCAAAGGCGTTCTCTACCACTACTAGATCTAATCCTAAGGAAGGGAAGAGCCTAACCTTAAGGAGAAGAAGGCTTGAGTTATCATATTAGAAGGAAAGATTCCTAACTATAAAGGATCAAAATTTAAATTGATATTAGGGTAGTTCCATGAGGGGCATACTCTATCACTAGTAAATCTAATCCCAAGGAAAGGAGGGAACCTAACCTTAAGGAAGAGAATATTGAATTCGAGAATTTAAAGTTGAAAGTGGAACTGGGGAGTCTAATCCTAGGGGAAAGAGAATACCTAACCCTAAGGAGAAGAAAGCTGGATGATCTCATTGGGAAGAAGCATTTGCTTCCCATTGAAGATCAGGCCTAGAGTTTAAATCTAGGATGGTGCCACATAGGGTGTGCTCCATCACTAGTGGATCATCTAATCCTAAGGCAGAAAAGCATGATGACTCGCATCTAAACTTAAAGAGAAGAAAAAACTAGATGATCTTATGCTAAGGAAGCATTTCTTCCCATGAAAGATCAGATCTATAGTTTGAAACTAAGATGGTGCCATAGAGGGCGTGCTCCATCACTAGAAGATTTAACCCTAAGGAGAGAAAGCATGATGACTCATATCTGTCCTTAAGGAAGAGAAATCTAGATGATCTGGTGGGAAGTAAGCATTGCTTCCCATAAAAAATTAGATATGGAGTTTGAAACTAGGATGGTGCCACAGAGGGCGTGCTTTATCATTAGAAGATCTAATCCTATAGAGAGAAAGCACAATGAATCACATTTGTCCTTAAGGAAGAGAAAATTGGATGATCTTGTGGAAGGAAGCATTGCTTCTCATAAAACATCAGATCTATAGTTTGAAACTAGGGTGGTGCCATAGAGGGCGTGCTCCATCACTAGAAGATCTAATCCTAAGGAGAGAAAGCATGATGACACATATCTATCCTTAAGGAAGAGAAAACTGGATGATCTTGTGGGAAGAAAGCATTGCTCTCCATAAAAGATCAGATATGTAGTTTGAAGCTAGGATGGTGTTGCGGATCTATGGCTTATGATTTTGATGATAGCAAACATTCTTTTTTCTCTACAACTGCCTTATGTACTGACATTTCAGGTTCACACGATCGGACTGCAATTTGAAATCAGCTTAAGATTGGGCAGACTAGGTCTGAGTCATTTTGTAATATTTTTCCTTTCTAGAGTCTGTTGTATTTTGTGTGGCATCTGATGATTTTTAACTTGGAAGATTTGTTGTTGTGCCCTAAAAGATTTATATTTTTGGTAACATCGTCCTGGACGATCTGACAAAAGTAGAAACCCTAATTAGGGCATCCTCATTAAAGTAGTCGTTATTATGCAAAACACATCATCTTGGACGATTTTGTATCGTCCAGGATGATCGGCTCAATTCAGCAAGAATATGCCGCCAAATCTATTAAGAAATAACCTATTTTTGGACATCGTCCAGAGGATCGGTCTGGACTATAAAATATCGTCCAGGACGATCCAGGACATTTTTTTTCCAAAAATTTCTCAGGAAGTTTTGGAAAGCAATTAATGGGGATTTCATCCGGGCTGATCGCAAGATCGTCCGGGACAATTAGACATTATCCAGCTTCATTTCAGGGCGATAATCAGGATGATTTTCCTCATATTTGAGCTAATCGACCAGGACGATATGCCTATCATCCTGGACGATAATGGCGGCAACTTGCATTAATGAGCTTGTTTTGAGAGCTTCTATTTAAGCTATGGCAAGGCACTTTATAAGTGTCTTTGGTAGCCATTGTAGCTTCGTTCTTGTGAGGGAAACTTGAATAGAGAGCTTGAAAGGGAGAGAGGAAAGGGTGGAGTTTGAGAGGGAGAAGATCCTGTGAGGGGGAGGAACTCAAGGGAGTGTGGAGGGGATTCCACACGGTTGCTCCGGCGAACTTGCACCTTAGTACCATCAGATTCAAGGCTTGTCTCGAGGTAAGTTCACCAAAGAAGAAGATCTCTTTGGTGTCAAAGGACCCGGCGACTCCGCCGCACCGGGGAAGGTGGAAGTGATTTTGTAAGGGCTTCTCCGCCTAGCTGTGGGGTCTAAAGGAGAGACACTTGTTTTAGTGCAATACTTGGAGGGTGCCTCCAAGGAGTGGATGTAGGTCAAGGTTTGATCGAACAACTATAAATCCGGTGTGTTCTTTTCTTATTATCGCTTTTGCATTTATTTTTCTTCCGCACTTTGTTTGTGGTGATTTTGGTTGGAGTTTTATCTTTGGTTATAAAGTTTTCCAATTCACCTCTCTTTTGGTTAGCTTGGGCCAGTTCTATAGGGCTTAACATCCCTAATGAACTTTCAAGTGGTATCAGAGCGGGATTCATAAAATAAGTTTTTAAAAGCTTTTGAATTTTTTGATTCATGGCTAATCGTAATGTTGTGGAAGTATATTCAATCACCAGACCTCCTTTATTTGAAAATATGTCATTTGATTTTTGGAAAACTCGCATGTCTATTATCTTACAATCGATTGTATTTCGCATGTGGCATATGATTTTAACTGGTTATTCATCACCGTCACGAATTATTAATGGTGTTAAAATTGAAATTCCTTTTAGTCAATAGAACAGGGAAGAACAACTTAATGCTCAATTAAATGCAATGTCTTTAAATTGCTTTTTCTGTGCTTTAAATTCTGATGATTTTATGTTAGTATCCACGTGCACTACCGGTAAGGAAATTTGGGATAAATTGCACACCATACACGAAGGCACTAGTGAAATCAAGCAATCCAAGTTGAATTTGTTAATACATGATTTTGAATTATTTTCCATGAAACCTTTTGAATCGATCTTAGACATGTATACCATATTCATTCAAATTGTAAACTCATTACATGCTTTAGGAAAAGATTTTTCAAATTTTGAAAAGTAAATAAAATTCTTCGTTGTTTACTTGAAAATTTTGATGCCAAAGTTGTTGCTATTTGTGAATCAAAAGATTTGAATAATTATTCTATTGATAATTTGATTGGCTCACTCATTGCCTACGAGCAAAGTTTGGGTCAAAGACTTTTGGATGCAGGTGAAACTATTGTTCTAAAAGCTAGAGATACAGAAAGAGATAGCCTAGTTGGTGACGAAGGCAATGACGTGTCAAGCAAATCACAAAGCTCACCTAAGCATAAGCAAAAGTGGAAAAAAGGTAAAAATGGTAAGGATGTCCACATTTCTTCTAACGTTATTTGCTTTCGATGCAGGAAGCCTGGACATATGAAAAATCAGTAACCTAATTTTAGAATTCTTCCTACGAAAGAAAAGGGCAAGACGAAGCAAAATTTAAACTGGGGAAATAATAAAAGGCCAAAAATCTCATGGGCAGATCTGGTCTCTGAAGCATCGGACAAGGAGAGAGAGATAATGGTTAAGAGCCTTTCGTGTTTTTGTGTTTTTCTTTTTTTATTTTTGTTTTTTATTTTTGTTTATTCTTTGAAGTTTTTTTTCGTGAAAGTTTTTCTCTAATCAACACACACATTAAATTTTCTAAAAATGAAAAATCTACTTCCTTTTTTTTTTAAATCTTTGGTAAGTTTTGTTTGACTTCTCTAAAACAGTCAAAGGAAGGAAACTCGTATTTTTGTTTCTCTTTCTCACTTCTTAAAGAGGTTATTTTACTTTTGATTCAAAATCTTCATCATATTTTAAATTGGATTTTGGAACTATTTTTTTTATCTCCCTACATTTTTTTATCGCATAGGAATCTTTTGCAAGATTGTTGAATAAAATTTTCTTAATCAAGTTATTCGTGTTGTCAATAATTTGGGTTTACTTTGGTTTTGAAAATATAAGAAAGAAAACATATTTTTTGAAAATAATTATAAAAAAAGTGCCCAATGATGCCAAACCAAAAGATGCGCAATGACGTCAAATTAAAAAAAAAATACACAAAGTGTATTAAAATCAAAAGATGCTCAAAGAGCCATTCAAGTGATAAAGGGCATAAAATGAGCCCACAAAAAAATATGCTTATTTTTTTCTTATACTACTAAAAACTTAAGAAAATCCTTGATATGTTCGAAACTTGTGCTTGAAAATTTTGGTTCCTGATTCAGAAATTCGTGCATTGATCTTATATTAGATATGTTTTATGGAAGGAGTTTTGAAAAATTAATATTTCTTTTTCCTGTTTATTCCTTAATTTGGATATTGGATTAAAAAGTTTTTGAGCCTTTAAAAGAACGAGTTTGGATTATAAAATTATGAATTTCTAACCTTTTCTGGGCTATGTGTTGTCAATCCAATTCTACTAAGTTTTTGATTAAAACTAAGAGGTAACTTTCTCATTTTAAGAATATTTGTTTTTTCACTAGATCAGGAAACATTTTTTGTCTTTTGTTTTATTTTTTATTTGTGCATCCTCTCTTTTTGATAATGTCAAAGGGGGAGAACGTATTGTTGAATTTTTGTACTGTTATCGTGTTTGTATCTTGATTTCAAAAAATTAAAAACAACAAAATTATTTTCATCTCTCTTATTTTTTAAAAGTATATTATAGTAAGGGGGAGATTAGGAGAAATTGCTTTCTTTTGAAAATTCAAATTGAATTGTTTGACATCATAAAAAAGGGGGAGATTGTTTCGGATCTATGACTTATGATTTTGATGATAGCAAACATTCTTTTTTTTCTACAACTACCTTATGTACTAACATTTTAGGTTCACACGATCGGACTGCAATTTGAAATGAGCTCAAGATTGGGTAGACTAGGTCTGAGTCAGTTTGTAATCTTTTTCCTTTCTAGAGTCTGTTGTATTTGGTGTGGCATCTGATCATTAAAGTAGCCGTCTTTATAAAAAACACATCATCCTGGACAATTTTGTATCTGCGAGGACGATCAGCTCAATTCAGCAAGAATCTGCCGCCATATCTATTAAGAAATAACATATTTTTGGACATCGTCCAGAGGATGGGCCTGGACTATAAAATATCATCCAAGACGATCCAGGACATTTTTTTCAAAATTTCTCAGGCAGTTTTGGAAAGCAATTAATGGGGATTTCGTCCGGGCCGATCGCAAGATCTTCCGGGACGATTAGACATCGTCCAGCTTCATTTCAGGGCGATATTCAGGACGATTTTCCTCATATTTGAGCTAGTCGGCCAGGACTATATGCCTATCGTCCTGGACGATAATGGCGGCAACTTGCATTAATGAGCTTGTTTTGAGAGCTTCTATTTAAGGTATGGCAAGGCACTTTATAAGTGTCTTTGGTAGCTATTGTAGCTTCGTTCTTGTGGGGGAAACTTGAAGAGATAGCTTGAAAGGGAGAGAGGAAAGGGTGGAGTTTGAGAGTGAGAAGATCCTGTGAGGAGGAGGAACTCAAGGGACTGTGGAGGGGATTCCACACGGTTGCTCCGGCGAACTCGCACCTTAGTACCATTGGATTCAAGGCTTGTCTCGAGGTAAGTTCACCAAAGAAGAAGATCTCTTTGGTGTCAAATGACCCGGCGACTCCGCCGCACCGGGGAAGGTGGAAGTGATTTTGTAAGGGCTTCTCCGCCTTGCTGTGGGGGCTAAAGGAGAGGCACTTGTTTTAGTGCAATACTTGGAGGGTGCCTCCAAGGAGTGGATGTTGGTCAAGGTTTGACCGAACCACTATAAATCCGGTGTGTTCTTTTCTTATTATCGTTTCCGCATTTATTTTTCTTCCGCACTTTGTTTGTGGTGATTTTGGTTGGAGTTTTATCTTTGGTTTTAAAGTTTTCCAATTCACCTCTCTCTTGGTTAGCTTGGGTCAGTTCTATAGGGCTTAACATCCCTAACGAACTTTCTGATGGTGCCATAGAGGGCATGCTCCATCATGAGAAGATCTAATCCTAAGGAGAGAAAGCACGATGACTCACATCTATCCTTAAGAAAGAGAAATCTAGATGATCTTATGGGAAGGAAGCATTACTTCCCACAAAAGATCAGATTTGGAATGATCGTATGTGAATGAGACTTGCTCCACACATATAACCGGGTCTGGATGATCATATGTGGAAGAAACTTTCTCCACATAGGGGATCATGTTTGGAATGATCATACATGGAGGAAACTTGCTCCACACAGAGGATCGAGTTTGGAATGATCATGTGTAGAAAAAAATTGCTCTACATAGAGGATCGAGTTTGAGTTTTGGAATTTGAGATTTGAATTTTCTTTTTAAATTTGGATTGATTTGATTTTAAATTTGAGTATCTTTGAACTTGAAGTTTGATTTTGAATTTGAGTTTAATTTTGTTTTAAATTTGATTTTGTTTGAATTTGAAGCTTGATTTGACAAATTTTATTTGAAGGATTTTGAATCTGAGTTTTGATTCCATTTTGAATTTGATTGTGAATTTAAAGGGTTTTAAATTTTATTTTAAGTTTGACACTCATATGGCATGGTACTTCCAGAAGAGCCGCCCTGACGTTTGAAAATTTTTGTTGGCATCATTCAGGATTGATCAATTAATGTTTGAAATTTTCTCAAAGATCTTCTCTATAAAAAGAGGACAGTTTCATTTTAGTTTTAACCCTCCCACCGATCTCTCAATAGGTTAAGATAGGCATCCGAAGAACTTGTTTCACATCTACTACTTGGAAGGTTCTAAAACTACAAGAAAAATGTCATTTTTGGGAGGCCATTTCCGGTGAAAAAATGGCCAAACTTTGTCAGAAATTATCATTTAAGCCGGATTTTCGGTTGAAATAGTTTTGCAGGTTTAACGCACATTGGAAAAGGTCTTCCAACGCAAAATAATTCGCCAAAAAAAATTTCAGTGGATTTTCAACGGATTTTTCACTGAAAAATATTTCCAACATTTTTTTTACGCCTAAAAGTCAAGATAAATAAAAAAATAAAAAATCCAAAGTAACTAGACTGGCCTGCTTAGCCAACCCACCCATTGCTTCCATTTCAACTCTGCTCCTACCCAGCCGCACCTACATAGGGGCCACCCATAGGTGCACCAACAAAGCCCGCATGGACCACCACTACAGTAAAACACGCATTTACCAGTGGATTTTACCGGCGGACAAAGCTGCGAAGAAAAATACGTCGCCTACAGCGGCACATAATGCGAAGGAATATCTTCGACATTTTTTTCGGCGCACATGTCGCCGGTAAAATACCGACAGATATTGCACCGTAGAAAACATCGGTAAATAGCAGCAATTTATTTTTGCGATGCACTTTACGGCGGAAACATTATCGGCTAAGTTACCGACGGATAAAATGCAGGCGTATTTAAACTCAACGACTTAAAACCGACGTATATGGCGCCAGAAATTTTTCCAGTGCTCTAGACGCCAGAAAATTTGCCGGCGTAAACCCTTATTTCCAAACACGAGCCCGAAGGCTGCTCATTTCTATCATTTGCTTCTCTCATAACTTTTCTCTCCCTCATCGCCCTCCGTCCACTCGCCGCCGTAGATTGACGTCGCTGACTTGTGTTGCCGATCACCGGATGTCGCCGATGATCACTGCATTCGTTGCCAGGGAAAGCACTTTTTCACCGTGAGTTTACGCCTCCCTCCTGTTGCATCCCTCTCGTTGCCTCCATCCCATGTTTTTTTTTTTTTTGTCGTTCATGTAATTTGATATAGGATGCATATTGTAAGGAGGATCTACATATAAGTTATTTTTGTTCATGTAAGGTATATGCATGAGCTATTACTTGTGTTCAAACACAAGGTGGTTTGACCAAGTATTTTCCTATTTTGTGTGGATTACATCAAGGATCTGCCTTAAGTCCATATCTTTTTTCTTTAGTCATGGACATTCTCAATAGGCATTCGCAAGATGATGTACCTTTATGTATTCTTTTTGCTGATGATATTCTTCTTGTTGATAAGATTAGAGAGGGAGTTTAAGGTGAACTTGAATTATGGAGGTCAACTTTAGAGTCTAAAGGTTTTTGCTTGAGTAGATCTAAAACTAAATATATGGAGTATAATTTTAGTAGCAATAGACCTAAAGATGAGATTGTGACTTTTGGCGATCAAGTCAAAAATAAGAGTAGACATTTTAGATATATTGGATCTATTGTTCAGAGTGATGGTGAAATTGAAGGGGATATTATTAGCAGAATTCAAGTTTGATGGTTAAAGTGGAGGAATGCATCAGGCTTATTGTGTGATAGAAAAGTTCCCCTCAAACATAAGTGAAAAGTCTATAAGATGGTGGTGAGACTTGCAATGCTTTATGGTGCCGAATGTTGGCCATAAAAATAGAAGTATAATACTAAGTTAAGTGTTGCAGAGATGAGATGCTTCGGTGGATGAGTGGTTTGACCCTTTTAGATAGGATACAAATTAATCATATTTCAAGTGGAGATGTAAAAAGAGAAGTAAAAAATTAAGTTAAGTATTGTAGAGATGAGGATGCTCAAGTGGCTGAGTGTCTTTACTCTTAGAGATAATGCTAAATGGAGACAACGCTTCAGTCCTATTGTGTGATAGTGGAGGAATGCTTCAGGCCTATTGTGTAATTGATAGAAAAGTATTGCAGAGATGTGGATGCTCATGTACATGGATGAGTGTCTTTACTCTTAGAGACAATGCTAAATGATCATAATTTTCTATAAGTACCCTATCTTTTTACATCTCTATATATTCAGTTTTACATCTACTTGAGCGAAAATCTATTACTTATTTGCTCTTATATATAGGTTATGGATATTAGAAATCAAAGAAGTTGGATGTATAACCGATTATCTCAAGGATGAAAGACATTAACAGATGAATTCATTAATGGGGTGAACATTTTCATTCAGCAAGCGAAACAACTACCAAGCTTCATATCAGAAGGAAAGTTTCGATGTCCATATTCTAAACATAAAAATCTAGTGCACCTAGAACCAGATGATGTAACTGTTGATCTGTATCGTAGAGGATTTATGCCACGGTATTGGTATTGGACTTCTCATGGTGAGCACGAGCCACAATTTGTTTATCAATGCGGTCCTTCTACAAGCACTAATATAGCTGAGGCTAAAAATATCTGACCAATTCTTGAGGAATTAGTTCATGATGCAACAAGATTACAATTTGAACAAAATACAAAAGAGCTACCGAATAAGGAGGCACAGAATTTTTATGATTTGTTGTATGCTTCCCAGTAACCAATCTGGAGAGGGTGTACCACTCACTCAGAGTTATCTGTTGCTGTGAAGATGTTAAGCATCAAGGCAGAATATAATATTGCTCGTGAATATTTTAATCTATTCATTGGGCTGCTTAAGGAAACCAATCCAATAGATAATTTAATTCCTACAGATCTATATCGGACAAAAAAGTTAGTTTTAAAACTTGGTTTTACATACACAAAGATAGATTATTGTGTCAATGGATGTATGTTATACTTTAAAGAAGATTTCTCAGAGATTGCATGCCATCATATTATTTTGAAATAATGTCTCAATCAGGTGAAATTACAACACCTCAAAATATTGGTAAATCCTCTAATATATCTATATTTTTTGAAAGTGGTGAACCTGTAGGCGCTAGCACCATGCGCTATTTCACCGATAAGGAGATGACAGTTATCACATTGTAAATCTTGCTGAACTGTGAAGAAGTTGAGCTGTATCTTAAGTAAGTATGAGTTAATTTGTTCATATTTTCATTATTATTATAAGCTTTATTCTAAACTCAAAATGATTTGTAGGAGGTTCATTGATGGTTTAAGTACATCAGAAGAAGGAGAAGTCCTGAAGATAGTGGAGAAAGAATTCACTACATGGTTTAAAAATACGGTATATTTTGAATAATTAGTCTTAATTAGTTATTTATGCAATTAATTAATATTATTAATAATAACATCTTGTTTATTTAAAGGTACACTCTGAAGAAAGTGATTCGTAGAATTCAGGGATATTTGAGTTAGCTTGGGGACCAAATAGATTAGTCAAATGTTATCAAATATTTCTGGTCAATGGTTATAAATTCCAAACAAAAAATTGGTGTGAAGGTAGGAAGATAGAATATTCTAGTGTATGTGTAAGAGGGAACACCCATACAGGGGATGATTTTGAATACTATGGGGTTTTACAAGAAATATTAGAGGTGGAATATCTCGATCACAGGAATACTGTGTATCTCTTCAATTGTGAATGGTTTGATCCAGTACAAAATAGAGGCACAAGAGTACATCCAATTTATGATATAACAGAAGTAAAGCGGGGTACAAGATATGCAAAGTTTGATCCATTAATTATTACCAGTCAGGCAACTCAAGTCTATTATGCTAACTATCCAAGTAGAATACGAGGCGAACATGATTGGCTGGTAGTTATGAAGACAAAACCAAGGGGAGTAATTAAGAAAACCACTTCAAAACCATCAGCACATCAAGAAGAGTTTATGTCAAATTTAAAAAATCTCTCAATCAATGTAGATGACCAAATTAGAATTAATGAGAGCGAGTTGCAATTAAATAAGATAGATCTAACCATAGAGGAAAGTAATGATGAATCTGATAGTGCTGGAAGTGTAACATCTTATGAAAGTGAATCAACAAATGATGAGTTAACATAAGGTAAATTAAAATTTTTTTTTACTCACTGCATTTATTTTATTGTTACTGCACTGCATTTTTTTTACTTCCCTGCATTTTACTTCACTGTATTTATTTTATTGTTACTGCTACATTATTTTTTATTAAATTTTTGTTATAACTCATGTTTCTAATATTTCTTATTTATTTCTATGCAGATGGCTTCAGGTAAAGAGCCTATTAAAGGATTGATAAAAAATATTTTAATAGGCGCACCAAGAAGATCACTACAGTTGGACCAGCTAGGATAGTACGTACTGAGGGTGCTACAAAGTCTCAGCCTACTACACAGCCTCAACCTGTTATACAGTTTTTACCCACTTCTGGAGCTAGTAGCCCACAGTTCTACTCAGCAGACCCCCGATTTCCTTCACCAGATCCCGGGCAGAGTACTCCTTTCTACCCATACTACGCACCCCCACCTTATGCTAGTGCCCCTCCTACTTATCCATTTCCACCATATGCTCCACCATACTATCCCCCACCACCCCATCAGCCTTCTTCAGCTGGACCTTCGACAGCAGCTGGACCTTCGACAGCAGCTGCACCTTCGACACCAGCTGCACCAGCGCAAGCGATAGATGGTAGAATGTTGATAGCACCTGAGGGTGACACGTATGTACTTCATCTTTTAAATATTTATATTATATATTTGTTTCACATAATTTTTTTTGTGGGTTCTACCCATCAAAACAACCAACAAATAAAATACGGGACATCATACGGAGCAAGTTTGACGCTCCTTATGTTTCTTGGAAGAAAGTCCTGAAAGAAGTCCGGGAGATGTGGTTTAGAGAGTTTGAGGTATTTTTGGGTTTTAGTTTTATTTAAAATGATTTATTATTTTTTACTTAAGCTAAAAATCTTATATATTATATATCATATGTATTTGAATGCCCCAACACAATGATAGGATTATAAAGAATTTTGAGAAGCGTGGGTCTACTCGGATGCGTGACATGTTCACAGATATTAGAAAGTCTGGAAAGTGACCATTGTGGATTGGAGAGGTTATATGGGCTGAGTTAAACACTGCTTAGGGCAGCGAAGAGTATACTAGGAAGAGGGATCAAAATCAACAGAACAGAGCTTCTAATGTTGGGGGCTTGGGTAGTTCACTTCATACTAGCGGCTCCGTTCCACATACTGAGCACAGGAGTCATTTGGTAATGATTTTTTATTTTTTTTCAAAATTGTTCTTTAATACAAATATTAATAAAATTCTCTTAATTCTAACAGAAAGAGATGCTTGGTAGAGAACCAACTCCTGTGGAATTGCATAGTCGCACTCATAAGCGATAGTAGGCTCAACAATGGATTGATGAGAGAGCAAGAAAAGCCCATGTAAGTATATATTTATATGTGCTTAATATTTTCTATTTTTAGTTTAATTATATATATTTATATTCTACTTTCACAGGAGGAATATACACGGCTTCGAGAGACTCATGCCGCATCAGGTGAGGGCTCTTATGGCGGCTCTGTGGAGTATTCTGAGTATCACATCTGGTCGCATGCCATCGGAGGAATGCAATATGGTAGAGTTTATGGTTTAGGTGCGCAAGCTCAGGCATACTAGGGGATGATCTCCACTATTGCATCCAGCTTCGCATCCAGTTCTCATGACTCCTTACAAGCTCAACAAATAAGTACCCTTCAAGATTAGCTATAACAAGTAAGGAAATCACAAGATGATTGGCAAGCTCAGTTGCAAGCATAGATCTAAATGCAGATGCAGATGCAAGAGTAACAGAATCAATTGTTAGATGAAATGCGTAGAATGAGGGAACATATGAGTGGAAAAGAGGCAGCTCCAGCTGAGGAGGAGTCCACAGATTCAGAGTAGTTCACTTTAGTCATTTGAACTTATTTATTTATGTGAATATGTGTTAATGAACCATTTGTGATGTTCTTAGTTTTTTTATGCTATTGAACAATGTTAACATGGATATTTATGTTTTTGAATGAACATTTATATTTTTGAGTATATGTTGAAGTTGTTTATATCTTTTATGTGTATAGCTGTCATATGGAAGTATTTTTGTATAGGTTTGCAGGTGTGGAAATTTGATTGTTGGCTGGAAAGGCAATTTTTTTTTGTCGATGCTACAGGTTTCCGGCGGATTATGCGTCGGAAATTTGACGGAAATGATGATACAACGAAGTGGATCGATCATGCTGGCGTCCTTGTGTGCGCCGGAAATCAGCGTCACCTATTCCGGTGTTTTGTCCATCGGATATTTTCAACGCAGATGTTGCGCTGGAATTAAGCCATTGCTTATTTACGGCGCCCTTACAATGACTTATGCGCTGGTAGTTTCCGTCGGATCCATACGACGAAAACAACCGACGCATATGTTGTCGGAATTATGGAATGAAAATCGACGTCATTCATGTCGTATTTTGCACCGGCAATGCACCGGAATGTGTGCCGGAATGATTACCGGTGGATTATACCCGTCAGTAACTATTTAGCGACGCTCGCTAAACCGGTGGATGAAAATCCAACATAAATGCGTAGGAAACTGAAGATTTCTGTTGGATTTAAAAGGTTACCGGCGGATACGGTCCACCGGTAATGGCGTGTTTTCCTGTAGTGAATGAATTTAGCGGTGTTCAAACCCCGCCCCTTTGCACGCGTAAGACTTCCACATCTTCTGCTATCTAACCCTTAAACGAAGACTGTTAAATCTAAGGCTTTTTTTATTTAAGTTATAACTTATAAATTATTTAACATAATTTTAAAAAAGAAATTATTATAAAAATTTATTATAATTTAAGTTTTAATTTAAATCATTTAGTTTTTGTTATTAAATAATTAAATTATAATTTAAGTTATTAAATTCAATAATTTAAGTTATTTTTTAAAATATTAAAATATTTAATTTAAATAATTTAATTTAAGCATAAGTTATTAAAATATTATTTTTTTTTATTTTTCATGAGAAATTTGGTTGAAATTTTGAAGGAACCACCTTAAAAAAAACAGTAAAAAAATATGTCGAAAATTTGCAAAATATTTTTTGTGAAAAATCTGCCATAATTTTTGACGAATTTACTTCCGCTAAAAATTCTACTGGAAATGAGCTGTTTTCCTATAGTGTAAGTCACTCTTATCATGAGCTTGAACTAATATAGCTTTGTATGATTCTGAGTTTTATTGAGCCTTAAAGATGAAGCTATGCAAGGCCTCAAGGTCCTCAAATTGGTGTCGGGCACTCTGCTCAGTCATGGGTTGAACTCAAATGAACGTTCCCTATATTATAAAATACTCATCTAGTGGGATTGATCTTGGACCCAGTATATAATGTAATTTTATTAAGAAGGCCTTGAAGGAAAAGATGACTACATGTAAGGACATCTACACATTCCTTAAGGAAGGGATTTGAATTTTTTATAAGTATTAGAAGATTCATTATTTCTATTGAAAATTTTCCTCTAGCCATTTGGACCATGTCGGAATGACATGTGTGAACAAATTTGCAACTATAGTGAGAAGTAGAGTAGACTCCAACTAAACTAGAAGGATTTAAGTTTTGTTGACCCAGACCAAGTTTCATATAAACTAAATTGAGGTCTCCCTTAAATATTTTGAAAGAAAATCAATTTCAAAAGGATTCAAGTTAGAGGTAGAAATTTGTTTAGTTTCAATTCTCTTGCGTGACATTCTTCTGTCTGATAGATAATTCATGCATGATTAAGAATCCAAATTAAAGATTTTCAAAGTCAAGTGTTTAAAGGTGATCAGGTTTTCTTTTTCTGAGATTTAAGGATTTAAAAGAAGGAAGAACTCTTACTCTTCTTTTCTTTTTCTGGTGGTACATTTTAGGCATCTTTTGATTGATTTTGAGCATTCGTCCATCTTTTAACTTTTGTGCATTTACACATCTTTTAATTTCAATTAATTTTGAGAAGAGGCTTCACATTCTTTAAAATCTCAAAATGATCTTTCTCTTTTTGAATGCTTGGATTTTATCTTAAGTATTAGAGAAGAAAGCTCGTTCTCTTATACAAGGAAGAATAATCGTCAAAGTAGACCTAATCTTTTGACGTGAATGTCAACTTGACTACGAAAATCTTTGAACAGATTTTAGACATACGAGAATCGCCTATTAAGATAGAAGATTACTAGAAGATTTATAAAATTTTAATTTCTGAAATTAACTTAAGTTTGATATGAATTTTAATTCAAAAGTTAATTTTACCCACAAAAAGATGGTAGGGAAGGACATTTAAATATTTGATGGAGTCAACTACAACTCTCTCCTACTTAAGACTTAAGGTAAAGGTCAATTTTGATTAAAAAGGTGAATCAACTATCTTGATTATCCAGACCCAGTACACTTGAGAAATTGATAAGTCTTCCTTAAAGGTTGCAAGTATAGATGGCATGACCATTATGAATATGAAATTGAATTCCTACAATCTCTTTAGAGGGAGGGACTGTTATAAGGTCTTTACTATCCCTAGTTGATATGGCAACATTACAATCAAAAGATGTTTCATGATAGGACCCCGTTGAAATTTAAATTTCAACAATATCACTATCTAACACAATCTTAGATTATTTCCCCTCTCTCATTACTATTGGGTTAGTAGTTAAGAGAGTGGCACCCCGAGTGGTTTCTACTCCTCCCCCTCTTATAGGTGATTGTTTCCCCATTAATTGACATCATCAAGTTTTAAAATTAAATTCCAAACTGGATTGAATTGCCACAAAGAACTTCCATAGGCACATCCCTATCTAGTGAGAAGGTGAGTTTCCCAGCCATTTGAGTATGTTTGATTTCATGGAATTAATAAAGTGTCTTAGATTAATTGAGCTTGAATTTTGAGTTTGATTTATTTTATTCAAAATTTTATACTCAATCATGTTTAGTTTGCACTGAACACAGTGGCTCATAAAATTGACGAGTGGAGCTTAAGGGTTGAACTTGATGCTTTTGAGTGGAGGGTGACAACGGCCTCCATCTTAGAAGGCACATGACAATGATGATCGAAGTTGATTTAAAAGAATTTAGGTAAGTTTTGAAAGCTCAAAAATCTTGCAGAACTTCTTGAAAGTGCTCTAATGGCACTAGAAACTTTAACAGTAATGTTAAGCCCTTATGAACTAGTCCCAAGGCTAACTAGAAGGGGGGTGAATTGATATTTAAAAAAATATTTTGATCAAAATACAATCATAAAACAAAACAAAGATTCACCACATAAATCAAAGTGCAGAAATTGAATGCGGTGGCAGTAATAAAGAGCACAAAAATTTATTGTGGTTTGATCAACACGACCTACGTCCACTCCCCAGTGGTGCCCTCTGAGTATTGTACTAAACTTAGTGTCTCTCCTTTTGCCCCTACGGCAAGGAAAATAAGTCTTTACAAACCTCCTTTTCACCAACCTATGTGAGGCAGAGAACCCAACTCCTTTTGCTTCCTCTATAACCAGGTAAAGAACCCAACTCCTTTTTTACTTCCTCCTGAAGCAGGTACAGAACCTTCATCAGATGCTAAAGTAGACATCTCTAGAACCCCCAAGGAACTAAGGAAGATAACTGGAGAAGATGATGATGGATCCTTTCTTGGAGCAACCTTTGTGAACCCCCTCACAAACTCCCACTCATAATATCCTTTCTCTCTCTCCCTTGCTCTCACTCTCCTCTTGGCTCTCCCAAGTCAAAATAGTAGCAAAAGATGTTCTAATGGGTAAAACAAGTTCTCTTAAATAGAAGAGCTTCAGAATAGCTCATTAATTATAACAAACTGACTTTATCATCCAGGATAATATAAATATCATCCTATATGATCAATATAAATTAAGCTTAATCAGTCAGGATGATTTGGGACGATAAGAAGGTTTTTGTTCATATCATCCAGGCCTATAGAATATCATCATGTATAATTAATACAAATTGGTGAATATTGTCCAAACAATCGAACTAAATGGATGTCTAGACGATGGAAAAATAGCTTGATCGTCTAGATTAGTTCAAATCTTTGAAAATTGTCCAGAGTATCACCCTGAATAAAAGTAGTCTGATGTTGATCATCCAGAAACAACTAATATTTTTTGAACTGATCATCCTGGCCGATCCTACGATCATCCAGGATGATATGCTTGACCAATCAAACCTTAATTACTAGATTAATTTAGGCATAATTGTGTTATAATATCCATGATGATGTTGTGGATGATATCCAAAATAAATAATACCTAAATAGGTCTAGCGGTTGATTCTTTTTTATTTGAGCCTATTGTACCTACAAAAACAAATATCATCCAGGATGATGAGCATAATGACGAATGACTTAATTAGGATGCCATAATTAGGGTATCCATTTTTAACTGATCATCCAAGTCAATTTGTGGATCATCCCGAATGATGTGAGAAAAAATAGAGAACTCTAAAAATAGTCAAAAAAATTCCCCCATGTGTGTGTGTGCAAGGTTACTTAGCATTAGGAATCACATTGTTTATAATAGACTCAAGAAAGGAAAAAAGTTTACAAACTTACTCAGACCTAGTCTACCCGATCTTGAGTTGGTTCAAATTATAGTTTGATCTTATGAACCTGAAATGTTAGTAGGCAAGGTAGTCGTAGAGAAACAGAAGTGTTTACTATCATTTAAATTATATTCTCTGAAAAATAAATTCATAACAATCTCTCCCTTTTTAAAGATGAAAAATATTTAAACAATCAAAACAAAATAAAATGAAAACAACTATAAACACTACTACCCCTTTTGACATCACAAAAAAGGAGGAAAAAACTAGAAAGAAAAAAGGAATGAAAGCAGAGTTTTTTTTTTAATCAAAGCATGAATATGACACAGTCTCCATGTGATCAATTTGAAAGACTTGTAAGACCAATGAGTTAACAACATCAAAATATGAAAAATAGTAAAATATCTGATCCTATTAACTCTTAGCTTGAACTTCTCTTAGGATAAAACTATCTTTTGAAATTAAAAGGTCTAACTCAGAAAAATCAATTGGATAAGAAAAAAAGATATATTCAAGATTTGGTTTCAAAAAAATATCTTATAGAATAATGTATCAAAGTAATTTTTCACAATCGTGAAATTTGAAATCAAGTCTTTGAAAATGTCAAGTGATACATGAATTCTTCTAAGATTTAAAAATTTGAAAAGAGAAGAGAACTTGTTTTTGGTAGGCTCATTTTATGCCTCTTATCAATTGAATGGCACTTTGATTTTTGATACACTTTCTGTATATTTTCCAATTTGGCATCATTGCGCATCTTTTATTTTGGCATCATTGACCACTTTTTTTGTAATTTTTGCAAGCTAGATTCCTTTTCAAAACACTTAAATATTCTGAGTTATGAGTATATCTTCTAGATATTAGAGAAGAAAAACTTACTCTCTAATATAGGGAAGAACAAACCATAAAATATAATAAAAAATCATATGATAAATGTAATGACAGGATATTGAGAAATCTTAAAGTAATATAAAGACTTTGATCATTATAAATATAAGCTAAATTACTGTATAAAGGTAGAAAAGATCTTAATCACAAAGTTCAGTTGCTAATTTGAGATAGACTTTTATTTAGAAAAGAAAATTACACCACTAAAATAGGTTAGAGAAAGAGACACAATCAATGGTGTTTTCTCCCTTTAACAGATTAAGAGATGTAAAATATTTACTAAAAATTTACAAAAAGTAAAAACATGGTATAAATAATCATTTCAGTAGTGACCATAAAAGAAGAAAAAAAAAGAAAAAAAAACTAGTAAGCAAAGAGAAATAAAATAAAAAAATAAAAAAATAGAAGATTCAGAAACCAGTAAATAACAAGTTCTTGGATTTATGTCAATCACACCCAATCTATTCCTTAAGGTGTTGAAAGAGTCAAAAGCCAATGGTTTAATAAAGATGCTAGACAATTGATTCTTAATTGTCACATGGTGTAACTCAATGTCTCCTTTGGTCACATGGTCTCTAATAAAGTGATGCCTTATGTTAATGTGTTTGGTCCTTGAATGTTGGATAGGATTCTTAGAGATACAGATTACACTAGTGTTATTAGAAAGGATTAAAATTGTTCCTATAGGTAATCCTAAATCCAGAATTTGTTGCTTCAACCAAAGGACTTGGGCCACACAACTTCCTAAGGCAATGTACTCAGCTTCAATAGTGGAAAGTACAACATAGTTTTGTTTTCTACTAGACTAGAAGACTAAAGACTATCCTATGAATTGGCAAGTTTCAAAAGTGCTCTTTCTATCCACCCTACATCTTGCAAAATCAAAATCAGAATATCTAATAATCTTAAAAGAAGTGTAGTGCCTAGGATACCAGATTCCTAAATTTTAGGTCCCCAAAAGATATCTAAGAATTCTCTTACCTGCAGCCAGGTGGGATTCTTTAGGATCAACTTGAAATCTAGCAAAGAGATAACACAACACATTATATCAGGTCAACTAGCAATCAGATAAAGTAAAGATCCAATCATCCCTCTATACTTCTTTTCATCAATAGATTTCAACTCGTGTCCTTATCCAACTAAATATTAGAAATCACGAGAGTACTTATTGGCTTATCTTTATCAATTTCATATTTCTTCATGATGTCCTTAATGTACTTTGATCGACTTATAAAGGTTCCATCATCTAATTATCTTATGCTAAATCCCAAAATGTAGGATAACTCTCCCATCATACTCATCTCAAACTCCTTACTCATTATTTTAGAAAAAACATCACATAGCTCTTTTTTAGAAGATCCAAAAATTTTATCATCAACATAGATCTGAATAATGAGTAACTCATCTCCTACTTTTCTCAGAAAAAGGAAGGTGTCTACACTTCCCTTAATAAAATCCCTCTTCAGAAAAAATGTGCTAAGCCTCTCATACCAAGCTCTTGGTGCCTGTTTTAATTCATATAAGGCCTATTTTAATTTGAAAACATGATTTAGAAATTGGGAACTCTCGAAACCTAGGGGTTGCTCTACAAACATAACCTCTTTTATTACCCCATTTAAAAAGGCAATATTCATATCCATTTGTAAAGCTTAAATCCCTTATAACAGATAAAGGCTAGTAGCACTTTAATGGTTTCCAATTTAGCTACAGGGGAAAAAGTCTCCTCAAAATCAAACCCTTTTATTTGGTTGTACCCCTTAGCTACCAATCTTGCTTTATTTCTTACCACCACACCAGAATCATTCATCTTATTCTTGAAGACCCATTTGGTTCCAACTATACTTTGTCCCTTCGGTCTTTCTACAAGCTTCCAAATATCATTCCTAATAAATTGGTTTAATTTCTCTTGCATAGCTAAGATCCAAAACTCATCAGATAAGGCTTGATTAATATTGGTGGGTTCAATCATTGAGATAAAGACAGAGTGGTTCACTTCCTTCCTAAGTCCATGCCTAGTCCTAACACCTTCAGAGAGGTCTCCCAAGATCTGTTCTTTAGTATGACTCAAAGAATATCTCCAATCCCTAGGCAAAGTGTGTGTAGGATCAACCCTTTCCTCAAGATTTGAATTTTCTACTCCTTGGGTAATCTCTCCTACTCCTTCAATGTTTTGGGATTCTACTCTCTTCTTCAAAATTTTAACTCCTTTGGAAATCTCTCTAAAACCATCTTCATCCTCAATTCTAGACTCCTTAGGATTAGATTCTTTAAACACTACATGAGTAGTCTCCACCACCACCAATGTCCTTTTATTAAACACCTTAAATGATTTACCAACAACTGAGTAACCTAAGAACACTCCTTCATCAGATTTTGGGTCAAATTTTCCTAAGATGGACTTCCCATTATTATGAATAAAAAACTTACAACCAAAGACATGGAGGCAGGAAAGGTTGGGTGCTCTACCCTTAAGAATCTCATAGGGTGTCTTATCAAGTTTGGCTCTAACATTCACCCTATTCAATATATAATAAGCTGTGTTTACCACTTCAGCCCAAAAGTATTTTGGAAGTGAATACTTAGCAAGCATGGCTCTAGCGGCCTCAACTAAGGTCCTGTTCTTCCTTTTATCTACCTTGTTCTACAGAGGGGTCTTAGGAGCTGAGAAGTTGTGACTAATCATTTATCCTCACAAAAGTCTCCAAATCCTTCATTTTTAACTTCTCCCCCATGGTCACTATTGATGGTCAAAATCTCACAATCTAACTTTTTCTGAACCCAAGTGGAAAAGCATCTAAACTCATCAAAAGACTCACTCTTATGTGACAAAAATTTAATTTAAGTGAACCTCGAGTAGTTATCAACAATCAAAAATCCATAGACTTTACCTCCTAATCTAGCAGTGCTAATGGGTCCAAACAAATCCATGTGAAGGACTTCTAAAGGTCTAGAGGTACTAATATCCTTAATTGAGTGGAAAGAGGATTAGACTTGCTTTCCTAGTTGGCAGGCATCACAGTGGTTGTCTTTAGAGAAATTAAGCTTGGGAACACCTCTAACAAGGTCTTTTTGGGTCACTCTCCTAAGGGTTTTCATCCTAGCATGACATAATCTCCTGTGCCACAACCAAGAATCATAAGAAATAATTTTTTAAGAAAAATGAAGCAGCACATTCAATATAATTTAAACCAAGCATGTAAACATTATTGACCCGCTATCCCTACAAAATAGTGTTGTTATTTAAGCTTATAATGTAAGTGTTTGCCAAGAATTTTATGATGAAGCTCTTATCACAAAACTAACTGAAGCTAAGCAAGTTGTATTTTAGTTCATCTACGAGCAAAACATTTTCAATCAAAAGATTCTTATAATTTCTGTTATACCTAAGCCCACCACTTTCTTGGTGGTGTTATCTCCAAGAGTAACCTTACCTCCTGTCCCGGTCTCCAGCAAAATGAATTAATTAGCATCTCCAGTCATATGTCATGAGTATCCGCTCTCCAGGTACCACATGCGCTCACGAGGCCTTTTATGAGAGTTTGCCTACAAAATATCAAATGTCAAATTTAGGAACCCAAATAGGTTTGGGTCCCTTCTTATGAAAGAAGAATGCAATGAATTTGGATTATGTTGTGAAACATATAATTTTGGTCTCCACGCCCAATGTATACTATGATGAATAGTGCAAGTGTGTGAAATGTGTCCTATCAAGTCACATAAAAAATAACTAACTCCAGGAAAAGGATTTACTAATTTATTTGGGTGGTGATGCTTCCTTTTAACATTATGTGATGCATGAAATGTTAGTTTACTTTCAAAAGCTTTGAGATTTTCTTTCTAAGAATCATGCTTAACAATAAAATTAGAATGCTTTTTATTAAAATTATCAAATTTATCAAGTAAAGACATGTGATTGCTATCAAGTAGAGTGCAATCCTTACTTAAACATCCATGCTCTTTTTGTAAATTCAAAAGCTCAAATTTTAAACTAGCATGCTTTTTCTTAAGTTTCTTATATGATTCTTAAATTTTCTCATGAATTTAAATTAATTGATCATAGGTTGGTTCACATACCTCTTCTTGATCAGATTGACCAAGATGATCACCCATTAAGCATAAATTTATTATCTCATCTTCAGCTTTAGTCTCAGATGAGTCAGATGCAGAATCTACCTAGAAAGCTTTTTGGTACTACTTCTTATCCTTCTTATATTTGGGTTTCGCCTCAGCCTTATCCTTACTTGGGTGCTCTTTAAGTGTAGGACAATCAGCTTTAACATGTCAAGGCTTCCTACATTCAAAAAAAACAACATCAGAAGAACTTTTATAATTTTTGCTATCAATACCTCTTTTCCACTTCTGATAATACTTGTTGTCTTCCTTAAAAAGCTTTTAAATTGCCTAGTAATGAAGGCAACATCATTGTTTTCAGATCCAAAAGAATCAGCATCTGTGTTGTTGGCCTTTAGTGCCACAGTTTTCTCTTTCTTTTTCTCACCTTCATCAAGATTTCCTTAATTTACCCCTTGCTCATAAGAAATGAGTGATCCATGTAAATTATCAATAGAATAAGTACTTAAATATTTAGATTCAATAATTACAGTGATCTTAGCATCAAAAGAAGTAGGTAAGTATCTCAAAATTTTATTAACCCTTTCATAATTAGTTAGCTCTCTTCCTAAAGCATGCAATGAGGTAATAATTTGATAAAACCTTGTATACATGTAAGAAATTGATTCAGAAGGTTTCATATAAAAATATTCGTAGTCATGCAATAGAATATTCAATCTAGATTATTTAACTTCATTGGTTCTTTCATAAGTTACACACAATCTATCCTAAATTTCTTTACCAATTGTACAAGTTGAAAAATGCATATAATCCTTAGATTTTAAAGCACAGAAAAAATAGTTCAAGCATCTTGCATTAAGTTGTGCTAAATCTTATTCATCAAAAGTTATTTCAATAAAAGAAATTTCAGTTTTAATTCCATTAATTTCAGGAGAAGGTGGTGTATAACCTTCTTTAACAAGCATCAACATTTGATAATCAAGCGATTATAAAAATGTAGACATGTGAGTTTTACAAAAATTAAAAGGAATATTATCAAAAATGGTGATCATGTAATAGAATATCCTTCTATTGTATTATGATTACCAAAGTTAGCCATCAATCAAAATTTAAAAGTTTTCAAAAACTAGATTTTATGAATCCCGCTCTGATACCAATTGAAAGACATTTGATGGAACTAGAAAGTTTGATAGGGATGTTAAGCCCTTATGAACTAATCTCAAGGCTAACCAAGAGGGCGGGAGAGGGGGTAAATTGATATTTTAAAAAATAATTCGATCAAAACACAATCTTAAAACAAAAACCAAGATTCACCATAGAAATCAAAGTACATAAATTAAAAGTTGAAGCAATAATAAAGAACATAGAAATTTATAATGGTTTGGTCAACATGACCTACATCCACTCCCCGGAGGTGCCCTCCAAGTATTACACTAAATTCAGTATCTCTCCTTTTTCCTCCACAGCAAGGCGGAGAAGCCTTTATAAAACTCCTTTTCACCAACCAGGTGAGGCAGAGAACCCAACTCCTTATGCTTCCTCCAAAAGCATACAGAGAACCCAACTTAATTATTTTGCTTCCTCTTGAAGCAGGCAAAGAACCTTGATCAAATACTGAAATAGACCTCTCTAGAATCCCCAAGAAATTATGGATGATAACTGGAGAAGATGATGATGGATCCTTGCTTGGTGCAACCATTGTGAACCCCCTCACAAACTCCCCCTCATAAGATCCTCTCTCTTTTTCCCTTGCTCTTCCTCTCCTCTTGGCTCACTCAGGTTAGAACAACAGTAAAAGATATCTAATGGGTAGAATAAGTGCTCTTAAATAGAAGAGCTTTGGAATAGCTCATTAATTATAACAAACTGACTTTATCATCCAGGATAATATAAATATTTTTATGTATGATCAATTCAAATTAAGCTCAATCAGCCATGATGGTTTGGGACTATCAAAAGGTTTTTATTCATATCATTCAGGCCGATAAAATATCATCCTATATGATTTGTACAAATCAGTGAATATCATCCAGATAATTGCACTGAATGGATATCTGGATGATGGAAAAATAGCTTGATCGTCTAGGCTGATCTCACAATTGCCCCGAATGATTAGTTCAAATCCGTGAAAATCATCCAGAGCATCACTCTAAATAGAAGTTATTCGATGTTGATTATCCAAGAACAACTAAGGTTTCTTGAACTGATCGTCCTAGCCGATCCTATGATTTTCTAGGATGATATGATCGAGCAACCAAACCTTAATTATTTTCCTTAATTACTAGATTAATTTAGGCATAATTATGTTGCATCGTCCAAGATGATGTCTTGAACGATGTCCAAAAATAAATAATACCTAAATAGATCTGGTGGTCGATTCTTTCTGACATCTCGGCCGATATAAATATCATCCAGGATGATGAGCTAATGACAGCTGCCTTAACTAGGATGCCCTAATTAGGGTTTCTATCTTTAACTGGTCATTTAGGTCGATTTGTGGATTGTTCTGGATGATGTGAGCAAAAAAGGAGAACTCTAAAAATAATCAAAAAAAAAATTCCCATGTGTGTGTGCAAGGTTACTTAGCATCAGGAACCATATTATTTACAATAGACTCAAGAAAGGGAAAAGTTTACACATTGACTCAAACCTAGTCTACCCGATCTTGAGCTGGTATAAATTATAGTTTGATCTTGTGGACCTGAAATGTTAGTGGGCAAATGATTGGTGAGTGAAATGTCGAAGATCGACTTTGCTTGAAAGATTCGAACTCTATAATCAAATTTGAATAAGAAGTCTATATTATATAACATATACCAAATTATAAGAGTTATAATTTCATATGCAATGATAGAATATAGGTATTGATTAAGGTTTGAAAAAAATCAAATTTTACTAAAGGCTTGAAACTGTGATTTTGAAATTGAGGGATTTTCTATAAATAGTGAAACTTAACATGCTTGAGATTTATTCGTGTGCAAATTTGCAACATATACAGGAGGATTTAGCTTGAATCTTTTGCTCTACCAATTAACTTGGAGGAAAAATATCAAAGCCCGACTTTGATAGAGGTTTTCTACACTTGCCTCTCTTTTGATATGTCTTAATTGATGTTGGCCACACTCACCCAAGGAATAAACAGGCAGAGGGACCAACAGAAAGAAAGGTAGTCAAAATTACTGATGCAATAAAATTTATACTGCTATTAAAGATGGAGAGTGAGACTTATCCCCAGCAGAGTCGCCATTTTTTTGTTTGATTAAAAGATATGATTTTGAAAAATATTAATTTTCTTTGGGAAAGTTAAATTTCTAAAATTTTAGTTTTGAAATTGAATAGATCATTGTGAATAATATATCGCCTCATAAGGTGAATATATAATTCCTTAAAGGGTTCAAATTACAAAACATTAAATTCATCCTGATTATCGTAATCAGACTTAGGAAAGAATCACAAATGACCCCGGACTGTCAAAATAGAATTTAATCAAGTGTTTGACTATGTTTATCTGGATAAAATATCATTAATTTCATAATCAAAATCATGATAATAATTAATATATCTCTCTAAAGAAAGAAAATATCAATCACTATCGATCATTTAAAAATTACGATAATGATCGTCAGGTTTAATTTTTCCCAAAGAGAATTAATTGAGGTTTTGAAAAATTGATTTTTAAAAAACTAGATCTGGGTTACTAAATCTCCTATGAGTGCAAGTCCTCATAGTTAATTACATCATAGGAAACTAAAATTTCCTACAAATACTCTTAATTAAAAAAGTGGTAGAAATTTAATTTAAGATTTTAAAGATTGATGTCAAAGGAGGTAAAGATTGGAATTTTCAATCAGGAATGGATCAAACTGAAGCACTTATTTTTGGAGTCAAAGAAAGAGTGAAATTGCTCTGATACCAATTGAAATTGCCCTGATACCAATTGAAATTATGAGATACGCTAAGAAGGGCGTGAAATAAATATTTTAACAACTTCTTTAAAAAAAAGAAATAACTTTTTATGACTTGATGCAGAAGCAAATTACATTCACACTAGAAAATTTAAATTATCAATTTCACCCACGATATTAATCGTAATAAAAATGAATGCAAAAATAAAGTGCAGAAATAATGAAGGAAAGAACACATCGATTTATAGTTCTTCTCCTCATGCATCAATTAAAACCATAACCTACGTCCACTCCCTAGAGGCACCCTCTGAGTATTACACTAAAACTTTAGTGATTCTCCTTTTGCCCCCATAGTAAGGTGGAGAAGCCATTACACAAAATCACTTCCACCTTCCCCGATGCGGTGGAGAAGCCGGGTCCTTTGACACCAATGAGATATTCTTCTTCCCAAATCTTCCTTCAAGATGAACCTCTAATTTGATGGTACTAAGGTGTAAGCTCGTCGGAGCAACCGTGTGAAATCTCCTTCACACTCGCTTGAAACCCCCTCCAATGATCTTGTCCCTCTCTCAAACTCCATCCTTTCCTCTCTCCCTTTCAAGTCCTCTCTTCAAGTTTTCTCCAAAAGAATGAAGCTCCAATGGATGCCAAAGACTCTTACAAAGTCTTATGATAGTTCTTAAATATAGGGCTAAAAAACCCCAAAATACTCAATTCAGCCGTCAAATATTGTACTGTATGATCTCAAGATCATCCAGTATGATGTGCAGATATTGACCAGTTAGTACTGTATGATGTCCGGTTAATACTGTACAAATAGTTCAGTTGAAGTTCATACTGTATGATGTCCTATACGATGTGTTGTACGAACGGTTCAATAAACAAGCACTTCATCTAGGACGAAGCATGGGACGGCTAAAATCGTCTCTATTAATCGTACAGTACGATCCAGTTTGTACAGTACGATCAAAATATCAAAATTAATCTATTTTGATTGAATAATCATAGGATTAAATTAGGTAATATTTTAAATATCGTACAATACTACAGTATAATTATAATTGGATAGTACAATTATAATTGTATAGTATGATTAGAATAACTTTTCAAATTCAAATTTTTGACTAATTTAATGGACGACGGGCTTTCTAATTATAACATATCGTACATTACAATATGGTTTTTGTACAGTATGATTAGTTATATTTTAAGAATATTATTTTAGGAAAATTAAATATTTTAATTAATTTTAGCTACATCAGATCGTATAGTATGATCCAGATCGTACCGTATGATGTACAGAAAAATTAAAATATTTAGAATCAATTTTTCTCCCTCTGAATGAGTACAAGATCAATAAACTAACAAACATCATTACAAGACTTGACTCAAGAAATGAAAATTACATACCTCATTTAATACAACCAATTCTACACAATCTTGACCCTTGATTCTTCAAATAATGGTGCATTATGTACCTAAAATATTAGTAAACACATAAACAAATATGCACTGCAAATAATGGGAGAAATAAAAAATTAATCAATATTATTTGTTATCATCAAAATCATACACTCGGAAGCCCGAGATGCAATAAGAAGGGTAAGAGGTATTTTGAGATTCTAAATTATCTCAAAAATACCTCAGCCTATCCTAAGTGTTAGGCTTGAATTTGATTGAAAGATATTTAATTTTGAATGATCAATTTTATTAGAAGTTTGGGATTCAATTTTCGGAGGTTGAGGTCTAATAGTCTAAGCTTGCCTCAAAACCTAAGTCTAAAGTAGGTACTAAAAACCAGTGACCCAAACCAAACTAATGTAATGCAAATCTGGACTTACCCCGGCAAAGATTGAGGAGCCAACTAAACCACCTAGGCGCTTCAAAACTATGAGTCTAGTCATTAATGAAATAGTGGTTAAGAATATTAATTATATTAAGTTTAAAGAAATTGGGGCCGACATTTATAGAAGATTCCTAATTGGCCCCTTAATATATGTTGGGTATTTGGTGTCTAAGTAAATACAATTAAATATTAGACTCTTTTAAATTTGTTACTAATGCGATGTATGCTATGAATCAAAATGAAGAAATTTAAAAGTTTGGCTTAAAATTAGGTTTTTCCTCAGAGATTGCACAACATCCCCTTGATAGATCTACACCCTTATAGGTCAAGTAGTCTGCCAAAACCATAGGCGGGGAGGTGCCTAACAAGGTAGATAAGTTATAATATGATGCATGAAAAACTCTCAGCGAGTCTGAGCTTACTTTTTAGGACCATTAGAGTTTCTATCTGAGCAAAAAATTTTAATTTAATTTGAATAGAAGAATTTTTATCGTACCCTCACGAGCCTCCGATCGGGTTCCAGGATAAATTAAAATAAAATAAGTAAGATCGCCAACAAACTAATGAAAGTAGGTAGATCATAATTGCAATCAACACATCAATAAATAAATAAATAAATTAAATTAAATTAATATCAAATTTAAAGTCCATATGTCCATATGGCAAGTGCCACTTAATATTACATCTCAGAATTACAGAAATGTAAAGTAGTCGGGTACCACTGATAACAACTCGGATTCTACTCCTAAGACTCAAGTGACTTTAAGATTTTGGATTCTTCTTGTTATCTATTTCTTCATCCTTCTATAACTCCTTGGATCAATGGGTCCAGATATCCAAATGAAAAGAAACTCCTCCTTGAAAGGGGTGTTATCTTTTTTCTTTGAATATTTTAAAGATATCCTAAGTTGATCTTCCAAATGGAGGAAGACTCTCCCCTTTAGGGATGTCTTCTCCTCTTTGAAATCAAATTTTGATATAAATATCCCATCTCAAATCACTTAACATCTACAACTCAATTAGATCAAATTACATATGAATTTAAAAGAAAAATCTAGACTTAGATCACCTGCATGATTATCTTAATAATCAATAATTAATTTGAAATCCCAAGCAATTAATATTTTGAATTTAAAATGCTCAAATCATAGTCACACTTGGCCATGCTCTTTTAATATTAAAGGGGGACTTATACATTCTAAAGTGCCTACATAAAATATTGTTAACATTCAAGCTTAAATTTATGCCCCTTTAATTAATGCCCTATATGAGCATGATCACCTGCATAAGATTGAATTAATATAAATCATCCCAAACCTAGGGGAAGATTAAACACATAATCCAATCACATCATAGAGTGCAGAAAAGTAAGTAAATAATCACATCAATATCATCAAACAACATATATAGTGAAAGCTCAAAAACTCGGCACTCAGTAGAAAAATAAACACCGACCTAGCCTAAAACTAGAGTTGGTTGTTCTAGAAAACCATCTGAAGTGTGTGAAGTATGCTGTGTGGTTTGGATATGTCTTATGGAGAGCAATTTGTTGAAGTTGTTTGATGTTCTGATTGGTTGAATGGCTTAAGGGATTTAAGTTTGAATTTAAGTATTAAAGGCTTTAAGTTAATTTTAAAGTATATTTTAAAGGTTATTGATTACCACATTTTTTACTTGCCGAGGTCGTGAAGTTTATTTCACCATCCTTTGGGCTAATTTAATAGCTTCGTAGGCCTCAGTTACCTAGTGGTAACCAGTATAATTATGTAATTTGATTTGATTAAGGTTTAAAAGTTAATTAATTTTAATTAAACTTGATTGACTTTTGGTTTTAAGGTTGATTGAAGATTTCTAAAATTTTAAAGTGAATTTTGAATTTTATGAATTTTCTGGATTATTTTAATCATTTAATTAAGGGGTTAAAATTGACTTTTTTAAGAGTTATTTCTAAAAATTCAGTATTTTTATAAAATATTAGACATTAAGATGAGTTTTTAGACACAAAGTTTGCTAAATTTGGATTTTTCTACATTTAGTTATGAAGGTTTGAAGTTTTGACTTGATTTTGACTTAAGATTTGATCAAAAGTTGACTTTTTTAAAATTTGAATGATTTCTGGAGATTTGATATTTTTTGATAAATATTAGATTTTCATATGAGTTTAATACCTTTAAGTTTGCTCAATTTTGAATTTTTTGGAATTAGTTATGATTTTTTAAAGTTTGACAATTTATTAGATTTTCAAAATTGTTTAATTAAGATGGGCTTTTTATGATTTTTCTCCCAATGAACTCCAAATTCCTTGAAATCCACTCCAAAGGCTAGGAATGACCAAAGGAGATATTTCCAAGTGTTTGGGAGTTTTTTAGAATTTTAATTATTTTTAATTAATTAAATTTATTAAATATTTATTTCATTTAAAATTAAAATAAGTTAAGGTTTGATGTCAAATCAAAAGGCTTTTAATTTTCTTAAATTAAGGTTTAAGTGTTTGTTAATTAGAGGTATTATATTTATTTTTTGGATTTAAAATTCATATATTAAAATTTTTGAAAGTGTTTAGGCTTAATTTAAAGGTTAATTTTGACTTGATTAATTTTCTAACTTAATGAGCTTTGAATTGAGTGAAATTTGAGCCTAAGGTTTATAATGTCACTAAGTTTAATATTCTAAAGTTCCACCCCTATTGAGTGTGTGTAGAATTTCCAAGGATTTTTTATGTTCTTAAGATATGATCCTAAATTATTTTTCCTAAGTGTCACTAATATTTAATTGGGATTAAAATTTTGGTCACCTAACCCTGACTCTATATTACACATACCACAGAGAAATGCAAGCCTGGTTCTAAGTGTTGTGTGCATTATAAATTTCAAAATTTGACCAAAAACTTTAAAAATTAAATTCACCAGAATCCAACTGTTAAATTGAGTTAAAACTTTTATGGTATATGGGTAGTACATAATAGTGCACCCTGTCCAAATTTGAGAACAATCACATTAATGGATTGAGAGTTATCAAATAAATTAAATTTTCATTAAAACCTTAATAACTATATATAGTGGTTAAATTTAGCCAAACTAAGTTAATAAGTAAACTTGGGCTCATGACAGTTCGAATGAACCCAAGAACATAAAATTTAGACATAAAATGGATTTTTGGTGAATTTTTAAAGTTCTGGGCATTTAAAATGATTTTTAATTAATTTTTAATCATTGGATGGTAGCAGCAATGATTACGCTGCTGCCGTGGCATTCTGACACGTGGCAGATAGGTGGCACGCATCGACGTGCCACTTAAACACATCGGACAGTCAGATCAACCGTCTGATTAATCGCGGCATGATCCAACGGCTTAAATTATGCCACATTGAAGTGCCTCTTATCAAATGACCCAAGTTTAAATATGAATTGGAGTCACGTGGTCTGAACTGGGTGATGAGGCTAATTATGGGCCATCCAATCGCATAGAAGGCGTGATCAGACAACTCTGATTGAACCAGAGCCACTTCTAGTTCAAAATGAACTAAAAAAATCAAAGGCCCATAACTTTCGATATGTCTGTTGAAATTTGATGAAATTCAAAACGTAGGATCTAGATATACTAATCTTCTGATCTAGAACTCATTGGAAATCTGTAAAGATCATCATCAACTTTGTAGAAGACCTCAAGACCTAATTCTAGCCAGATTAGAAGTTATGCTAAAAAATCATCTTTCTCTCTCTACCAATGAGGCTTTGGAGGCATGGATATGGTGGCGAATAATTTGAGGAAGCTAGAAAATATCTAGAGAAGCTTTGAGATGAGACTTAGAGGCTTGGAGAGCTCTGGATATGAGAGATTAAGTAAGAGAAGCTCAAGCATAGGATGAGGCTTAATTAGGGTGTTTTCCCCCTATTGAGATGTCCTCTGATCAAATGGGTGGCTGGGATTGAATGGATGAACTCCTATATGGCTGCAAAGTGTCCATGGAGTTGCTGGGAGTAGGAGAATCAAAGGAAAAGGGGGGTACATCCCATGTGTAAATGAATTAGGTCCCCACTTGGATATGTGGAGTGATGAGAGCCTTTGGATTTAGATCTAAGGGCTGGGTTGAGATCAACGAAGGTTGTAGAGTTATTTGAAATGGCTGGAAGAGTTTAAGATAGAAGTGATTAGGTTTAAGAACTGTTTTAACCATGTTTGACCACTCAAAAGGGTTGGTTTGACTGTTTGACCTATCCAATGTTTCTTGGACTGCTGATGTGGCATGCAAGGTGACACCAAGGGTTGATTATAATGGGTTGGAGGGGATATGAAGCCACGGAGCTAGAGTTTGAAGGAATTTATAGGATTTTAAATGGGTTTGACCAAGTCAAAATGGATTGACATGATTAAATGGACCATGGCTTGACTCCAAATGAGCTAAGGAGTATTCAAGGCATCAAATGAATTAGTTTTGAAAAGTCCTAAGCAATAGGATTGGATTTGAAATGTATGAACACATAGGAATTAAGGCTTGACCATTGATTGAAGTTTAAGCAAGTCAAACCAAGGTGATTTAACTTCAAGTGGATTTGAATATATTAGAATTATACTTTGAGGTGAGCTTGAGGATTTGGAAAGCTTGATAAGGTTAAACGGGTTTGGTTAACCTATATAAAATCTTAAGGGTTCATTGAGTCAACTTAGTTTGACTGGGTCAACCAAGTTGACCCATGGAGTGGGTCCAAGATCAACATGTTTGGTTTGATGTTTTGAGACTATGAGAGGTGGTCCCAAGGTCTGGAAAGATAAATTTGATCAAAATGTCTATTTTGACCCTAAAGGACTTGTTTGCTAAACTTAGGTTGACTTAGTAAACCAGGCTGACCTAGGGTCTGGGTTTGGGACCAACATGTTTGGTTTCATATTTAAAAATTGCTGGAAGTGGTTCCAAGCAATTTGGAGGTCATTTGGTTTAAAATGGGTATTCAAATTCCTAAGGGGTATTTTGATCATTTTGACCCAAAGGTTAATTGAGGGTCAAAATAGGTCCCCCAAAATGCAGTTTGATAATCAACATGTCAGGATTAAAGGTTTGGAAGTTATTAGAGGGTTTGGATAAGGCTCCAAAGTCAGGATCAAATGGGGGACATGTCCAGTGGCATAGGAAATGAATATTTAAAGGTTTTACAATCTTTGGGTTTTGATTCAGTTTCTAGGGTTAGAGAGCTTAGATTGAGCTCAAATTTGGAGGGTTGCCTTTAGAGACATATCATATCAGTATGGAATTGAAAGAATGTAAATAAAACATCATTTTAATGTGGTTTTAAGTGTTTGAAAAATCCTTGGAAAAGGGTTTCAGCGCAGGGCCCTTTATCCTTGGATTTCAACCTGGATTTCTGGGTATGAATTAAGTTTTGAATTTGAATGGTTGGATTTGAATTTCCCATATCACTTATGAACATTTGGGATGATCATGAATGATAGGATAGGATTGAATGTTGATTATATGTTGGATCAATATTTGAATTAGAGTTTAAGATATAGATAAGTTTAAAGTCTGGGTAGGTTTGTAAGTCTGGATTTGATTAAAGTTTGAATGGAATCGAGATCTGGATTGGCTTGAGGTCAGGATTAATTTGAAGTCTGGATTGATCTAAGATTTAAATTGATCCTAAGGTCTAGATTGATCTAAGGTCTAGGTAAATCCTAAGGCCTAAGAAGATCATAGGTTATAAAGTCTAGGAGGATCCTAAAGTTTAGAGTCTAGAAAGATCTTAAGGTTTGATTAGTCTAGAAGAATCCTAGGGTCTATAGTAGATCCTAGGGTTTGGGGGGTAGAAGAAACCTAGGACATAGATAGATCCTAAGGTTTGGATTATTCTGGAAGAATCCTAGGGTCTAGATAGATCCTAGGGTCTAGATTTTAAGAGGATCCTAGAGTCTAGACTGGTCTGGAGGTTAAATTAATATGCGGTCAGGATTGATTTGGGTTTTAGGAAAAGTCCTAGTGACCTAATGCAAAAAAGGGTCAACATTGGTCTTCTTTTCCATTACATTAAGCATCTCACTAGCATTAGGGATCTAGGTGCCAAAGGAAGCCCAATCTGGCATTAGGACACATCATAACCTATGTCCTAGAAACTAAGTACAACCTCCAATATCTTGCTCCACCTAATTTCCAACCTACCTTCTACGCCAACATCTCCTTTCATGTTCTTCACAGTACTTATCTCCACCTAGAGTATGAGGAAGCTAAGGGAGCTGAGGAGGATGTTTCTCCTGCACCTATTCCTGCACCTGTTCTGATCTGCCAGCACTCACAGCTAGATCAGCTGGTGGAGCATTTTAACCAGTACGAGGCTAGTTTTGACTCTTATGTTGCTGCACAGGAGCAACAACATGTGGAGGATGTCGCTATATTTGAAGCTTATGTGATTCACCATCAGTAGCAGCACGACTAGGATATGGCCTGGTTTAGGGAGCAATTCGCTGCTATCTCTAGCTTCTTTCAGCCGCCAGCACCACCTCCTTCTAATGATCAGTGACCGTCATACTTGTAGTTTGTTTCTCTTGTGTTGTGTTATGTGATGTGGTTTATTTCCTTTTGTATTTTTTCTGTTCTTTTTCGTTTCCTTTCTGGTATCCTCCTCCTTTTTGTGATGACAAAAGGAGTAGTGGTAGTATTTATGTTGTTTTGTTGTACTTTTTTTACTACTTTTGTCTAGTGCTTTATACCATCTATTTGACTTTAGTAAAATTTGAATTTCTTGATTCACATTATTTTTTTTTCATGCATGTTTTAATTAAACTGCTTAAATTGATTCTTCTACCAAATATTTGCCATCATAAAAAAGGGGGAGATTGTTATGAATCTGGATTTAGATATTATAACTTTGATGATAACAAATATTTTTGACACTTCTATTTTTCTATGATTATCCTACCTGCTAATGTTTCAGGTCGACAAGGTTAATTGCAAATCAAGCCAGCTCAAAATTGGATAGATTAGGATTGAATTATTCTGTAAACTTTTATGAAGTGTTTTTACCTTTTCTTAAGTCAAATGTAACAAAGTGGGTCCTGATGTTAAGTAACCTTACACCCACACTCTCAGAAGGCAAAATTATGTCTATTTTTAGAGTTTTTTATTTTTGATCTTATCATCTAGGATGATCCAAATTTGTCCTGGATGATCAGTTAAAAATAGAAACCCTAATTAGGGCATCTTGATTAAGGTAGCCGCAATTAAGCAAATCATCCTGGATGATATTAGCATCATCCTGGATGAATATTAGCATCATCCTGGATGATATTAGCATCATCCTGAAAATTTGAAGCCCTTCTTTATAAGATTTCTTATTTACTCAAAAGGTGATCTTTTGCTACTGTCCTGACCTGAGAGAGCTAAGAGGAGAGGGAGAGTAAGATAGAAAGAGAGAGATCTTGTGAGGGGAAGTTTATGAGGGCTTCACAAAGGTTATTCCAAGCAAGGGTCTGATTCATCTTCTCAAGTCATCATCTTTAGTTCATTTGATGTTCTAGAGAGGTCTAATTTAGCAATTGATCGAGGTTCTCTTCCTATTTTAGAAGGAAGGAAAAAGGAGTTGGAATCTCTACCTACTTTACGAGGAAGCGAAAGGAGTCGGGTTCTCTACCTCACTGGAGTTGGTGGAAAGGAGAATTATACAGGCTTCTCCATCTTGATATGGGAGAAAAAAGAAGAGTATCTGAGTTTAGTGCAATACCCAAATGAGAGGCTCAAAGGAGTGGATGTAGGTCAAGTTAACCGAACCATTATAAAATTATGTGTGTTCTTTCTTTTTGCTTTTTTGCATTTAATTTTCACACTTTAGTTTTTTTATGGTGAATATTGGTTTGGTTTAAGATTGTGAAATTTGTTTGAGAAATTTTTAAGACACCAATTCACCCCCTCATCTTGGTTAGCCGTAGGCTAGTTCATAACAGTTTAAAATCGCTAATTAACTTTTAAATTATACATTTTTATTAATTAAATCTATATTATAATTTTTTTTTCAGTTCAAGCTTCAAGCCATACCATATAAATGCATCTTCTACTTTCTATTTTTTTGGAATATTTAAAAAACACTACTTCAATGTCTTATTGATCTTCTACAAAACAACTATTCCCATCTTTAATTTGTTTAATAAAATTGCCATTCTTCTTTATCAAAGCTTAGTTACAAAATACTCAAACTTTTTAAATTCATAATTAATTTAAAAAAAATAAATTGAACAAACTCAAAGGCAAAATACTCCTTTAAGGGTCAAATATTTATGTAAAAAGCAAACCTCAAAAAGTAGTCATTGTAAAAAAGGAAACTTTTTGGTCAATTATAGTTTAAAAACATGTCAAAACTTTAAAAAATCATAACTTAATCTATAAAATTTAAATATAGCAAACTTTGTGTCAGTTTATTCATCCTAGGATCTAGTATTTAGGAAAAATATCAAAACTCAACTTAAATAAAAAGGTCAAAGTTTGACCCTTTAATTTAATAAATTAAATAATTCATAAAATTTCAAAAAGATTAATAATTCATTAAAACTCTAGAAAACATCAAATTGATTATTAAAAATAGTCAACATACCCATTAATACATAATAAGCACTCAAATTAGGAAGTTTTTAGGATGGCTTGTCTTGAGGTGTAGGATTATGTGTCATAAGGAGGTCTAGTTCCTCGAGCCCACTATGACAACGTGACAAACGAATTTAATGGCATGTAAAATGTAAAAATTAATTGATTATTAATTAATTAATTAAAATTAAACCTTTGATTCAACTACATCAAACTTATTTTTAGGATGGACTACCTTGAGCAGTGGGGTTAAGTGTCCTAAGGAGGTTTTGTTTATTGAACCCACTATGATAACACCATGAACCGATTGATGTCAAATATAATCAACTTCATTATTCAAATTAGCAATCAATCATTTAATTTAAAAAGTATCAACCCTTTAATTTTAATCAATTAAGTTGATTAATAATAATGGTTATTGCTTTGTAACCCAAGTCTATGAGGTTATTAACTTAGCCTGAAGGATGGTGAATTACAACTTCATGGCCTTAGTGTGAATAAAGGTAGTAATCACTCAACATTTGAAATATATTTTAAAATTAATATTAAAGTATTTACACTTAAACTCAAATTAAAACCCCTTTAAGCCTATAACAAATTTAAGATATTAGACAACTTTAAGAACCATCCAGTATAGGACATATCCAAACCACACAACCTGCTACACACACTATTGATGGTTTTTTAGGACAATCAATCCTAGTTTTAGGTTATGCCTGTGTTGTACTTTTTTTTTACTTGTGTGCCAAGTTTTTTTGTGGTTTAAACTACATGTTAATTATAATTAATTGATTATTATGATTATTTATTTATGTGTTTGTACGTAATTTGAGAATTGCTGTGATGGGTGTTAGATTACTCCTAGGACAAAAATTATCTGGATGCTCGCAAAATTTTTTGCAGTTAGCCATGCTCATGTAGGGCTAAAATTAAGAGGGGCAAATTAAAATTTAACTAACTTAGTTTTTACAGGTGCTAAAAATTCTAATCCCCTTAAAATTAAAAGAGTATGACCAAGTATGATTTTATTTCAAATTTGAGCAATTTAAATGTATTACTGCTTGGGATGTGCCTTTTAATTATAATTTCCTTGGATAACTGTGTAGGTTATTTTAAAGTCTTTTTTTTTTAATTTTGGAAAATTGGACCCGACAATTCTAAGAAGCTCACATAAGGGAGGAAGACAAAAAAAGTTAAGACATCGAGAACATCCTACTCTCAAAATCACTTGCATCATTTCTAGGATTAGAATTCAAGTTGTTGTTAGTTGTACCTGGCCACTTTTAATTTTTACATATTATAGGTTGTAATTAAGTGGAACTTGTAAATTGAACTTTACATTTTTTTAATGATATTTTTGATTATTTACACTATTCTGCCTTTGAAATTGCCTACTTTTCTAGGTCTCTTTCTTGCATGTCGCTTTTGATTTAGCCTGGAAGCGCTCGAAGGATTGTGAGGGTACACTAAAAGCATTTCTACTCAAATAAAATAAAAAATATCAATCTCTCATAGAAATTTAAATGATACTTACGAAGTAAGCATAGGAATGACCTGAGAGTATGCATATACATATTAAGACTTTCTCTTTATTATTAGGCACCTTCTCACCTATAGGTTTTGGCATACCATAAGACTAATTAGTGTGCAGTTCTTTCAAGAGGAGCTTATGAAATCTCTAGGATAAAATTTATTTCCTAAGCCTAATTTTAAAACTGCTTCATAATGATTTTATATATAAGATCAATTAGCATGCATTACATTAGAAATTAATTAAAAAGTAAAAAAATTGAATTACTTTTTAAACATTAATTACCCTAGATAAGCAAAGGGTCCACTTCAATTACTCTATAGATGTCTGCCCCAATTTTTCAAAAATTTAAATAACTTTCTTACCCATCTTTCATAAAAGACTAGATATATGGATTTAAAGTACCTTGTGAAAGTTAGTTAGAGATGTTAGGCCCTTATGAAATAGCCCAAAGCTAACCAAGAGGGGGGGGAATTGGTTTTTTAAAAATCTTTCAATCAAAATTAACAAACTCAAACCATAACTCACCACAAAGGAGTGCAGAAATGAAATGCAGAAAAAATAGTAGTAAAAGCACAAAGAGATTTATAGTGGTTCGGTCAACTCGACGTACATCCACTCCCCGAAGGCGCCCTCCGAGTACTGCACTAAATACTGTGACTGTCCTTTTGCTCCCACAGCAAAGCGGAGAAGCCTTTTCAAAAAATCCTTTCCGCCAACCCCGGCGAGGTAGAGAACCCAACTCCTTTTGCTTCCTCTTAAAGCAGGAAGAGAACCTTGATCGATTGCTGAAGAAGACCTCCCTTGAACCCCCAAGGATGAAGGACGACGATTGGAGAAGACACTTTGGAACCTTACTTGGAGAAACCTTTATGAAACTCTCTCATAAACTTTCCTTCACAAGTTCCTCCCTCTCTCTCCATCTCCTCTTGGCTCTCTCAGGTCAAGAAAACAGCAAAAGATTACCTCTAAGGTAGAGCAAGAGATCTTAAATAGAAGAGCTTCAAAATAGCTCTTATTTTATACAAACTAACTTTATCATCCAGGCCAATAGGGTTATTGTCCTAGCCGATCAACTTAAATTTCGCTCAATCAGCCCGATCGGTTTGGGATGATTAGAGTAATTTTGGTTGCATCATCCAGGATATCATCCTGGCCGATTTGTTCAAATTCGAGGAAAATTATCCTGAACATCGCCCTAAATAGAAGTAGGCCGATGTCAATCGTCCACGCCATCATCCCGACCGATCTTGTGATTGTCCTGGCCGATGTGATCGTGCAATCAGCCTTAATTTCTTTCCATAATTAGCAGATTAATTTAGGCATAATTATGCTACATCGTCCAGGCCAATAGGATATCATCCTAGATGATGTCCTAAAATAAAGAATACCTAAATAGATCATGGAGGCTGATTTTTTTCTGATTTGAGCCTATCGGCCTGGCTGATACAATATCGTCCAGGCCAATCGACTTAATGACGTGCTGCATTAATCATTATTCCCTGATTAGGGTTTCTATTTTTTAACCGATCATCCAGGCCGATATAAATATCGGCCCGACTGATGTTAACAAAAATAGTAAACTTTAAGAAACAGTCAGAAATTATCCTAATGTGTGTGTGTGCAAGGTTACTTAGTATTATGAGTCATATCTTTTATAGTAGACTCAAGAAAAGGAAAAGTGTACAAAGTGACTCAGACTTAGTCTACCCAATCTTGAGTTGGTTCCAATTGATGTGAAGACTTGTAATGAACTCATATCTAAATTATCCAATGCATGAATATGATAAATGCTCCAAGTAATTAAAATTTAAAGATTTATAAGACTAATAAGTTAATAATGTTTAAATTTTAAAACGGTAGAATATCCTATCCTGTTTACCCTAGCTCTGACTTCTTTCAGGGTAAAATCATCTTTGGAAAACAAAAGACCTAACTCAGAACAAACTAATTGGGTAAGAGAAAAAGATCCATTTCAAAACTTGGTTCCAGAGAAAATATCTTAAAAAATATTATACCAAAGTAATTTGTCTCAATCATGGAATTTGAAATCAAACCTTTGAAAATATCAAGTAACCCATGAATTCTTCTAAAATTTTTAAAAGTTACAAAGAGAAATAAGCTTGTCTATTGTGGGCTCATTTTATGCCTCTTGTCAATTTGAAAGGCGCACTTTGCGCATCTTTTGATTTTTTATATATTGTGTATATTTTTCAATTTGGCGTCATTGCGCATTTTTTGTTTTAGCGTCATTGGCATCCCCCTTTTTTTTGCAAGCTAGATTCCTTTTCAAAAACTCTTAAACATTTTTAGTTATGAGTAGATCTTTTAGATATTAGAGAAGAAAAACTCACTCTCTAATATAAGGAAGAATAAACCACAAAACAAACTCATGATCATATGATGAATGCAATGGCAAGATTTCAATTAACTTGAAAGATATATAAAAACTTTGAATATTATATATATAAGGTAGATTATTGTAGCAAGATATAAAAGATCTTAATTTAAAAAACTAGTTATTAATTTGAGATAGACTTTTGTTTAGAAAAGAAAATTATACCACTAAAAGAGGCTAGAGGGAGGGAAACCATCAATGGTGTTTCTCCCTTTAATTGATTTAGAGATGTTAAACATTGGCTTTAAATCTCCAAAAATAAAAAAACTAGGAAAAATTATCATAAAGTAAAAAAAGAAAGCCAAAGTAAAAAATAACTATAACTAATATGAAAAAGCTAACACAAAAACAAAAGATAGACAATAATAATAATCAATTCATGCTATTCCAAAAATTATTAAGTAGCAAGTTTAAGCAATTATGAGCCACGAGCCTTCATTTGGCCAAGTATCATATGCTCTCATGAAGTCTTTGGTGAGAGCAACCCTACAAAAATCATCAACCGTCAGATTTAGGAACCCAAACAGGTTTGGGTCCCTCCTTATGAAAAGAAGAATGTCATGCATCTATGTTATATTATGAAACATGCAGTTTTGGTCTCCAAACCCAATGTGTACTACGGTGAATGGTGAAAATGTGTGCTATGCGTCCTAACATGCCACATGAAACTCATCTAACACCAGGAAAAGGATTTCTTAATCGGTTTAGGTTATAATGCCTCTTCCTAGGTTTTGGCTTTAGATTAGGTATTGATGTATTCCAATTTCTCTCAAGTATATTCAATTTTGCTTTAAACCTCAAGTTAGCATTTTCTAAATTAGCATCCAAACAGTGCTTTTTTATGCTCATATTCTTTAGAAGAAGCTTTAAAATCACATTCAAGCGAGGTGTAGGAAGCTTTCAAAGAATCATGCTCAACAATTAATTCAGAATGTTTTTTATTTAAATCATCAAATTCATCAAGTAGAGACATGTGATTGCTATCATTTTGGAGGTGATCTTTAATCAAAATTTCATGCTCTTTTTATAAATTCAAAATTTCCTATTTCAAACTTGCATGAGTTTTCTTAAGTTTTATATATGATGCATGAATTTTCTCACAAATTTCAAGCATTTGGTCATATGTTGATTCACATACCTCTTCTTGGTCACTTTGACCAAGATGATCATCTGCCATTAAGCACAAGTTTGTTGTCTCCTCCTTTGCCTCAGTCTCAGAGGAGTCAGTTGTAGATTCTGTCTAAAATGCCTTTTGGACTCGCTTCTTATCCTTCCCGAACTTAGGTTTCTCCTCATCCTTCTCTATACTTGGATGCTCCTTGAGAGTAGGACAATCAGTTTTAACATGTCCAGGCTTCCTATATTCATAACAAATAAGATCAGAGGAATTTTTATATTGTTTACTATCCTTACCTCTTTTTCTATTTTTGATGATACTTGTTATGTTTTCTTAGAAAGCTTTTGAATTGCCTATTGATGAAGTCAACATCATCACTTTTAGATCTAGAAGAGTTGCTGGCCTTCAGTGCCACAATTTTCTCCTTCTTTTTCTCACCTTTATCAAGATTTCTTTGATTCACCCCTTGCTCATAAGCAATGAGTGATCCAAGAAAATTATCAACATAATAAGTATTCAAATCTTTAGACTCAATAATTACAGTAATCTTAGAAACAAAAGAATAAGGCAAGCATCTCAAAATTTTATTGACTCTTTCATAATTAGTAAGCTCTCTTCCTAAAGCATGCAAAGAGGTGACAATTTGAGTAAATCTTGTATACATATCAAAAATTGATTCATGAGGTTTCATACAAAAAATTTCGTAATCATGCAATAAAATATTCAAACGATATTGCTTAACTTCATTAGTTCCTTCATAAGTAATACATAATTTATCCTAAATTTCTTTACTATTAGTGCAAGTTAAAACATGCATGTAATCTTTAGATTTTAAAGCATAGAAAAAATAGTTTAAATACTTTGCATTAAGTTGTGCTAAATCCCTATCATCATGAGTCCAATCAGTAAAAGGAAGAGGAATAATAATGTCATTAAGTTTACCATTCGGAGGTGTATAACCATCCTTAACAAGCATCCACATGTGATAGTCAATTGATTGTAAAAATGTAGATATGCAAGTTTTTCAAAAATCAAAAGGAATATTGTCAAACAAAGGTGGTCGGGTAATGGAATACCCTTCCGAAGTATTACGATTACTAGAGTTAGTCATGGATCAAAAATTCAAAAAGTTTTCAAACATAATTTTATGAATCCCGCTTTGATACCACTTGAAAGTTTGTTAGGGATGTTAGGCCTTTATGAACTAGCCCAAAGCTAAAAAAAGAGGGTGGCGTGAATTGGTGTTTTAAAAAATCTTTCAATCAAAATCAACAAACTCAAACCACAATTCACCACAAATGAGTGTAGAAATTAAATGCAAAAAATAGTAGTAAAAGCACAAAGAGATTTATAGTGCTTTGGTCAACTCGGCCTACTTCCACTCCTCAAAGGCACCCTCCGGGTATTGCACTAAACAACGTGACTCTCCTTTTGCTCCCACAGCAACGTAGATAATCCCTTACAAAAACTCCTTTTCGCCGACCCCGGCAAGGCAGAGAACCCAACTCCTTTTTCTTCCTCCTAAAGCAGGCAGAGAACCTTGATCGATTGCTGAAGAAGACCACCTTTGAACCCCCAAGGATGAAAGACGATGATCAGAGAAGACACTTTGGAACCTTGCTTGGAGCAACCTTTGTGAACCCCTCTCACAAACTCCCCCTCACAAGTTCCTCCCTCTCTCTCTCTCTCTTTCCTCTTGGCTCTCTCAAGTCAAGATAATAGTAAAAGATTACCTCTAAGGTAGAGTAAGAGATTTGGAATAGCTCTTATTTTATACAAACCGACTTTATCATCCAGGCTGATAGGGGTATCGGCCTGGCCGATTAATGTAAATTTTGCTCAATCAGCCCGATCGGTTTGGGACAATTAGAGTAATTTTGGTCACATCATCGAGGACGATAGAATATCATCCTGATCAATTAGTTCAAATCTCAGGAAAATCATCTTTAATATCATCCTGAATATATATAGGCCAATTTCAATCGTCCACGCCATCATCCCGGCCGATCCTGCGATCGGCCTAGCCGATGTGATCGTGCAATCAGCCTTAATTACTTTCCATAATTACCAGATTAATTTAGGCATAATTGTGTTGTATCATCTAGGCCAATAGGATATCATCCTAGATGATGCCCTAAAATAAAGAATACATAAATAGATCATGGTGACTTATTCTTTCTGATTTGAGCCTATCGGCCCAGCCGATACAATATCGTCCAGGTCGATCGGTTTAATGATGGCTGCCTTAATCATGATGCTCTGATTAGGGCTTCTATTTTTTAATCTATCATCCAGGCCGATATAAATATCAGCCTGACCAATGTTACCAAAAATAATAAACTCTAAGAAATAGTCAGAAATTCTCCCAAGGTGTGTGTGTGCAAGGTTACTTAGCATTAGGAGCCATATCTTTTATAGTAGACTCAAGAAACGAAAAAGTGTACGAAGTGAATCGGACTTAGTCTACCCAATCTTGAGCTGGTTCTAATTATCGTTTGATCTTGTGGACCTGAAATGTTAGTAGGCAAGGCAGTCGTAGAGAAACAAGAGTGTTTGATATCATCAAAATCATAATCCATAGATTCGCAACACCTAGGTGATTAGCTTGCTCCCCAATCTGAAAGTTTAAAGAGTATATTAAGCCTATGTAAACTTGTCCATAGGCACATAAAGAAGGGGGTGAATTATTGAATTAAAAAAATTAATTGCCTAATTAAAAAATAAAGAAGATATTTTTGAATTTTTCAAAATTTGAAAAAAAAAGTAATAATTATCACTTAACGTGGAAGCGAATGAATTTACTAAAACATGAAAACAATGATGATGATATTCTAATCACTAGAATGAAACATTAAGTATGATTTTCACCAAGCACTTATAAACAAATTAAAATGTAAAAGAGTAAAAAAGCAAGAATAAAAAATTAAAATAAATACACCGGAGTATTATGGTGGTTCGTTCAAATAATAACATATGTCTACTCCCTAGAGTCCTCTTCAAGTATTGCATAATCACTATTGTGTCTCTCCTTTTGCCTCATAATAATGTGAACAAGCCCTTACAAAAATCACTTCCACCAAACCCGATGCGGCGGAGTGCCAAAAGTTTTGTCACCCTCCTAGTGACGGCAATAAACCTTTAATAATTTATCTCCCTCTTGAAGAAGGCAGAGAAACTTGAACTCCTTTCTCACCCATTAATTATAATAGAAAACCATAAACTCCTTTCTTACCCTCCTGGTTATGGAAAAGTAACACAAACTCTTATCTCACCCTCCAAGTTATGGTAAAGTACCATGAACTCCTTTCTCACCCTCCTAGTGATGGTAGAGTACCATGCCCTTGAGTTGAAGAATTTCTTCCTAGATATAACTAAGAAACCTAGACAAGCACTTAAAGGAACAAGGCAAGATACTTGCTTGGAGTAATCATGTAAACCCCTTACACCACTTCTCCCTCACACACCAGATCTCCCTCTCCTTCCCAAAGCTCTTCGAGATCTTCTTCTCAAAGCTCCCTCTATAGAACACTCAGTAGCAAAAAACTTGAAACAAGTCTAATGAGAGAGATTAAATATAAGGCCTTATAAGAATCCTTAAAATTCAATTCTATGACTCTAATTATACAATACTATCTGTTGATTCTTATTGATACTTGATTAGGTTATTAAACCTAAGCTAATATCCCAAAGCTAACCAAGTGAGGGGTGAATTGGTAATTTTAAAATTTACTTCTTGGATTTAAATATTGAAGTCATTGATTTACAAAGCAAGTTAATTAAAGTTTTTAAAATAAAACTTTTCAGCGATAGAATAAAAGACTTGCAAAAAAATAAGCAGCTGGAAAAATAAAAGACACAAAGATTTATAGTGGTTCGGTCAAACATGACATCTATCCACTCTATGAAGCCTCCCACTTCAGACATTACATTATTACCAAAGTGACTCTCTTTTAGCCTCCACAGCAATGTGGTGAAGCCTTTACAAAACTCTCTTCCACCAATCCCCGGTGTGGCAGAGAACCATCGTCCTTTCATACCCTCTTAGTATAAGCAGAGAACCTTCATCCTTTTACACCCTCAAAGTGTAGGCAAATAACCTTCATCCTTTCACACCCTCCAATTGTAGGCAGAGTATATTCGTCCTTTTACACTCTCCAAGTGTCGGCAGAGAACCATCATCCTTTCACACTCTCTAAGTGTTGGCAGAGAAACATCATCCTTTAACACCCTCTAAATATCAGTAGAGAACCATAGCTTGTTCACACTCCCCAAGTGTAAGCAGAGAACCTTCATCCTTTCACACTTTCCAAGTGTCGGCAGAGAACCAGATCTTATCCGAAGATCTTCTCTCAAGCAATCTAGAAAGATAAGAGAAAGAATGATAACCATAATTAAAAAAAGATCCTTATCTTTGAGTAACCTTGTGAACCCTTAACACTCCACCTACACGAAATCTCTCTCAAACACTATCTCCTTCAATTACCCTTGAAAAATCAAGTAGAAAAGAAGTTCTCACATCAATTTTAGTGGACCTTTTATACAAAAGTAAAAAAAAAAATCATCCAAAAAATTAATTTTTTTAATTTCAAGCATTCTCGTTTGTACCATATAATTGTAATTTCATACGTATGAATAGATCAAATACGAATGCATACAAACCTATTGTGAATCAGTATGAAATCATTTCATACCTGATTATCATTCGGTATGAACTAAGTTCCTCCGGGACGAACAAAAAAATTTCCAAGTTTGGTTGTATAAATTATTAGGATGAAATGAGCAAGAGCGGACCCGAGATGTTCATCCTAGTACGAACCTGGGATTGTCCCATACAATCTTCATTTGAGAACAAAATAGAGGCATTCATCCATGTATGAAATTTAATATTGTCCCGTATGATATTTGTTCAAGAAAAATATAGAGGCGTTCATCTCTGTACGAATTTTAACATCGTCCCGTATGATCAGAACTTAGAAAAAAAAATTTGTGCGTGAACAAAACCTAGAAATTCATCCTTGTATGATGGTTTGATCATCCCGTACGATCATTTGTTGAGAACAAACCCGAGACGTTCATCCTTGTATGAAACTGGGATCGTCCGGTACAAACCAAACATAGAAAAAATAATTTCAATTTTGTTCGTTCAATTGCTCGTTGGGGAAAAAATAACTGATAAGATCATCTCATATGAAGTGATATCGTATAGTATGATCAGTTTAAAAATATGAATTTTAAAACTCTCCCCTTGTGTGTGTGTGCTCAGTTACTCAATTACAATCTCACTCTCTCAAACTTAATAAAATGAAAAATACAGACTTCAAATATAATAAACCATAAACTTATCTTGATTTGAAGTCTTCAACAATCCGGAGTATGATTTCCCTGAAATGTTAGGACACACAAGAGCAAAAAAATTCTTTTAAAATGTGTTAGGAGAAATAATAATCAAATCAATAATATTTAGAATCATAAAAAATATACAAGTTGCAATAATATCAAACATGCAAAACTAAGTAGCAACTATCTCAACGATCTCCCACTTTTTGATGATGGCAAAATAATTATTATTTGAATAAAATTAAAAATCTTAATTTCTCCTTAACTCCCCCTAAATGAATAAGCATGTGAATATAAGGGAATTTCTATTAAGAACAAATCAATTTTTAATTTTTTTTAAATTTAAAAAACACACAAAGCAAGAAAAATAATGAGAAACTAAAAAAAAAGACAAAATACTACTCATAAAATAAAATAGAAATATAAGAAACAATCAAATCCAAACATAAAACAATTTAATGCAAAACAATATTTCTCCCCCTTTTTGACAACAGCAAAAAGAGACGAAGAAAAATAAAAGAAATGTAAGAAGTCATATGAGAAACCTTTGATAATTGATCTTGAAAGAGATTTATTTATAATTGCAATAACAAGATTAATGTTTATTAGAGAAAAATAAAGATTCATAGCATTTAAATTAAAGTATAACATAGTCAAGATAAATATATCAAGGTCATGAAACATTGTAGACAATTAGATAAAGAAAATTATTGCAAAGGTTGCAAAATGAAGATTAATTTAAGTCAATTTCCAATATAAAATATAATTGAATATTAGATTGATTTGAAATTAAAGATTAAAAGATAGAGGAAAGAACATTATCAATATACTTATTTGCTGACATTGTGCATCTTTTCAATTTTTGTTGCACACCTTGTGTATCTTTTTGTATTTGGGCTAATTTTATGCCTATTTTCAATTTACAAACCATTGCACATCCTTTTGATTTTTATACAGTTGTATATTTATCTATTTTTATTTGATCTTTCCAAAATTAATAATCTAAAAACTCAAACTTCTCTAAGTACAAAGATAATTAAAATTGTATATGTCTAAAAAGAATATGAGATTGATATCCTTAACTTAACTGAATTATAAACTAACTTAAATTTTTTAAAATTAAATTTCCTAATGAAGTTAATTTTTGTATTGTTGATCATATTATAACACCTTTCTAGATCAATTAAGTTAGAATTATGATATAGACAAACTAACATTTCAAACAGAGAACAAAATCAACTAAACAAAGCAAGATATATTTTATTGATATGAAATTAATGTAGAGATACATTGATGCTCAGATGATATCAATATAACCACAACATAGCATCAAATATAAAAACAAAAGTAAAGAGCAATCATAAAAAAACATAGAAGTCATCACATCACATCACTAAAGACTAGCAAAGATAATACATAAGAAGTACATATATATATATCTGAGGGGCCTTGGTCTGGAGGAAGTGGCTAGTTTAAGATAGAAAAATAACTATTCAACTTAGTCACATTAGTGTTCACCGAGTTAAACTGACCTCGATTCCAACCCATGTCCTGCTGATACTGTGCGTCCTGCTGATTTAGATGAGTCTAAATTTGATCAAAGTGCTGATCAAAATAACTCTCTAGTCTGTCAAAGTGTTGGACCATCTCCTGAAAGTCAGGTCCACAAGCAAGCAAAGGTGCAGGTGCAGGTGCTCCCCCTTCTCCCTCAGAAACCTCACTTGTATCATATATCCAAAAAAAGTGCTTGAAATGAAGCATTAGTGAAAATGATTGGCATTTCAAATTGAGGATAAGGATGAACAAGCTGTACTTCTTCTCAAGGATATAGGTCACTAGGTGTCCTAAAGTAATATTCTTCTTCCTCTTATGTTAGACATGTCTAATTTAAAAAAGCCCGTGAATATAATCAATAATAAGTTGGGCTTCATCAATTGGTTGTTCGATCATGAAAAGTTAAGTGATAGTTGATAGAAGAGGAGTAATATTAATATAGTCATCAGCTTTAGGAATTATGGAGGTTCTAAGGACATGCTGGATGATCCTTGTATTTTAGTTCAAAGTAGAGACCCTAGGCAAATGACATACTTGTTCAATCCCTCTAATAACATTATTTATTTCAGTCCAATCAAAATTAGATGTCGAAGTCAAAGTATGGGCTCTAATTCCTTGAGTCCTTAAGTGCAAAATGGTTCCTAAATCTTCCTTAGTTATTTCAACCCACTTCTTCAGAACATAAGAACATATCCTACTTTAATCAATACTAAAGGTCATGTTGGCTAGAAAGTAGTGAAATAAAAAGTGGTTCGTACAGTACAATTCATGGGTTCATATATACGAAAATAAATTTTGTATGTACAAACTAATACGTTCGAAACGAACTGACTTTTTGTAGTCATATAAGTTATGAGGCATCTTTTAGTTTAGGCTTTTTGATCATACAATCGTACAGACGAATAGGTGTTCATCCGTGATGATCAGTTATTTAAGATTATTTTAATGATGGTTAGATTCGACCCCATATTTAATGACACGTGGTTCGTACGTATGATCAGTTATAATAACTAATTTTACCTGTATAACCATCTAGATACATACATACAAATGAATACACATCGTCCGTGATGATCTAGAGATCGTACAGTATGATATGTATTGGAAAAATAAAACTATACACAATCAGTCCAAACCAACGATCGACATGCTACAAAATTCATACGGGATGAAAATAATTTCATACAGTATGAATATAGCACTTAGAAAAATTTGCACGATCAATCAGAAACATAAAATTCTATGTGAAAACATTTCAAAATCACAAACAACACAAAGACACAAAAAAAAACATAAAATTACAAACACAAATAAGCACATAAAATATAAAAATAGAAAACACAAAAACACATATCAAGTTTGCATAAAATTTTAATTAAGCATTAAGGTCAATCACACCAAGCCTTGTTCTTAATGTGCTAATGGTATCAAAGGCTAGTGGTTTTGTAAAAATATATGCAGGTTGATTTTCAGTTGAAATAAGATTCAGTTCAATTTTTCTATTGGATACATGATCCCTTATTAAATTATGTGTTATGTCTATATGTTTGGTTCTAGAATGTTAAATAGGATTCTTTGAAATCCAAATTGTACTAGTGTTATCATAATAAATTAGAACTATGCCTATTCAAAATCCTAAGTCAATCAACTGTTGTTTCAACCAAAGAACTTGTGCCACACAATTTTCTAAGGCAATGTATTCAGCTTCAGCAGTAGATAGGGCTACAAAATTTAGTTTTCTATTGGACCAAGAAACTAAGGAATTTCCTATGAATTTACAAGTTCTAGAAGTACTTTTTCTATCAACCCTACTATCTATAAAGTCCAAATCTAAATATCCAATTATTTCAAATAAAAAGCTGAACTAAGGATACTAAATCCCTAAGTTTTGAGTTTTTAAGAGATATCACAAAATCCTTTTCACTGCTATCAAATGTTATTCTTTTGGATCTGATTGAAATCTTGCACACAAATAAACACTGAACATAATATTGGGTCTACTAGCAGTCAAGTAAAGCAATAATCCAATTATTCCCCTAAATTTTTTTTTTTTTTGATCAACAGATATTTCCTTTGGGTCCTTATCCAACTAAACTGAGGAACTCATAGGTGTAATGACAGGTTTAGCATTATATATTTCATACTTTTTTAGGATGTCCTTAACATATTTTTACTGACTAAGAAATGTTCCATCCTTAATTTGCTTAATGCTAAAACCTGAAAAGTAACTTAAATCTCTCATTAGACTCATCTCAAATTCACTACTTATTGTTTTAAAAAAATCATCACAAAGATTTTTATTTGTAGATCCAAAGATGATAGCATCAATATAAATTTGTACAATGAGTATATCCTCTCCCAATTTCTTCAAAAAGAGAGTGGTGTCCACACTTCCTTTTTCAAAAGATCTCTTAAGTAGAAAATTGCTAAACCTCTCATACCAAGCCCTAGGTGCCTGTTTCAATCCATATAATGTCTTTTTCAATTTAAAAATATGATTTTGGTATTTTAAATTTTCAAAACCTAGAGGTTGTTAAACATAAACATCTTTTTAAATTACCCCATTTAAAAAGGCATTTTTAATATCCATTTGAAATAATTTGAATCCCTTAAAATAGGTAAAGGCTAACAAAATCATAATTTCTTCAAGTCTCGCTACAGGGGAAAAATTCTCCTCAAAATCAATCCCTTTATTCTGATTATACCCCTTAGCTACCAATCTAGCCTTATTTCCAACAATAACTCCTGAGCCTGTTCTTGAATACCCACTTTGTCCCAACTATACTTTGATCCTTTGGCCTTATAATTAATTCCCAAATGTCATTTCTCAAAAATTGATTTAATTCTTCTTGCATTGCCAAAATCCAAAATTTATTCGAAAGTGCTTGATTTATATAAGTGGATTCTATCTTTGAAATGAAGGCAGAATGATTGACTTCTTTGTTTAGTCCACGCCTAATCTTGAATACCCTCATTAGGTTCACCTAAAATTAATTCCTTAGGGTGGTTTTTAGAAAATCTCCAATCTCTAAGCTTCGGGTTTTCTAACTCCAAATATTCTTCCAAATTAACTTTCTCAATCCTTTGAGAGTTATATTCTATTTCATCCTCTTCTATATTTATCTTTTCAAAATTTATATATTCATTAAATATAACATATATGGTCTCCTCAATTATCAAAATTCTTTTTTTAAATACTCTATAAGATTTTCCAACACAAGAGTATCCAAGAAAAATTCAATCATCTGATTTTGGATCAAATTTTCCTAAGGTAGATTTTCCATTATTATGTATGAATACCTTACATCTAAAAACATGTAAATATGATAAGTTAGGTGTTCTCCCTTTAAGAATCTCATAGGGTATTTTATTTAATTTCGATATGATATTCATCATGTTCAGAACATAACATGCAGTGCTAACCACTTCAGCCCAAAAATATTTAGGAAGTGAACATTCTGTCTACATGGCTCGAGCAGCTTCTATTAATGTTCTATTCTTTCTTTTGACTACCCCATTCTATTGAGGGATTTTAGGTGCAAAAAAATTATGATCAATTCCTTTCTCTTTATAAAAAACTCAAATTTTTCATTTTCAAATTCACCGTTGTGATCACTTTGAATAGTTAAAATCTCACATCCTAGTTTCCTCTGAATCTAAGTCAAAAAATCTCTAAACTCCTCAAATGATTCACTCTTATAAAATCAAAATTCAACCCAAATGAATCTAAAAAATTTACCTATAATTACAAATTCGTATACCTCCCCTCATAGACTTACAATTCCAAATGGTCCAAAAAGATCCATATGTAAAATCTCTAAAGGTTTACTAGTTCTAAGATCCTTATTGGACTGAAAAGAGGACTTCACTTATTTTCCTAATTGGCATGCAACGCAAAGGTGATCCTTAGTAAATTCTAGTTTTGGTATACCTCTTACCAAATCCTTTTAGGTAATTCTTCTAAGATTTTTCATGCTAGAGTGACAAAGTCTCCTATGTCATAACTATGACTAATAAGAAATAGTTTTCAAACAAAAAGCATTAGGAGCTTTTATATAATTTAAATCTAGCATATAAATATTATTTACCCTTAAACCATACAAAACATCATTTCCATTTAGGCTTAATATGCAGCTAGTAGGAAAAAAATTTATGTTGTATCCTTTATCATATAGATAGCTAATACTCAACATATTATGCTTTAAGCCTTCTACAAGTAGTACATTCTCTATGAAAATTTTTTACAGGTTTCTAATCATACCTAATCCAACCACCTTCCTAGTTGTGTTATCTCCAAATGTAACCCTGCCTGCACTTCCGGCTTCCAGTGATATAAATTTCTTAGTGTCTCCAATCATATACTTTGAGAAACCTTTGTCCATGTACCAAATGCTCTCACGAGGCCTTATTTGATAGTGTTCCTAAAAAACTATCAGATGTTAGACTTGGGAACCCAAACTAGTTTGGGTTCTCTTTTTAGCAAATTAAAAATAGATGCATGTATGATATGTTTAGGTTTATGCATCTTAGGTTTCCATACCAAATGAGTTTTTCTATTCAAAGTGTAGGTGTGTGTTATATGTCCAAATATGCAACAAGAATAATATTTAACTCCAGGAAATGAATTTCTCAGTCTTCTATAATTACTTTGTCTTTTCCTGGTTGTAAAAATTTTAGATACAAAATAAGATTTGTAAAATCTTCAAGTATTGGTGGTTTCCAAAAGTAGCCATACTAGTATATCAAATAGTAGTCTAAACTTATAATTTGAAACAAAGCTCTGATATAATTTGTTGATTCTTATTGAAATTTGATTAGGTTGTTGAACCTAGGCTAATGTCCCAAGGCTAACCAAGATGTGGCGGGTGAATTGGTAATTTTAAAATTACTTCTTAGATTTAAATATTGAAACCATTAATTTAAGAAGAAATTTAATTAAAGTTTTTAAAATAAAACTTTTCAACCACAGAATAAAAAACTTGCAGAAAAATAAGCATCAGAAAAATAAAAGATACAATGGTTTATAGGGGTTCGATCAAACACGATCTACATCCACTCCCTGAAGCCTTACACTTTAGGTATTGCACTATTACCAAAGTGACTCTACTTTAGCCCCAACATTAAGGCTGAGAAGCCTTTACAATACTCTCTTCCACCAATCCCCGATGCGGCAGAGAATCATCATCCTTTCACATCCTCCAAGTGCCAGTAGAGAACCTGCATCCTTTCACACCCTCTAAGTGTAGGCAGAGAACCTTCATCTTTTCACACCCTCTAAGTGTAGGCAGAGTACCTTCATCCTTTCACACTCTCTAAGTGTCAGCAAAGAACTGTCTTTCTTTCACACTCTCTAAGTGTCAGCAGAGAACTATCATCCTTTCACACCCTCCAAGTGTCGGCAGAGAACTGTCGGCTGTTCATAGTCCCCATGTGTAGGCAGAGAACCTTCGACCTTTCACACTTCCTAAGTGTTGGTAGAGAACCGGATCTTATCTGAAGATCTTCTCTCGAGCAATTTTCAAAGACAAGAGGAAGAGTGATAACCACAATTATAAAGAGATCCTTACCTTTGAGTAATCTTGTGAACTCTTCAAACTCCACTTGAAAGAAATCTCTCTCAAACACTCTCTCACATACTCTCCTTCAATTGCCCTGGAAAAATCATGTATATAAGAATTTCTCACATCCGTTTTGGTGGACATTTTATACAAAAGACACAAAAAAACTGTCCAAAAAAAATGAAATTTTAAATTTATAGCATTCACGATCATATTGTACGATCGTATGTTCGAACGTATAAATAGTTCAAATATAAATGTGTACGAACCTATTATGAATTGGTATGAAATTATTTTGTACCCGATTATTGTTCGATATGAACTAAGTTTGTCCAGGACAAACAAAAAAAATTCAAAGTTCGGTTGTACGAAACGTCAGGACAAAATGAGCGAGAATGGACCCGAGATGTTCATCCTGTTATGAACTTGGGATCATCCCGTACGATCTTCGTTCGAGAAAAAAATAGAGGCATTCATCCTTGTATGAAATTTAATATCATCCCGTGTGATCTTTGTTCGAGAACAAAATAGAGGTGTTTGTTCCTGTATGAATTTTAAGATCGTCCCATACGATCAGGACTTAGAAAAAAAAATTTGTGCATGAACAAAACTGAGATGTTCATCCATGTATGAAGGTTTGATCATCCCGTATGATCAATTCTTGAGATTGAACTTGAGATGTTTGTCTTTGTATGAAACTAGGATCGTTATGTATGAACCATACTTAGAATAATTATTTCATTTATGTTTGTTCCATTGCTTGTTAGGGAAAAAATAACTGATCAGATTATCCCGTACGAAGTGATATCATACAGTATGATCAGTTTAAAAATATGAATTTTAAAACTCTCCCCTGGTGTGTGTGTGTTCTCAATTACTCAATTGCAATCATAATCTCTCAGACTCAATAAAATAAAAAATATAGACTTCAAACACAATAAACTCTAAACTGATCTTGATTTGAAGTCTTTAATAATCTGGAGTATGATTTCCTTGAAATATTAGTACACACAAGAGCAAAACAAATCTTCCAAAATATGTTAGGAGAAATAATAATCAAATTAATAATATTTGGAATCATCAAAAACATATAAGTTACAAGAATATCAAATATGAAAAACTAAGTAGCAACTATCTCAACATAATCAATAATCATCTAGTACGATTAGTTTAAAGTACTCATGTTAGTATTGTATAAAGGGCTAAATGTTATTAGATCAGTTCAAAGAATTGAGTTGATCTTCTGGGATAACTTAGATCATTGTTTAGTATAATTAGTTCATATGACTTGGATTATCATCCCATATAATTAGCGAGGATAAATTATCATCCCATGTAGGAATCTAGTAATACAATACGATTAGTTTAATCATCTTATACAATCTATCTGGATAATTAATCAAAAAATTTCCATTAATTACAAGAATAATTTAGGTAAGATTTAATTACATCATATAATATGATACCTATCGTATAGTACAATTAATAAAAAATTGGAATTATAAAATACTTCCAAAATTATGTTTGGCAGCTGGGATCTTAATTTCAACTGATCATCCAGTGTAATCTTTATCATATAGTGCGATTACTTCAACTTGCATTAATTATCATAATTAGTAATTTTAATGATTTTCTTATTAGCAGATCGTACATAACGATATGGATCATATAGTAATATTAGTTCTAAAAATTTAACATATGATATTATCACTAACTCACTCCCTTGAGTATGTGTTTATGGTCACAAAGTTTAGTAACCACCAAATATATGTTTTAACTCAAGAAATATAAAAATGCATAAGAATTAAAAATATAAACAATTTATGACATACTTAACATTAATATACCCCATCTTGAGTTAATCAAACCTACAAGTATATGGTGGACCTAAAATATTAGTGCACAAAAAAAATAGATATGCAATAATAATAATTAACAGAAGATAGCATAGTAAGAACCAAATAATATTTATTATTATCAAAATCATAGGACTTAGGTAAAAATTTTCAATAAAAACTAGTGAGAAACACAACAATGCTTATACACCCAATAATGAAGAAGCATTTGGACTCCCCCAAAATTCAGCAACTCAACTAAACAGATCATGTCTAGGCCCTTCCAAAAAAAACTATCAAAATGAAATGGTGAAAAGAGGAAGAGAAGCCAATAAAGCTGATAGTAAAAGAAACAACTGAAATGTCAATAATAATAGGAAAACCTGAATCGGCCTCTAGGTCCAACATTGAAAGCCAGTACATAAGAAATGGAGTAATAGATGTGGAGATAGTTGCTACTTAGTTCTTACTTGTTTGATATTCTTACAACCAGTATATTTTTTATGATTCAAAATATTATTATTTTGATTATTATTTCTCCTAACATATTTTAAAAGAATTATTTTGCTCTTGTGTGTACTAAAATTTCAGGGAAATTATACTCCGGATTGTTGAAGACTTCAAATTAAGATCAGTTTAGAGTTTATTGTAATTGAAGTATGTATTTTCAATTTTATTGAGTCTAAGAGAGTGTGATTGTAATTGAGTAACTGAGTACACACACATACACCTAGGGAGATTTTTAAAATTCACATTTTAAATCGATCGTACTATACGATATCTGTTTGTATGGGATGATCTGGTTAATTACTTCCCCCATGGAGTAATCGAACGAACAGAAATGAAAATTTTTTTAAGTATGGATTGTACTGTATGAACCCAGTTCGTACATGCCTTCTAGAGTATGAAATGGATGGGTCCTTGTTCGCTCAAATAATTTTCTAATCTAAGTATGGATCATACTTTACGAACCCAATTCGTACATGCCTTCCAGATTACAAAATTATGAGGTCCCACTTCATCATGATGTTTTATTCAAATGAATTTGAAAAATTCTATAACTAATAGTAGTGGATGATGACGTCATTATCTATATGCCATCCAGAGTACAGAATTATGGGGTTCCTTTTCGTATCGACAAACTCAAAAAATTTTCTAACTATTCATACCTGACAAAAATGGCTCATACAGGACGATGATCATGTACGAAATGATTTCGTACCTATTCACAATAGGTTCGTATGCAAAAATTTTTGAATTATTCGTACCTACGAACTCCGATCGTTCTGTATGATCGTGGACGATCAAAATTGAAAACTTCAGTTTTATATACAATTTTGTGTCTTTTGTATAAAAGGACCATGAAAACTAACATTAAAAACTCTTGTCTTCATGATTTTTCAAGGGTAATTGAAAGAGAGAGTGTGAGAGAGTGTTTGATAGAGATTTCTTTCAAGTGGAGTGTGAAGGGTTCACAAGATTATTCAAAGATAAGGATCTCTTTATAATATTGGTTATCACTCTTCCTCTTATCTTTCTAGATTATTCGTGTGAAGATCTTTGAAGAAGATCCAGTACTCTGCTGACACTTGGAGGGTGCGAAAGGATGAAGGTTCTCTGCCTACACTTGGAGGGTGTAAAAGGATGAAGGTTCTCTATCTACATTGGAGGGTGTAAAAGAATAACGGTTCTCTATCGACACTTGGAGTGTAAAAGGACAGCAGTTCTCTGCCGCATCGAGGATTGGTGGAAGAGAGGATTTTGTAAAGGCTTCTCCACCTTATTGTAGGGGCAAAAGGAGAGTCACTATGGTAATAATGCAATACCTGAAGAGGGAGTCTTCAGGGAGTTGATGTATGTTGTGTTTGATCGAACCACTATAAATCTTTTTGTCTTTTAATTCTGTATTTATTTACTACAAGTTCTTTATCTGTGGTTTAAAAGTTATTTTGTAATTTTAATTAACTTGATTTAAAAATTTCAACGTCTTTCAAATTTTAAATCCAAGAGAAATGTTTTAAATTACCAATTCACCCCCCTCTTGGTTAGCCTTGTGATAATAGCTTAGGCTTAACAACCAAATCTAGTTTCAATAATAGAACCCCAAACATGTGCCACAACTGGGCCCTTGCAATCAATATTATGAAATTATATAACTTAAAGAAACTTCTCAAATATTGGCAAAATGACCCATTAAATGCCGCTAAAATTCCAACATTAAATAGTTGATAATATGTCTGCTGATCAAACAATCCACATTACTCATATTCAAATTAAGAAAAACCAAAACATAGATAGTAAAAGAATACCAGCTAAAACCCCAAAAATTAATTTAAAACCTCCACCAAATCACCAGTAATTGAAATAGAAGATAACAACCAAGCAGAGAAATTTACTGGCATGGTTTAACAAAAACCACCTATAGTTAATAACACAACATAACAGCCCAGCCATAGTTATAGTAAAATTGAAGATAATGTAACAGTTGAACCCATAAAAAGAAAAGATAAGCAAAGTGATGATACCAACAACCATAGCAAAAGGAACAAATAAAAAACTCTAAAAATAAGTAGTGAATATCTAGCTCAAGTGTGTAGTATCATATGAATCATGAAGCTAATGATCTAACATCCACTAAAGTCTTATCCAAGTCCAACTTAAAAAGGGGAAAACACCAAACCAAATACTTAGAAAGATAATAATATAAATGCTACAACACCAAATGGAAATTTGAAAATAGGCACCCATAATATTCATTATAACCCCAAATAACTTGACAAAATTATGAATGAGATTGTAATAAAACAAAACCAAACCAAAAAACCACTTGAAATACTCCTCATTCTCTCAAGACCAATACATATACAAAATTAGAGGATGTCAAACCAGAATTAAATACAGAACCACAACAAGGTAACCTCCCCTCCCTTTAAATACAAAAGAAGGGCAAGATGAGTAGCATTTGACAAATAAGCCATAATGAATAAATTCTAATAATTGCTAGATAGTGCCACAACCAAACCAACATATGATTTATTTAAGTCTATAGGTCAATTATGCATGTGATTTTAAGGTTTACTAAATTACTGACCAAATGAAATCTAATTAACTAGAAATTTAAACCATGAGACAATGATGACACAAAGTTTAAATCCTAGCAATTTGAGGCCATCAAAGTATTTCTATAAACTTTAGTTAATTTTCAAAGTAAATAAACCTTTATTTTGGAAAATTGACATTAGGATCTATAGACTATATATTGGATCAAAATTAGTGGCTAAGTAACCCTTGACACTAAGGCTATCAATCCATAAAATATCATGCAAAAATGCTCTATGGATCTAAATAAAAGTTCATATAGGTTGTTAGACCTATAGTAATTATCCCAATGCTACCCAAGAGGGGGAGTGCATTGGTTATTTTAAAAACCTCTTGGATTTTTTAAGAAAACCATTTTACAGTTTTAACACAATAAAAATATTAACAAAATACAACTTTTCAACCAAAAAATTAAAATTACATAAAATAAAAATGCAGTAAAGTAAAAAGAAAATAGAAATTTATAGTGGTTCAGTCTAACTAGACCTATGTCCACTCTTTTTTTTTTTTTTTTTTTGAGAAAATGCAAATTGCATTAAATTTAAAGGAAACTTTTACAAAAAAGGAAACTACTAGACACTCCCTTTAAAACTAGGTAAAAGGAGATCTTATTAACAAGCAATTTAAGCATAATGAAAACATTAGAAAAAGAAGAAATGTCATAATGAAAGTAAGAGTCTCTACTTATCATTTTAAACCCATAGGGGTGGAGGGGATATCAAAGATTAAACAACAACCAAAAAGATTGATTAGTATCCCAGAATTCCCAATTGTGTAAAAAATAATATATAGAGTATATCTTAACTTCCAATATTTATCCACTTTTTTTTTTTTTTTTTGAGAAATGCAAATTGCAATTAATAGATAAAGAAAGCAAGATACAACTAAAGAAGAGGTTCACATTCCTTCTTCAAAAGAAAACAAAGAGAAGAAGGAATGCTAGCAAAAGAAGAACTGTCAAAGTAAAAACTAGAATCTAAAGTTAAAGTAGCACAACAATCGGCTACCTTATTACAATTCCAATGAATATGATTAAGAATCACCTTATTGAAGTCAGTCAAGAACATAAAATCCTTCTCGATCCAATCCATCCTATGCCAATTGGTCTTCTTCAAAGAATCTCTTATGAAGTTGATAACATTGATATTATTATCTCCTTCAATTATTATTCCTATATACTCCCTCATCCACGGTTGCAAGAATCTTCTAAGGGTCCAAATAGCTTCAATTTCAAGATAACCAATATCCCAATGAGTTTTCCTTTCTCCAAATGCAAGCAATAATCTTCCTTTATGATCTCTAAAACATCCTCCTATTCCAGCCGAATAAGAAGACATAAGGGATGCATCCACATTGATTTTAATCCAGTCTTGCGGTGGAGGGTGCCAAGAATTCTGAAACTCCCTAGGGAAATTAGCACCCCAGCTATCAATGACCGGATTAGCATTGTTAATAGCAGAAAATAGTACATTAGTTGCTGAAATAATCACTGAATTGGCTGGATTACCATGCTGAACAACATTTCTGTTTTTCCAATTCTGATAAACCGTCTCACAGTAAATTTTGACACTATTAGGAGCAATAGTGTTAAGGATCTTTAATTCAACTAAGCCTTCAGCCATTGATTCAAAAATTGGAACATAAATCCCCCAACCTTGTAACTGTTTAAGAATCTTAATCAATTCTTTGCATTTAACAGTTATATGTTCCAAGTTTTCACATTCACGACATCCTCTTCTACAGCAGTCATCATCGCTAAGTCTTATACTTTTTAGAAAATCATTTGTAGGAATGGAATTATTACTGATCCTCCACCAAAAAAGCTCACATCGAACATAAAGCTTCAGTCTTCTCAACCATTTGTAAAACCCCATACTATCTTCACTGTAATTATTTATCCTGGACGCAAGAACAGCTCGGGCTGTAATGGATTTTCCAGAAGGATAATTTATTTCTTCCATAAAGTCTTCATTCAAATCCTTGCTGATATTTACCTCCTTAATCAGCTCAATAACTTCCACAGAAAAAAAATTTCTTAACTCTTCAAAATCCCAAGTACCCAGTTTTGTAATAAAATGGCATAAATGCAGCCCATGAAGATCATTGAAATTTGCTGTAACAGGCCAATCATTTAAGCTCTTGTCCAGAAGCCATTTATCCTCCATCACGTTGATTTTAGTTCCATCAACCACTCTCCACCTAAGTATAGGTTTTAAGTGAATTTCTTCTTCATTCAGAATTTTCCATGTTGTTGATTTACCATTTCTATCTCCTCCACACCACCAGCTATCTCCATATTTAGCATTGAGATTTTGAAACAGTAAAGACTCTTTGTTCTTCAATATTCTCCAAGTAAGTCTTGCCTTGAGAGGGCCAGCCCTCCTAACTGCTGAAGGAAAACTAAATCCACCTTGATCTTTGTGTTTACATAGCATTCTCCAAGCTATATAATGCATACCTTTACTACCATCCCTCTTATGACATAAAAAGTTTCTACAACATCTATCCACTTCATGAAGAATTCTTTTTGGAACCAAAGAATGGGCCGAAAAGAAATTAGGAAGACTTAAAAGAGAAGTCTTAGCAAGGGTCATTTTACCAGCTAAAGAAAGACATTTACTTCCCCAAGTGTTCAACTTACGCATAATAGCATCGTTAATGAACTTGTAGTCCTTATAAGCGGGTCTTCTCAAAATCAGTTTAATTCCCAGGTATTGAAATTCTTCCACAATTTTGAACTTAAGGATTTGTTTAATTTTCATCTTCTCCACTCTCTCCATACCTTTGCTAAATAAAATTTGAGATTTAGCAATGTTAACCTTTAAGCCGGTCCACATACAGAATTCCTAAATGATATTTTTCATCTTGATAGCAAGACCTTTGGATGCATTGGAGAAAAGAAAAATATCGTCAGCAAATAATAGATGACTAACCACATTAGCTCTCTGAGAGATTTGAATACCCAAATTGACCTTGATGCTTCATTGCTATGGAAAACAATTGAGAGCACAAAATATACAAGTAAGGAGACAAAGGACAACCTTGTCTAAAGCCATTTTCAGCACAAATCCAATTAGAAGTTTTCCCATTAATGATGAAAGAGAATCTAGCATTCGTCACACATTCCATGATAAGCAAATTCATCTTCCTTGGAAATCCAAACATGTTTAACACTTTAGATAAAGTATCCCAATTCATACTAGCATAAGCTTGTTCCATGTCAAGCTTGACTGCCATTAGCCCCTTCTTCTTTTTAGACATTCTAAATTTGTGGATAACCTCTTGAGCTAAGAGACAATGATCCAAAATAGATCTACCATGAAGAAAAGCCGCTTGTTCTTCAGTAATACATTTAGTAATGAAGCCCTTCATTCTATTCAAAATCATTGTAGCCACAAACTTATAAGTTGATTGGCATAAGCTAATAGGTCTATAGTTAGATGTTACCAAAGGTTTCTTGATTTTAGGAATAAGAATAAGAAGAGTATCCTTCCATTATTCAAACATAACACAAGTTTTAAAAAAATCTTCAATAGCTTTCCAAGTTTCAGCCTCATTAATCTTCCAATAAAACTTGAAAAAAGATAACGTAATACCATATAATTCTGGAGATTTTTTATTACCTTGCATGAAAACTGCTTTAGTAAGCTCTTCCTTAGTGAAATCTCGATTAAGTATATCAACATCTTCTTTAGAAATCTGTAGAAAATCTGGACAGGGAGGCCAATTGGTAAAATTACAACTTCTGGCATACCATTTATGCTGAAAAAAACTGTAGAAAACCTGCTCAATATTCTCCAAGTCTTCTACCATATTCCCATTATCATCTTTGACCTGCCATATCATATTTCCATTCCTTTTTGCGGAAGCAAATTGATGGAAAAAGTTAGAATTAATGTCTCCTTCCTGCTTCCATCTAATTTTGGATCTTTGGTTCCACCATATAGAAAGTCTATTCAAAGTAACATTAAGTTCTTGCACTTTGCTCCTAAACAACTTCAATTTGTCCGCTGATAAACCTCCTTCACAAGCTTCTTCAGTTTGTAACAGCAGTATATCATTCTTCAGTTCTTCTTTTAATAAATGTAAATCACGGCATTTATTCCTGTTCCAATAATAAACCGCCTTAATACTTCTCCTCAGCTTTCTCTGGAGAATTTCTGCATTTGAACCGTGATCCTTCTTCCTCTAAGCTTTCATAATAATACTCCAAGTAGCTGGATAAGTCTTCCACATGTCTTCAAATCTAATGGAACCCGACCTATGCTTATGATTTTCCACCAGATTAATAGCAATAGGAACATGATCTGAAGCTACCCTTGGTAAATGGCGTACCTTTGCAAAAGGAATATTATGAATGGCCTTAGAATTCAAGAGACACCTATCAAGCCTCTCCCAAATTCTAGAGTTCCCTTCCTTGTTATTACACCAAGTATAACTAGGACCCACAAATCCTATATCATGGAAATCATTATTCATCATAAAGTTCTTCAAGTCTTTGGAGCCCTTGGACAAACAGAATCGCTTTCCACCCCTTTTATCTTCCTTAGAAAGGATACAATTGAAATCCCCTCCAATAATACAAGGATCATCATCACTCAAAGAGTTTTCAAGAAAACTCCAAAGAAATCTTCTGGTTTGAGCATCTTTACCACCATAAACCGTTGCAATACTCCACTTCCCCAAAGCATTAGTGATTATCTTGCCAATAATCACTTGGGCCGAGTGATCAACCATTTCAAAGGAAGCAAAATCCTTCTTCCATAATACAAGAATTCCACTTGAATTGCCAATAGAGGGATGATGGTAATAATCCCAATCACTGCCACTGATTTGATTCACTTCATTCCTATCAAGAGAAGAAATCTTCGTTTCAGTAAGTCCTACAAAGAAACCTTTATAATCTTTCACTATTTCTCTGAGATATAAGGAGGCTTCCCTCTTATTAGCCCCCCTACAATTCCAAAAGATTATCGACTCCATATTAAGAAATAATAGTGGAATGATCCCCTACTATTTTGCAATGATCTTTGGCCATTCTTCTCTTCCTATGAGTATTTTCCAAAGGTCCTAAACTTCTCAGTTCTTTGGATAACTTACCTTTCACAGAATTCGACAAACCTACTGAATGTTCCTCCCTTATCTGCTCAGCATTACTATCCTGCAATTCAAGAGAACCAACAGCCTCATCTGGATCCAAATCATTTGAATTACTAGAGATCTTCTCATTCATCTTTTCAGCAATCTCTCCCTCCTCTACATCACAATCCAAAACTTGGAATTTATTAACAGCAATTGGAATTTCCTGAACTTGAACTGCAACATCTTGATTCTTCTTTGCTGACTCTGCTTGGACTGACGTTTTCTCGGTAATACATACCTCCTTCGCCTCAGCATCATTCCCCTGTTTTAACATAACAACAGGTTTATAAACCTTTTTAACAGAAGTATTAACACCAATGTTATTTTTGGCATTTTTGAATCTTCTATTTTTGAACTTAACATGGATCCAAGACCCATATTCCTCAACATTCTTCTTAACAATATCAGATTTTACTTCCCCAACCTGATTCACAACATCTTTAGAACCTTTATATTCCAAATTAGTTTCAGTCACAATAATAGAATCAGGACATTTATCTTTGCTATGACCAACTCTACCACATTGGTAACAAAGAGAAGTTAATTTTTCGTATTCCACCCGTTGAAAGGATCTTCCGTGAATACCCTCTATCCAAACGCCTGTAGGAAGCTTTTTTTCTAGATCAACACAGACACAGCATCGAGCGTACTCCCGCTTTCCCCATTTGAATGAATTTCCATCCAACATCAAAGGAGTAACTATCATTGAGGAAATGATAGGGATGTTTTCCTCATCCCAACAGCTCAACGGCAGTCCTGGGAAGCGATTCCAAACTGGTGAAGTGATTCTTTTAAGAGAATCAGAGAAGAAAGAAGGTGACCATCTATCCATGCCTATGATGTGGTTTCCAATGTACCAAGGGACCCCATTCAATACTTCTTCCAAAGACTCCTGATTAGCAAACGAACACAGAATCCAATTATTACCCAAAGTCGTTAGATGGAAGCTACCATATTTACTCCATTGTCTTCTAAGTTCCTGACTACTGATTGAAAATGGCAATTCATGTCCCAGAATTTTAATAACTAACGACTTCTTCAATATATGGGAATTAGATAATTCCTTATTAGTTTTGAGTTTAACAGCTACCCCATCTTCCGATATCTATGTAGATTTGGAGTCGAAGTTCAGTTTTATGTGTTGAGTCTTCTTCCAAGCCGATTCAAAATTATTTCCCTGGTTCACCTCATCATTCAATTTAAAACCTTCACTCTGATTACCTTCGTTCTTTTCTAAGGATTCCATATGCTTCTGATCATTCAGAGTCTGAACTTCTGGAATATGATTACCTTCTCGACTTTTTACTATCAAGTTAACCTTTGGTGACAGCAATTCAACTTCTCTTTTTGCTTGAAACCCCAGAAAAGCCTCCTCTTCAACATTCTGATCAACATCGATAGAAATACTCTTTCCTTTCCCTTCCACAATAGGATTAGTCCTCTCCGATTGCCTCATCACTTCTCTGATAACCAGACTAGAAGAACGTCTGGGCTTTTCTTGATCTCTAAGAACATCACGAAAACTGACCGATCTTTGGTCTTGAGGCTTCAAAGTCGTATTACGACCAACCCCAGATTGAATACTACCGCCGGCAATCCTCTGCCGGCGGTCGGATGAGGACATCCTCCCCCGCAATTCAAACAAGAAAAAGACCGCGAAACCAAAATCAGCAAGAACAGATTATCTCTCTAGAACAAAAAAACCGGAGCTTCTTTCTCCAACTTTATCCACATCACAACCCTCAGCTTCTTGAACATTCTCACCGTCTCCTAGTTGAATAGGAATTTTATCAGCAAGAACTGCAACTATACACAAACCTGACTTAGAATTTCTGTTTCTCCCAGAATTATGAATTCTGATTTGATCATCTATTGAACATTCTGAACTCTAAGTCATTTTTTCCATACCATTTCCTTTATTATTTGTATCCACCGAATGTACTAACATTTGCTCACCCAAAATTGGAATTTCTTAATTTTCCACTTCCTCTCTATTATTAACCTCAAAGTTTTGAGATAACACTTTAAATTTATTAGTTTTTTCCACATACCCATGATCAAGGTCTCCAACTACAGGATTAGCCATAGGTCTCTGAATTTGAAATTTATTCCTCCTTTTATTCTTAAAATTCACATGTAACCAAGGTCCATATTCATTATCCTTGACCGATTCTTTATTTTCCAAGCCATCCTTCAAAACTTCCTTCTGAATTTTATTTTGATAATCATTAATGGCTTCCATACACATTTCAATCTTATGGCCAATCTACCCACAATTAAAGCATAAAAATGGGATTTTCTCGTACCCCACTTTTTGGAAAAAATTTCCAAAAAGACCCTCAATCCAAATACCATTATGTAGTTTAGAATCAAGGTTGATACGAACACAAGCTCTTGCGAATTCTCGTCTCCCCATTTAAACATTTTGCCATCCAATAACAATGGGATTCCTATTTTTAAAACAATCTTTGTAACATTCTCCTCATCCCAACAATATAGAGGTAAATGAGGCAACCGGATCCAAATTGGTGATGATAAACCTTTTAGTGATGTTGGTGAATAATGAGGTGTCCATTTATCCACCCCTATTATGTGTCCACCCATAAACCAAGGACCTCCACTTAGAACTTCTTCAATTATTTGAGAAGATTGGAATGAACACAAAATCCAATCTAAGCCCAATGAGCTGAGATGAAAAGTTCCAAATCTATTCCATTGTCTCCTCAATTCAATGCTACAAATAGAAAAAGGAACTTCTTTCCCAAACACTTTCAATACAAGAGATTTTTGGAGAAGTTTAACATTATCACTAACCTTCTCCATATTTAACTTGACCACATTGGCATCCTTCTCCTCATCATGAATTGTTTCCACTTGATTCACTTTAATATGGTTAGCTTAAACCAATAATTTTCTGAAAACGAAATTATTTTTTTCACATTCACAATAGTAGATAGAACTTTATCTTCCAATTCTTTTGAAAATCCACCTTATTTTATTTTCAATTCTTCATAAGCAGATATAACTTTATCTTGTATTACCTTTTCATAATTCAAATTGAAATTATCCTGAAATTTTGCCCCATTTTTAGCAACAGATGTAAATTTGTTTACCTTAAGTTTAAATCTAATAGAAGACGCGCCTCCATGTCGTTGGACATTTCTGTCAAAAGATTACTGATCAGAGAGGAGTGAGCCGATGAATCTTTTCTATCTTGGGATTTAATAACCTTCTTCCCCTTGCCCAGTACCAAAGCAGATTAGTGTATCATGTTCGATCGAACTTCCCTGATGATCAAAGGTCTCTGTTTATACATTCCTTTCGATTTGGTAAATTCATGCTTTTGGATCCACAATGATTTAAATCATTAGGACACCACGCTGAGTATGGAATGGAGGTTTTTCGGTCATCATCAGTCGATGACCGGTGACCTTCCTCCACCATTCTAACCAACCAGGAAATTAGGAATGGAAAAATTCAAAACAAATGAAGCTCTCTCTCTCTCTCTAAAATTCCTGGAGTCTCAATACTATGTCCACTCCTTAAAGACTCCCTCTTCTGGTATTGCATTATTACCAAAGTAACTCTCCTTTTATTCCCATAGTAAGGCGAAGAAGCCTTTACACTTATCCTCCCTTTTAATAATCTCCAGTGTAGTAGAGTACTATTGTCCTTTCATACCCTCCAAGTGTTAATAGAGTACCGTCATCCTTTCATACCCTCCATATGTCATCAGAGTATCGTCATCCTTTTACACCATCCTAGTGTTGGCAAAGTACAATCGTCCTTTCACACCCTCCTGGTGTCGGTAGAGAATCAGATATTCTTCATAGATCTTCTTTAGAGCATCTTCAAAGAAATAAGGAAGAGATTTGTCACACAAATAAAGAGATTCTGACATTTGAGTAACCTTTTGAACCCTTCACACTCTTCACTTGCAAGAACTCTCTCTCAAATACTCTCTCAAGTCTCTCTTTCACTTGCTCTCAAAGATAACAAGAAGATAGATACATCCAAAGTTATTTTATAGGACTATATATATGAAAGGCATGAAAAACTGTCAACAAAATTTAAAATTTCAATTTTGATTGTCCAAGATCATACAATATTGTCGATAATCATACGTGTGAATAATTCAAAGTTTGCTCGTATCATCATGTATGAAACAATTTTGTACATTCCTATCATACCGTACGAACCATATATCATACAGAATGATCAATTTAATCAAATGATATTTTGTTCGATATGAAAATGGATGAGTCCATTTTGTACTCTAGAAGTCATCTGTACAGTCCAATGATCATATAGTACAAACAATTCAAAAAATTTACCTATTCATATGGATGAAAATATACCCAAATATGTTGTACTATGGACATCATCTGTACGAACCTCAGATCATACAATACAAACAATTTAGAAAAATTTGGATGCTTGTCAAGATGAAAAGATACACAAAATTTCATACTCTGGATGTCATACAATACAACCAGTTCAAAAAAATTTAGATGTTCGTTAGGATGAACTTATACGTATCTATTTTGTACTCTAGATTTCGTCTGTATGAAGGTAACATCATACTTTATATAGTACGAATAAGACTTAGAAAATTTTCCAACCATGGTTTGATCAACTGCTTTGTAGAGAAACAATCTAGACAAATTGTCTCGTACAATCTCAAATCATACAGTATGAATAGTTTAAAAAATTACAAATTTTTACACTCCCACAATGTGTGTGTGCACGATTACCCAATTACAATCACACTCTCATAGACTCAATATAAGTATATAAAAATATATATAATCCATTTAAAATAAACCTTAATCTAATGCATCTTAAAGTCTTCAATAGTCTGGAGCATGATTTTTCTAAAATGTTAGTACAGATAAACAACAAAAGTAATATATCTATTATATGTTAGGAGAAATAGTAATTAATATAATAATTATTTGGAATCATCAAAAATACACATGAAATGAAAACATAGTTATGAAAACTAAGTTATAACAATCTCCCCCTTTTTTATAATGATAAAACAATTATGATTGCAAATCTAATTTTATGGATTAGAATTTTGATGATAGAAAACATTCATGTTTTTCTAAGATTACCTTGCCTACTAACATTTTAGGTCCACAAGTTGAGTGCAACTCAAGCCAGCTCAAGATTAGGTCTGAGTCAATTTGTAATTTTTTCCCTTTCTTGAGTCTATTATAAATGATGTGGTTCCTAATGCTAAGTAACCTTGTACACACACACACATGGGGGAAATTTTTTGTCTATTGGTTAGAGTTCTTTATTTTGATCACATCATCCGGGACGATCCAAATATCATCCTGGATGATATGTTCAAAATAGAAATCCTAATTAGGGCATCCTAGTTAAGGCAGCCATCATTAAGCTCATCATACTGGACGATAGGATCAAATTAGAAAGAATCAGCCGCCCGATCAACTTAGGTATTATTTATTTTTGGACATTATCTAGGACATCATTTTGGATGATGCAACACAATTATACCTAAATTAATCTACTTATTAAGGAAAGCAATTAAGGTTTTGATTGCTCGATCCAATCATCTTGGATGATCGCAGGATCGGCCAGAATGATTAGTTCAAAAAACCTTAGTTATTTTTGGATGGTCTATATTGGCTAGCTACCTTCAGAGCAATGTTATGGATGATTTTCACATATTTGAACTAATCATCTAGGATGATCGTGAGATCGGCCTGGACAACCAAGCAATTTTTTCATCGTCCAGGCATCCATTCAGTGCAATTATCTGGATGATATTCAAGGATTTGTACTAATCGTACAGGATAATGTGATATCGGTCTGGATAATATGAACAAAAATCTTCTGATCATCCTAAACTTTCTGGGCTGATTGAGCAAAATTTATGTTGATCGTCCAGGACAATAATTATATCATCCTAGACGATAAAGTCAGTTTGTATAAAATAAGAGCTATTCCAAAACTCTTCTATTTAACTTATTCTACCCAAGATCTCATCTTTTACTGCTATCTTGACCTGAGAGAGCCTAGAGGAGAGGAAGAGAAAGGGAGAGAGAGAGAGGATATTGTGAGGGGGGGTTTGTGAGGGGTTTCACAAAGGTTTCCCCAAGCAACGATCCAAGTCATCTTCTATGATCATTATCCCTTGTTCTTGGAGGTTTGAGAGAGGTCCATTTTAATAATCAATCAAGGTTCTCTGTCTGCTTAAGGAGGAAGCAAAAGGAGTTGGGTTATCTGCCTCACCCGTACAGATAGAAAGAAGGTTTTGTACAGGCTTCTCCGCGTTGCTGTGGGAGCAAAAGGAGAGTCACTGAGTTTAGTGCAATACTCGAAGGGTACCTCCAGGGAGTAGACATAGGTCAAGTTGACCGAACCACTATAAATTTTTGTGTTCTTTCTGCTGCTTTTTTCGCATTTAATTTCTGCATGATTTCTATGTGGTTAATTTTGGTTTGATTAAGATTTTATTTTTTGATTGAAAGATTTTTTAAAATACCAATTCACCCCCCCCCCCCCCCCCCCTCTTGGTTACCTTGGGCTAGTTCATAAGGGCTTAACATCCCTAACGAACATTCAATTATTGTTTGAGTTAACATTTAAAACAAACTTTTGTCCTTAGCTCCCCCTAAATGAATGACCAATAAAATAACAAGGGGTTCCCATGAAGATAAAAAATAATAAACCCTACTAAATAATAAAATAATTTGAACAAAAATATAAACATGAATAAACATTCAAACATTCAAACAACAATCACATATGCATTCAAAACATACACAGACAAAATATACACATACACGCACACAAATTATCCAACAACAATCATCAATCAAACAAACAATATTATAACTTCCCCTTTTGACAATAATAAAAAGGGAAGTACAACTTGAAATGAATGGTTCCAATAGATAAACCAAAAGAGTTGAACTAGAAAAGGGTTTTTAACCAATTAAAAATACAATATTAATTTCCTAATACTTAAAAGAAAAAAATTCAAAATTTTAAATCCAAGAACAACATAGATAAGAAAAGTCAATCAGACTCATTTTGCATGCTAAATAATTCAAAAAAAGATGTTTATTACAAAAATAATGAAATGAAGATTAGTTAACTTCAAATTCAATATTGAATATGATTATTAATTTGATGCATTTGGATTAGAGATTAAATGATAGTGGAAAGAACATAATAAAAAATCAATTGGCAACATTGCACATTCTTTCAAATATTTATAGCACCCGTTTGTGCATCTTTTCTATTTGGGTTAATTTTGTACCTCTTTTCACTTTGCGAACCATTACGCATCTTTTATATTTGTGAACATATTGTGCATTTCTATTTTTTTACTTTTTAGGTCTTTCCAATAATAGTAATCTAAATTAAAATTTTACTAATAATAAAAATAAACATATTGAAAAAGAAATAAAAAATAATAAGACATCAATCTTGCTACAATTATATCTTAGATATGTTTTTCTATAAAGAACATGAAATTAATCTCCTTACCTAAATCTAGTTATAACTGTAATTCAAAATTTTGAAAGATTAAATTTTGTAAGGAAATGAATTTTTAGAGCAAATTAATTTTTAGCCCATTACAATGATCAATTTCAAAGGTTTTTCTCATTAGATATACTAATATTTCGAGAATCAAGAATTAAAACATGTCATCAAACTGTATCACTTTTCATTGATACCATAAAAGATCACATACATCCATTTCCATTGATACCTATCATAACAACACTTAAAATCATCACATAAAACTAAACAACATATAAAAATTACTACAACCATAGAAGAAAAAAACCATCATAACATAAAACACACAACTCAGATGCAAGAACAACAATGAAGTACTTTTAGAAATCGGAGGGGACCCTGATTTTAAGGAGGAGGTTGGATAAACATTAAAAATTAACTATTCATTATAGCTACAGTCGTGTTGACTATGTCAATTTACTATGAATCCAACCCATGTCTTCCTAATGTCTTACATCCTGTTGATTTAAATGAGTCTCAATTTGATCAATGCATTGGTTAAAATGAGTTTCCAAACAATCAAACTGCTGGACCATTTCCTAAAAATAGTTTTGGTTAGGTCCAAGTGCAGATGCTGGAGTAGGAGCTCCATCTTCTTCATTTGAATCTTCACTAAAACTTTGATCTCTCCCAAAAAGCGATTGAAAAGATGCAACAGTGAAGTAGATTAAAAGTTCAGTGGGAGGTTAAGGATGGATCAGGTTGTACTTCTTATGTAAGATGTAAGCAACTAAATGTCCTAAAGACACATTCTTTTTTCTTTTATGATGAGGAAGTCTAATTTGAGAAAGATTATATATATAGTCCATAATGAGTTGGGCTTCATCAAAGGGCTTTTCTATCATAATCAGATAGATGATTGTGAACAATAGTGGAGTCATATTTATATGACACCAACCTTAGGAATCATTGATGTTCTCAAAATATGCTGGATTATCTGAGCATTTTTGTTCAAAGTATAGACTCTAGCTAAATGACTCACTTGAGAGACACCTCTAAGAGTTTTATTAAGTTCTGACAAATCAAAATCAAATCTTGAGGTCATAGTGTGGGTTCTAATCCCTTGGGTTCTCAAGTGGAGATAGTTGCCTAAATCTTCTTTGGTAATCTTTACGCATTATTTCTGGACATAAGAAGTAATTATTGAGTGGTCCTTATTAACTCTCATATTGGCCAAGAAGTTTTGGAAAGTCTCTTTATGATAGGCATAAACAAGAGTAAGAATGAAAGAGAGTTGGGTTGAAGCACAAAAGGGGCATGATAGAAAAGTTGAGATCACCTTGAATGAGAAGATGGGAAGGGGGTATTTTTATAATAGAATACCTAAAGGCGGTATCCTCATTTGCCTTAGATAAGAAGTTATCATCCCCACTACTTCTAGAAGAGGAACCTTTAGAAACACATGGATGTTTGCTTGAACTTTCCATTCCTAAGATGAGGGCTCTAGAGGGTTATGAAATGGATATGAACGTGAATGAAAATGATTTTAAGGACCCTTCTATTTAAAGGAAAATGGCATATCATACCGTATGAAACTTTGATTGTACGTACAATTTTAAAATCAGACGTGACAAAAATATTTCTGTACGTACGAATAGAAATGACGAAAAATGAAATGGCTTTTTGGAAAATGCCATTTTTAGGCATCCTTTTGTACATTCTTTTTGACCATACGATCGTACAGACGAACATGTGTTAATCTGAAATGATTAGGATATTAAAGATTATTTTAAAGGCAGTTACATTCATCCCCCATAGAGACTGACATCTGGATTGTGCAGACGAATTATGATTTTGTACATACGATCAATAATAAAATATTGAATCCAATTGGTAATATGTTTCCATGCGTACAGACAAAACTATACTAAATATATAGTGTTGCGGATCTATGGTTTATGATTTTGATGATAGCAAACATTCTTATTTCTCTACGATTGTCTTTTGTACTAACATTTCAGGTCCACACGATCAGACTGCAATTTGTAACCAGCTCAAGATTGGGTAGACTAGGTCTGAGTCAGTTTGTACACTTTTTCCTTTCTTGAGTCTATTGTATTTGGTTTGGCACCTGATGATTTTTAACTTGGAATAATTTTTATTGTTCCCTAAAGATTTATATTTTGGGTAACATCGTCCGGGATGATATTTATGTCGTCCTGGATGATCTGTCCAAAAACAGAAACCCTAATTAGAGCATCCTCATTAAGGCAACTATCATATATTAATCGGCCTGGATGATACCTGTATCGTCAACGACGATAGGCTCAATTCAGAAACAATCAACCACCATTATCAGATTAGGTATTCTTTATTTTAGGAAATCGGTCAGGACGATATACACATCGTCCAAGACGATCTAACTCAATTCTGCCTAATTTTATCTGGTATCTTTGGAAAGCATTAATGGCTGATTGATACGATCACATCGTCCGGGATGATCGTAGGATTGACCGGGATGATGTCCTAGATGATTTACATCGGCCAGCATTAATTCCGGGCGATGATCATGATGATTAAAATCAATTTTAAACTAATAGGCCGGGATGATCGTGAGATCAGCTAGGACGATGTAACAAATTTTCTTCTGATAATTCCAAATCATCTCGGGTTTATGAGCTGAATTTGCACTGATTGTATAGGACGATATGTCTATCGTTCTGGACAATAATGTCAGCAACTTGTATTAATGAGCTTATTTTGAGATCTTCTATTTTAGCAATGACATGTCACTTGGTAAGTGTCTTTGGCAGCCATTGTAGCTTCCTTATTTTGGGGGAAACTTGAAGAGAGAGCTTGAAAAGGAGTGAGGAAAGGGTGGAATTTGAGAGAGGGAGAAGATCCTGTGAGGGGGGACTCAAGGGAGTGTGGAGGGGATTCCACACGGTTGCTCCGGTAAGCTCGCACCTGAATACCGTCAGATTTAAGTCTTGTCTCGAGGGAATTTCACCAAATAAGAAGATATCTTTGGTGTCAAAGGACCCGGCGACTCTGCCACACCGGGGAAGGTGGAAGTGATTTTGTAAGGGCTTCTCCGCCTAGCTGTGGGGGCTAAGGGAGAGACACTTAGTTTACTGCAATACTTGAAGGGTGCCTCCAAGGAGTGGACGTAGGTCAAGGTTTGATCGAACCACTATAAATCTTATGTGTTCTTTCTTTATTACTTTCGCATTTAATTTCTGCACTTTGGTTTTTATTTTGGTGATATTGGTTTTGATTTGTGTTTTGATTGAAAGATATTTTTACCAATTCACCTCTCTCTCTTAATTAGCTTTGGTCCAGTTCATAGGGCCTAACTTCCTAACAAACTTCCAAGTGGTATCAGAGCACTTTCTTGTGTCATCTGAGCACTTTCAATTGGTATCAGAGTCGTATTCATAAAATATAGTTTTTTAAAGCTTTTGAATTTCGATCCATGGCTAATTTTTTAAATCATAATGTTGCGGAAGGTAATTCAATCACCAGACCACCTTTGTTTGAAAATATTACATTTGATTTTTGGAAAATTTGCATGTCTATTTTTTTGAAATCGATTGATTTTTGCATGTGGCATATGATTTTAACTGGTTATCCATTACCGTCACATATTGTAGATGGAATTAAAACTGACATTCCTTTTAGTTTATGGAATATAGATGAACGAATCAATGCTCAATTGAATGCAAAATCTTTAAATTGCTTTTATGTGCTTTAAATTTTGAAAATTTTATGTTAGTATCCACGTGCACTACTGATAAGGAAATTTGGGATAAACTACACATCATATACGAAGGCACTAGTGAAATCAAGCAATCCAAGTTGAATATGTTAATGCATGATTATGAACTATTTTCCATGAAATCTTATGAGACAATCTTAGAGATGTATACTACGTTTATCCAAATTGTAACATCATTGCAAGCTTTAGGAAAATAATTTTCAAATTTTGAAAAAGTTAACAAAATTCTTTGTTGTCTACTAAATAAGTTTGATGCTAAAGTAATTGCTATTTGTGAATCAAAAGATTTGAATGAATATTCTATTGATAATTTGATTGGCTCACTCATTTCCTACGAGAAAAGTTTGGAGTACTTTTGGATGCAGGTGAAACGATTGTTCTAAAAGTTGAAGATACAGAAAGAGATAGCTTAGTTGGTGACAAATGCAATGACTTGTCAAGCAAATCACAAAGCTCACCAAAGCATAAGCAAAAGTGGAAAAAAGGTAAAAATGGTATGGATGTTCATATTCCTTCTAACGTTATTTGCTTTCGATGTAATAAGCTTGGACATACGAAAAATCAGTGCTCTAATTTAAAAATTCTTCCTATGAAAGAAAATGGCAAGGCAAAGCAAAATTTAAACTGGGGAAATAATAAAAGGAAAAAAATGTCATAGGCAGATCTGGTTTCTGAAGCATCAGACCAGGAGAGAGATAATGGTTAAAAGCCTTTCGTGTTTTTGTGTTGTGATTTTATTTTTATGTTTTTCATTTTTATTTTGTATTTTTGTTTTGTTTATTCTTTGAAATTTTTGTTTTCGTGAAAGTTTTTCTCTGATCAACACACACATTCACTTTTCTAAAAATGAAAAATCTACTTACGGTTTTTTCTTGAAATCTTTGGTAAGTTCTATTTGACTTCTCTAAAACAGTCAAAGGAAGGAAACTCATGTTTTTTACTCTCAATCACTATTTCCTAAAGTGGTTATTCTACTTTTGATTTAAAATCTTTTTCATCTTTTAAATTGGTTTTTGAAACTAAATTTTTTATCTCCTTATATTTTATTTATCGCATAGGAATCTTTTACAAGTTGTTGAATCTAACTCATAATTTTCTTAATCAAGAAATTTGCTTTGTCAATAGGATGGGTTTACTTTTGTTTTTTATGATTTAAGAAAGGTAGCATATTTAAAAAAAATGGCCAATGATGCCAAAAATAAAAGATGCGCAAAGACGCTAAATTAAAAAATAGAATACACAAAGTGTATCAAAAGATACGCAAAGCACCAATCAATTGACAAGAGGCATAAAAAGAGCCCACAAAGTTTAATATTTACCATTCTTGTACTTCTCAATAGCTTAAGAAAACCCCTGATATTTTTGATACTTGAGTTTGAAAATCTTGATTCCTGATTCAACAATTCGTGCATTGATTTTTTATTAGATATATTTTATAAAAGGAGTTTTTGAATAATGATTATTTCTTTCTCTAATTTATTTTAAGATTTAGATATTGAATTAAAAAGTTTTTGAGCCTTTTAAAAAGAACTTGAGTTTTTGATTATCAAATTCTGAATTTCTAACCTTTTTTGGGCTATGTGTTGTCAATCCAATTCTACTTAGTTTTTTATTAAAACCAAGAGGTAACTTTCTCATTTTAAGAATATTTGTTTTTTTAACTAGATCAGGGAACATTTTTTGTCTTTTGTTCATTTTATTTTTTGTTTGTGCCTCCTCTCTTTTTGATAATGTCAAAGGGGAAGAACGTATTATTGAATTTTTGCACTATTATCGTATTTGTATCATATTTATATCTCTTTTAAAAAAAATTAAAAAATAACAAAAATATTTTTATCTCCCCTATTTTTAAATGTGTTATTCTAGTGAGGGGGAGATTAGAAAGAGTATTTAATGATGTTTGCTACCATAAGGGAAATTTTAAATTGAAATGTTTTGCCATCATCAAAAAGGGGGAGATTGTTGCGGATCTATGGTTTATTATTTTGATGATAGCAAACATTCTTATTTCTCTACGATTGCCTTTTATACTAACATTTCAGGTCCACACGATCAGACTGCAATTTGGAACGAGCTCAAGATTTGATAGACTAGGTCTGAGTCAGTTTGTACACTTTTTCCTTTCTTGAGTCTGTTGTATTTTGTTTGGCACCTGATGATTTGTAACTTGGAAGATTTTCTGTTGTTCCCTAAAGATTTCTATTTTTGATAACATCATTCGGGATGATATTTATATCGTCCTGGACGATCTGTCCAAAACCAGAAACCCTAATTAGGGCATCCTCATTAAGGTAGCCGTCATATGTTAATTGTCCTGGACGATACCTGTATCGGCCAGGACGATAGACTCAATTAAGAAACAATCAACTGCCATAATCAGATTAGGTATTCTTTATTTTAGGAAATCGGCCAGGACGATATACACATCATCCAGGATGATCTAACTCAATTATGCCTAATTTGAACTGGTATTTTTGGAAAGCATTAATGGCTGATTGATATTTTCACATCGTCCGGGACGATCGTAGGATCAACTGGGGCGATGTCCTAGACAATTTACATCGGCCAGCATTGATTCTGGGTGATAATCAGGATGATTAAAATCGGTTTTGAACTAATCGGCCAGGACAATTGTGAGATCGGCCAGGATGATGTAACAAATTTTCTTCTGATCATTCCAAATCATCTCAGACTTATGTGCTGAATTTGTACTGATCGTACAGGATGATATGCCTATCGTCCTGGATGATAATGTCGACAACTTGCATTAATGAGCTTATTTTGAGATCTTCTATTTAAGAAATGACATGACACTTGGTAAGTGTCTTTGGCAGCCATTGTAGCTTCGTTCTTTTGGGGGAAACTTGAAGAGAGAGCTTGAAAAGGAGTGAGAAAAGGGTGGAGTTTGAGAGAGGGAGAAGATCCTGTGAGGGGGGACTCAAGGGAGTGTGGAGGGGATTCCATACGGTTGCTCCTGCAAGCTCACACCTAAATACCGTCGGATTCAAGGCTTGTCGTGAGGGAAGTTCACCAAAGAAGAAGATCTCTTTGGTGTCAAAGGACCCGGCGACTCCGCCGCACCGGGAAAGGTGAAAGTGATTTTGTAAGGGCTTCTCTACCTAGCTGTGGGGCCTAAAGAAGAGACACTTAGTTTAGTGCAATACTTGGAGGGTGCCTCCAGGGAGTGGAAGTAGGTCAAGGTTTGATCGAACCACTATAAATCTGGTGTGTTCTTTCTTTATTACTTTTGCATTTAATTTCCGCACTTTGGTTTTTATTGTGGTGATATTGGTTTTGATTTGTGTTTGATTGAAAGATATTTTTTACCAATTCACCTCTCTCTCTTAATTAGCTTTGGGCCAGTTCATAGGGCCTAACATCCCTAATAAACTTTCAAGTGGTATCAGAGCACTTTCTAGTGTCATCTGAGCACTTTCATATAGTACAATGACATCATCATATAATATGAAACCAATGAAAAACTAAGTTTTGTGTGCTCAACTCCAAAACCTATCATGCATATGCTACAGAATTTGTACATTATGAAAAAATTTTGTACATAATGAATATAACACTTATAAAATAAGGCATGATAATCAGAAATTCTTCTCAAAACAAATTATTTTTCATCAAGTGACTTGCTTCAGAATAAAAATAAAAACAAAAAAACACACAAAATTGAATCACAAAAAAAAAATCAAAATAAACAAACAGAGACAAATGAAATAAACACATATATACAACACATCAAGTTTGTAGTATTTTCAAATTAAGTATTAAGATCAATCACACCTAACCTGCTTCTTAAGGTGCTAAAAATTTCAAAGGCCAGTGGTCTTGTGAAAATATCTGTAAGTTAATTTTCTATAGTAACATGATTCAATTCAATCTCTCCCTTGGCTACATGATCTTTAATTAAGTGATGCCTTATATTTATATGCTTGGTTCTAGAATGTTGGATTGGATACTTTGAAATGTATATGACATTAGTATTACAAAAAATCAAAATTATGCCAATTAAAAATACTAAATAAATCAATTATTATTTCAACTTAAGTACTTATTCCACACAACTACCTAAGGCAATGTATTCAGCTTCAGCAGTAGATCAGATTACTGAATTCTATTTCCTACTGGACCAAGAAACTAAAGAATTTTTTATTAATTAACAAGTTCCTGATGTACTTTTCCTATCAACCTTACAACCTATAAAATCTGAATCAAAATATTTAATAATTTCAAACAAAGAGCAGTGCTTAGGAAACCAAATCCCTAAATTTTGAGTTCTAAAAGACATCTTAGAATTCCTTTTACTGCTGTCAAATATGATTCTTTTGAATCAGATTAAGATTTAACACATAAAAAATAGTAAACATTATATCTGGTATGCTAGTAGTATAGTAAAGTAATGATCCAATTATTCCTCTAAATTTCTTTTAATCAATAGATTTTTGCTTAGGATCCTTACCTAGTATAACTAAGGAACTCATTGGTGTAGTCACTGGTTTAGCATTATTCATTTCATATTTCTTGAGGATGTCCTTAATATACTTCGACTGACTAAGACATGTTCCTTCCTCATTTTATTTTTGCTAAATCTAAGAAAATAACTCAAATCTCTCATTAAACTCATATCAAATTAATTACTCATTATTTTTGAAAAATCATTACAAAGATTTTTATTTGTAGATCCAAAAAAATGTCATCAATATATATTTAAATAATGAGTATTTCATCTCTTATCTTTTTTAAAAAGAGAGTTTTTTCCACACTTTCTTTCACAAATGATCTCTCTAATAAGAAAGTGCTTAACCTCTCATACTAAGCTGTAAGTACCTATTTCAGTCCGTATGATGTCTTTTTCAATTTAAATACATGATTAGGAAATTTAGGATTTTCAAAACCTAGAGATTGCTCAACATAAACATTCTCTTGTATCACCGCATTCAAAAAGGCACTTTTAATATCCATCTAATACAAGTTAAAACCTTTAAAATAAGAATAAAACCTAATTGCTTCAAGTCTGGCAACAAGGGAAAAAATCTCTTCAAAATCAAATCTCATATATTTTATTATACCCCTTGGCCATCAATCTTGCCTTATTTCTAATCACAACTCCTAAATCATTCATTTTATTTTTGAACACCCACTTAGTTCCAACAACACTTTGATCCTTTGGCTTTGTAATAATTTCCCAAACATCATTCCTTATAAATTATTTCAACTCTTCTTGTATGGCCAATATCCAAAATTCTTCCAAAAGTGATTGATTTATATTTGTGGTTCAACCATTAATATAACAGCATAATGGTTCACCTCTTTCCTTAGTCTATGACTAGTCCTAACACCCTCACTAGGTTCACCTAAAATCAATGCGTTAGGGTGATTCTTAGAGAATTTCCATTCTCTAGGCAAAGGGTTTTCTTTTTTCACATTTTCTTCCAAATTTATCTTTTCAATTCCTTCATAGTTATTTTCAATGTGATTATCTTTCAACCTTGGCTCTTCTGAAATGCCAAATTCATCAAACGCAACATCTGTGGTCTCCTCAACTACCAAAGTTACTCTTGTTGAAAACTCTAAAGGATTTTCTAATACTAGAGTATCCAACAAAAATTTCTTCATCAAATTTTGGATCAAATTTTCTTGAAGGAGTTGTCCTATTATTATGAATGAACATCTTACATCCAAAAATATAAAAATGTGACAAATTTGGCATTCTCCCCTTAAGAAGTTCATTGGGTGTCTTATTTAATTTGGATCTAATATTCACCCTATTCAGAACATAATAAGCTATACTTACTGCTTCAACCTAAAAAATTTTGGAAGTGAATATTCTGTCAACATGGCTCTAGCATCTTCAATTAATATTTTGTTCTTTCTTTATACTACCCCATTCTTTTGAGGTGTCCTAACTGCTGAAAATTTGTGATCAATTCCTTTATCTTTATAAAACTCATCAAATTTTTCAATTTCAAATTCACCTCCATGATCACTTTGAATCTATAAAATCTTGCATCCTAATTTTCTCTAAATCTAAGTTAAAAACTTTTAAATTCCTAAAATGATTCACTCTAAATAAATAAAAATTTAACCCAATTGAATCTAGAAAAATCATCAACAATCACAAATCTAAATACTTTACCTGCTAGACTTACAATACTAACCGGTCCAAAAATATCCATGTGACTAATTTCCAATGGTTTGCTAGTTCTAAGATCCTTAATGGAATTAAATGATGACTTCACCTATTTTCCTAGTTGACATGCATCACACTGGTGATCCATTTTAAAGTCTAATTTTGGTATTCCTCTAACAAGTTCTTTTTGGGTAATTTTCCTAAGATTTTTTATGATAGTATAAAAAATTCTTTTATGTCATAACCTTAATTCATCAAAAAAAATTTTAAACAAAAAACATTAAGATATTTAATATAATTCAAATCTAGCATGTACATATTATTTACCCTTATTCCATTCAAAACAACAATTCCATTTTGGCTTATTATGTAGTTAGTGGAAAAACTTTTTATAATATAACCCTTATCATAAAGCTGACTAATATTCAACATATTATGCTTTAATCCTTCTACAAGTAAAACATTATCAATAAAAAAATTGTTTAAGTTTCCAATCATACCTATGCCTACCACTGTTGTAGTGGTATTATCTCCTAGTATAACCATGCCTCCATTCCTGGCTTCCAACAATGTGGATTATATAATATATATAGTCATATGCTTCAAAAATTCACTGTTCATGTATCAAATACTCTCACAATGTCTTATATGAGAGCATTTCTATAAGATAATCAAGCGTTAGTCTTGGGAACCCAAATAAGTTTGGGTTCTCCTCTTGGTAAAATTAATCTAGATGCATGTTTCATATGCTTTGTTTTATGCATCTTTGTTCTCAGATAGGGCATGATTTAAGTTAATGGGTTCAATCATTGAAATGAAGGTAGAGTGTTTATTTTTTTTTCTAAGTCCATGCTTACTTTTAACACCTTTAGATGGATCTTCTAAGATCAGCTCTTTAGATGACTCAAAGAATATCTTTATTCTTTAGGCAAACTATTTTCAGGTTCTACCCTTTCCTCCAATTTATAGATTCCAATTCTTGGGTGACTTCTATAACCTCCTCTTTTTTTACCTTAGACCCTCCAAAAATATCATATTCATGAAACACAATATGAGTGGTCTCTTTAACTACCAGTGTTCTTTTATTTATGACTCTATAGGATTTCCTAATAGTTAAGTAACCTAAAAACACTCCTTCATCAAATTTTGGGTCAAAATTTCCTAGTTAAGACTTCTTATTATTCAGAATGAACACTTTACATCCAAAGACATGGAGGTGAGAGAGGTTGGGTGTCTTACCCTTCAGAATTTCCTAGGTTATATTATTCAATTTGGATCTAACATTCACCCTATTCAAAATATAATAGGCTATATTCACCGCTTCTGCCCAAAAGTATATTGGAAGTGAGTATTCAACTAATATGACTCTAGCGACTTCTATTAGGGTCTTGTTATTTATTTCAGCTACCCCATTCTATTGAGGTGTCTTTGGAGCAGAAAAGTTGTGGTCTATACCTTATTCCTTATAGAAAGATTCAAATTTCTCATTATTAAATTCTCCACCATTGTCACTATGAATGGTTAGAATTTCATAACCTAGCTTCCTCTGAATCCAAGTGAAAAAAGACTTAAACTCCTCAAATGGTTCGCATTTATGATAGGAATCTAACCCATGTAAACCTTGAATAATCTTTAACAATCACATACCAAAAGACTTTCCCACCAAAGCTTACAATGCTGACAGGTCTAAGGAGATCCATTTGAAGGATTTTTAAGGGTTTGCTAGTGTTAATGTCTTTAATTGAGTGGAAAAAGGATTTTACTTCCTTCCCTAATTGATAGGCATCACACATATAGTCTTTTTGAATGATTTTTCTAAGGCTTTTCATGCTTGTATGACACTATCTCCTATACCATAACCATGACTCTTCAATAATTTTTTTAAGCAAAAAAGCAGTGCAGATTTAATGCAGTTAATATCAAGAAGGTAGACATTATTGATCATTTTTCCCTGAAAAATAATATTATTATTTAAGCTTATAATGCAGCTGGTTGAAAAAAAATTTATGTTCAAGCCTTTATCATAGAGTTGACTGATGTTGAATAATTTATGTTTCAAGCCATCAACTAGTAAAACATTTTCAATGATGAAATTTTTAGAGTTGCCAATTATATCTGACCCCACTACTCTCCTGAAGGTGTTATCTCCAAGTGTTTCCTTGTCTCCTGCTTTGGCCTCCAATGAAATGAATTGACTTGCATCTCCAGTCATATGCCTTGAACATCCACAGTCCATGTACTATATGCTCTCACAAGATCTTCTATGAGAGCAATCCTATAAAATCATTAAATGTTAGATTTGGGAACCTAATTAGGTTTGCACCCCATCTTATGGAAAGAAGAATAAAATATATGCATACTATGCTATGAATTTTAAACTTTAGGTCACCACACCTAATTTGTACTATAGAGAATGGTGTAAGTTTGGGAGATGTGTCCTATCATGCCACAAGAAAAACATCTAACTCTAATAAAAGGGTTTACAAATATTTTTGGGTTATAGTGCCTCTTCCTAGGTTTGAATGATGGATGCTGATGTGATGGATTATTAAAACTCTTTAAGTGTAGGGGGTTTATTATTTTCTTTGAAAGTAGCTAACTTAGCATCTAAAAACTCATTAGCACTTTTAAGGATTGAATTTTCAATTTTTAATGCATATTCTCTAGACTATCTAAATTAGATGCAATCTTGTCGAAGTTCTTATATGCATTTTCTAGTTTAATATGTAGTGCTTCAAGGAATCATGCTCTTTATTCAAATCAAGATGCTTTGCATTCAATGATTCAAATTTATCTAATAAAGTCATATGACTGCTATCCAGAGTGGAATGATATTTCCTTAGAATTTTATGCTCGTTTTTTAGATTTAAGAGATCAACTTTGAGGTTAGCATGTGATTTCTTGAGATTCCTATATGAAAAGTGATTTTTTTAGAAACTTTAAGTAATTGATCATAAGTAAGCTCGAATACCTCTTCTTGATAAAATTGATCAAGATGATCATCAGCCATTAAGCACATGTTTCTTACCTCCTCTTCTACTTCAATTTCAGAGGAGTCTGATGCTGAGTCTGCCTAGAAAACTTTTGGATTTGTTTCTTGTCCTTCCTAAACTTAGGCTTTTATTCACCCTTATCCTTGCTTAGATGAGCTTTCTTATTTGGGCAATTAGACTTCAGATGCTCTGGCTTCTTGTATTTAAAAGAAGAAACTTTGTGATTTTTATTATTTTTACCATTATTCCATTTTTTATGATGCTTATGATTTTTCCTTAAGAAGCTTTTAAATTATCTAGTTATTAAAGCAATGTCCTCATCTTTATAACCAGAAACATCATTGTTAGAATCATTAGCCTTCAAGGCTACAGTTTTCTCCTTTTTCAAAACAACTGCATCAAGCTACCTCTGGTTCATTCCTTACTCGTATGTAATTAGTGATCCAAGTAAGTTATAAATTGAATAAATGTTCAAATACTTAGATTCAATAATGGTAGTAATCTTTGCATCAAAGGAAGAAGGTAAAAATCTTAATATCTTATTGACTTTTTCATAATTTGTGAGTTCTCTTCCTAAGGAATGCAGGGACGTAACAATCTGTGTAAACCTAGTATATACTTCAAAAATCGATTCACTAAGTTTCATGAACAAAAGTTCATAGTCATGCAAAAGAATATTCAACCTAGATTTTTTCACTTCAAGTGTACCTTCATAAGTTATGCATAATTTATTCCAAATTTTATTTCCAATAGAACAAGTGGAAACAAGAATATAATCTTCAAATTTTAAGGCATAGAAAAAGCAGTTCAAACACTTAGCATTCAGTTGTGCTAGATCTTTGTCATCAGTAGTCCAATTAGGAAAAGGAATTTCATTTTTAATACCATTTACTAATCTAAAAGGTGCAGAATAACCTTCCTTAACAAGCATCCATATATGATATTCAATTGATTGTAAAAAGGTAGATATGCGAGTTTTCCAAAAATTAAAAGGTATATTATCAAAAAGAAGTGGTCTTGTAATTGAATATCCTTCCAAGGTGTTTTTATTTCCAAAGTTAGCCATGGATCAAAATTAAAAAGTTTTCTAAAACTTGATTTTATGAATCCCACTATGATACCACTTAAAATTTTATGAGGGGTGTTAAACCCTAAATAACTAGCTTGAGGCTAACTAAGAAGGGGGTGAATTGGTATTTTTAAAAAATCTTAAACAAAAATAAAATCTTTTTGATCTTTTTAAATATTTTAAAATAAAATAATAACTCTTGATGTGGAAGAAAAAATAATTTTCATAATAATAATACAATCATATATTTCAATCATACAACAAATCCCAGAAAAGTGAGAAAATAAAATGAAGTGAAACTAATAAGAAATAACACACCGAATTTTATAGTGGTTTGGTCATATTTTACCTACGTCCACTCCTTAGACACTCCCTCTCCAAGTATTGCACTAAATGAAAGTGACTTATCCCACAACAAGTCAAAGAAGCCCTTACAAAATCTTTCCACCAGCATAGTAAGGAAGAGAACCTCGAATTAAGTCAAGGGACCACTTAGGAGCTACTTTAGACATCAGCTCCACTTCTCAAAAACTTAATCAATAGTTTTACCTATTTTTCATTAAAGACCAGACATATGGATTTTAAGCACCTAGGTTTTTAGCTGGCTCTTCAATCCAGGACGGCATAAGTCCAGATTTACACTGCAATAGCTAGGTTCGGGATATTATTATTTAGTTCCCAATGTAGACTTAGGATTCGGGACAAACTTATAATCTTAAGTCCCCAACTTAAACTGAAACTTCTCCTTAATACAAAACTTAAAGCCCAATACATATGGTAGAACAAGGCATTTATAAATTCTGTTAGAATCCTAAATGCCTCATACTTTTCTTTACTTAACCACCACCAGAAATAACTATTCAACTTTTATCTAATCCCAAGGCAGAGAACTCGAGAATCCTTTTACTCTCTCCTGGAGTATGGAGAGAACCTGGATCTAATGCTGAAGATGACCTCCCTGGAGCCACCAAGGAACTAGTAGAGAAACTCAAAGATGATGACAGACACCTTGCTTGGGGTAACCTTTATGATTCCCACACAAACTCCCCCTCACAAGGATCACTCTCTCTCTCAAGCTCTGCCTTTTCCTTCTCTAAGCTCCCTCTTGGATCAACTCTACAACAAAAGATTTACTCAAAGGTTAATATAATTACTTAAATAGAGAGCCTCTAAAAAACCCTATTTTTTAATTATCCACAACTAATTGTCTAGGACGATCAAAGGATCATCCTATACGATTAGTACAAAATAGCCCATTCAGCCAGGATGATTAGCATTGCTCTAAACAATTAGTTCAACAGAAGTAGGCTGATCATCCTGTACAATACAAATATCATCCTAGACGATTATTATTAAAGTATTAAACTTTGTCTAGTACGATGCTTTATTTTGCCTTATCGTCCCATGCACTTCTCTGTCATCCAGTATGATAATGGTATATTATCTTGGATGATTAGCTAAAAAGTTATGGTATTTATCTGGTATAATAATTGGAGATCACTTATAATAAAAAATATGTTTTGTGTTGTATAGGATGATTGTTTTTTATTATCCTGCATGATCATATCGAATTATGCTTTACCATATTTGTTCTCAAAGTCATGAGATTAATTTAGGAATGATTATCCCAAATCATCCAAGATGATCATCATCGTTCTGTACGATTAGTACAAATTTTGAAAATTTAAATAATTCTTAAATTATGGTTGGCATCTATTTTCACAATCCGTACTGATCGTCTTGGACGATAAGAATCATCCAGTATTATTAGTTTAATCACTTATAAAATTGAGAAGCCCTAATTAGGGTCTCTATTTTAATTGATTATCTAGTATGATTTGAGATCGTCATGTATGATTAGGTAAAAAATAGAGAATTCTCTAAGTTATCAAAATTCTCCCCCTAAGAGTGTGTGTATAAGGTGACTTAGCTTGGGGTCCATTAGATGCATGAATTGACTCAAGAAAAATAGAGGTACATTAAAATTTATGTTATAGATAGACTCAATCCTAGTCTACTAGATCTTGAGCTGATTTGCATTGCAAGTGATATTGTGGACCTGAAAAGTTTAGTAAGCAAGGCAAAAAAATAAATATGCAATAATAGCAGTGGTAAGGAAAATAATAATATTTGTTATCACCAAAATCATAGTACTTGGATCCATATTTAAAACATTTCATGCCTAAGATATACTACCTTGAGTTTAGTGACTAGTCTAATTTACCTAGACTTAGACATTAAACCTCCAAGCTCCTAAAGGGTCACACTGATCTACCTTGTCCCTTAGGTCAAAGGTTGACCTAGTTTACTCTACTTAAATTTGTCAAATCGACCTAACCAAAGTTAAATACATGTATACAACCAATTTCACTTCCCCAATCATCACAGCTTAATCCAATTGACCCTTTTAAACATCCTAAGCCTTAGCTAGTCACCTAGTGTTGGGTTGACTTGGTCAACTTACATGGAAGGTTCAAACTAAACTAAGCTTTTTAAATATATTAAAATATGAAATTTCCTAAGTAGACTAATCATAGTTATCTCCTAGAAGTTCTATTAGGTCTATCATAATTAACTTGATCAACTTTAACCAGTCAGTTAGAATAAATTTTCATTTGATATGAATTTAGAAGCTTATATTTAGTCAAATTCCTCCCACATCAACTAATGTAACATACATGGAATTATTTCTTGAACCTTCTTGCATAAACCTAATCCATCCCATCAGGTTGGCATGTTTTGAGCTAACCACATGGTCCACATAAAGGAAACCCAACCCAAGGGTCATTTTCAGCAGCCCAAATCATTTTTTGCTCCACCTCTTATCCCCTAACAACCTAAGCCAGCCATAAACATCACAATCATCCAGCTTGAGCCTTCCCAGCCGTTCTTTTAAACTCTACTAGTTAGATTAGGGAAAGAAATTATACACACTTAATTCCTAACCATGGGCCCAAAACCTTTTATTCTTGACTTATATTTCATTCCCAAACTGTTCTCCATCTTTCCTAAGCAAAATTTAATTAGTTGGATGTCATCAGTGACATAAACAACTAATCTCAGGCCACCCTTCATTTTTATTTTAGCAAGACCTTATTTTTTACTCCTCTATCCAAGCTTCCTTTAGTAAATTTTATACTCTAGAGCTTTGGTGTTCATTGGAACAAATAGCCTGCATAAACATTCTTTGTTTCAAGGTAAATCTTTAGCCCTAGTTCTACACTTAGGTTTTTAGATTTTAGATTTAACTTGTTATATGAAGCTTTCTAACTTCATATAATAGCAGTATAGACCTATATATTTCTTTGTAAATCATTTCTTGCATTCATATTCACTCTATAATGCATTTAAAATCAAATAAAATTTCTTCTCCTTGACTGTGTCGAGGAGGAAGATACAATTTGAACTATCTATCATGTTCCTATTCATTTAAACAATTCATATCATGCCTGATGATTCACCCCATGGTTAAGTGGGTGATCACCCCCATTTTTAATATCTAATTACAACGCACCACCTATAAAGCATCTGCACAATGAGCGCCACTATTTTATTTGACTTAAAATGGATTTATAAAAAATGATTTCAATACTAGAGCTTTAATATATCATATAAAATGATTTATTGAGCAAAATATAATGATATAGGGTTTTATGTATTTAAGAGAAGCTCTTTCATATAAAATTTATTTCCAATGGATATCATAAGTAATTTTAAATAAATTTAACTATAATGCTTAGTATTTTTTTCTTAAATAATCTTTAAATACTTATCAAATTGGTTGGGAGATACTATGGGATGTTATACACATCCCATAATTTTCTTAACTGACATTGAAACCCCATTGCAATGAATTGATTTTTCAAACAAATGGGTTAAAATATGACACAAATGTTTGACAAATTATTGTAGATAATCCATAGAGTATTAGGCCTTGATTTTTTTGTGGATTGTACATGATTGTGTAAGCGTTAAATACACTTGATTACAAGCTATGTTGAACACTAAACAAATCTAAGATAATGAACATAGTTATAAAGTTTTTAAACTAAGAAAATTATGGAAATTTCATTTCATATCCAATAAGCATGAAACTTAAACCTAGTTAATTTAGTGATATTATATATATATATATATATATATATATATATATATATATATATATATATATATATATATATATATATATATATATATATATATATATATATATATATATATATATATATATATATATATATATATATATATATATATATTTTGTTTAAATCGACGGAGGGGTCCTACGCATTAATATTAAAAACATATTACAAGATCTTTAAGGGAGACCATCAGCTCACTACTCAAAAGAGCTATAAAATAAAGCAAAAGAAAACCTATGAGCTGAAATTCTCCACTAGGCTAGAGTACAAGGAAACCTAGTAACATGCTAAAGATTCTAATGTTAAGCATCCAAAAAAGAAAAATCAAAATATGAACTTGAGGCATAATCTTTCTGCAAAAAAAAATTGATGACATCCGTAAGCAATTCCACCTGAAAATCAAACAGGCTGCAACGAAAAAAACTAAAGCACAAAAAAGCATATATGAAATAGAAATATTTACCCAAATCTAATTCATAAAAAAAGTTAGTATGAAAATATTGCAAGGAAATAATTGGTTCAAACACTGGCACCATATATAACAAATAAAAGGATGAAGACTCATAGAGCTCAGTGTAGAATTAGACCAGGAAGCATCACCCAGGTAATCCACAATCCACTCAATCCTAACAACAAGAGTAATCCAAAACACCCACCAAAACAACCGCAAAGTTCAGAGCAAAGAGCCCACAGAAGAGCAACACAAAGCCTCCAAGTTAACACCAACAACCAAATCAAGAAATAAACCCAAGTCATCCAGCATAAACAAGTAATCCATATACCAAAAAAAGGTTCCAAAGATTAAACAAGACATAAAGGAAACCCAGCACCTTCCAACATCAGAATAGATCTAAGGTAGCCCTAAAGCCCAAATAAATACCCATGAAAATGAGGGAAACCATTGATATGCTTCAGGCTAACCTGTAAAGAGCCCACAAAATAGTTGTACAAAGCATCCAGGCTAATACCAACAACCAGCCCGAAGAAGATACTAAAGCTATCCAACCTAAACAGAACTAGAACAACACAAAGCTCCAGAAACCAAACGGGACTCACAAACATACCAGTAACATCTAAACTCAGAACAAAACAAAGATAGCCCCTAAGCCCAACCAAAATCCCATGGAAACCCCTAGCCAGCCAAAACTTGAAGGTAGGAGAGCAGCAGTAGAAAAACCATCAGTTATATAATTGGTGTTATCACAACTCAAGTCTCATTCCATAAAAATAACAACTAAATAGAAAACAACACAAGATTCATAACAGTAGTTTAACATAACCATAACACAGAAATAAAAGAAAGAGGAGATAAAAACAGTGAGCCATAATAACCTCCAAAGAGAGATCACAGACCACCAGGCATACGACTCATGCCCAACCATAAAACCACCATACTATGTACCCAAGAAGAATAACTTGAATGAAGATTACATCACACACCAACAGAAATAATAAAAATAGAGCAACAACCTATCTAACCCGAGAAAAAGTAATTTGGCAACCCAGTTGATACACCAGAAGAAAAAATAAAAGAACCTAGTAACACAGGCCACCACTAGAAAAATAGTAAATGGATCTAGAGCAGATAGAGAATAATAAAAATCGACCACACAACAAGAAAACCCCAGCAAACCCAACCACATCATAGAGGGAAACCAAACATAAACCAAGGAGAACATCCGCATAAAAAGAAAGAAAGAAGAAACCAACCTGAAAAATAACTTAAATTCTAACATAGGGTACACCAAGAGCATCAAGTCTAAGAATACCCTTTAAAGCCCTAGGAGTGGAGGAACAAATAAAATCAAAAAAATACTCTAAACCACACCCCTAATTTGCGAGCCAATAAGCACAAGCATTACCCTTCTTGTAAATATGATGAAAATAATTATTCAAAAAAATCAACAGATTCTTAATTTCCCTCACCTGATAAAAAAGATTAGGATTGCAGCAATTATCATCACCAGAGTATAAAAATTAGAAATTATAATTTGAGATAACCTCAATAAAAATATTAGTGAGATTAAGAGAAATGCACAACTTAAGACCATAAAGAATAGCCATGGTGATAGCAAAGAACATATTACCATTCAAAAGAGGACCAGCAAAAGCCATAATGAGACTACCATTACTGTCTCTGAAAACACCACCATAGCCCACAAAACGAATCATTGATAACACCCTCCACAATGAGCTTAAGAAAATTATAGGGGGGTTTGTTCCAATAAATAAGATTGGCCTCTTTAACAAAAGAATTACCTTCCAAACTAAGGCCTAAAGCAGTCCCAACAAAGTGATAATTAGTAAAATTATTCAAGGAGTACAGTTTAATAGAAAAAAGAGCCAATTCCTTTTCCCTTTACCTTCTGGATAACCTTTAAATGGTTCATCCTAACACCATTGTAAAGAGAGTTATTCCTTTCCATCCATAAGTACCATAAAATAAGAGAAGGAATAACATTTCTAATGTGACCTTTAAAATTAACGAACCAAGCATTAAGCATAGATTTAAGGGAAACATGAGGATTAAAATAGTTCACCATAAACAAATCATCAAAATACAACCAAGTTTTAGCAGCAACAGGGTAGATATAAAAACATGATGCATATTCTCAATATGATAATAACATTGACACTTGGAAGGCAAAAAAAAAAAACCTTTTTTAATGAGATTATCATCCGTAGGAATAAATTTATGCAAAATTCTCCAAATGAAAATAGCCACAGTAGTAGGAATACTCTTATGTCAAATCAAAGAGAAAAATATTATCAATATTCCTCCTAGATCTAAAAGCATGCCAAGCATTCTTTAAGTGAAAGCCACCATCTTTAGATAAATCACATAAGTTCATATCCTTAGAAACAATATTGATAGAAAAGTTTAGAATTTGATGAATAATAAAATCAGGAATAACATTAGCCTTTCTCATAGTCTCAATAATTATCAGTAAATAAAGAGTTAACCTTAATAGCAGCAATGGAGGAAGAATTCAGAATGGAATCAATAGATTGTTTACCCAACCAACAGTCTTTCCAAAAGAAAGCATTACCATCACCAAGACCCCAAGAAATGAAAGGCACAACATCCCATTTAACCTTGCAAAGCCTTTGCCAAACTCTAGAATCACCTTGATTAGATTGGCAAGTAATAGGGTGTTTACCAACACAGTTCTTGGCATACATAAAATTAGCCCAAAGGCTCATTTTAGCACTAAAAATATACCATAATTTAAAAAGAGAAAGCCAAAGCCAATCATTCATATTTTTACAACTTAACCCCCCTTCAGCCAAAACACCGCAACATTTATCTGAAGTAGCCCAAGTAATTTTGTAGTTAGTAGAAGTACCTTTACAAAAAAATTTATTGATAAGCTTATGCACTCTATTGCAAACCTCATTAGTCGGAAGAATAGTTTGAAAACTATAAACCCACAAAGAGCAAAGAACACTTTTGATAAGAGTAACTCTACCACCAAAGCTAAGAAAGTTAGAATCCCAAGATAAAAGTTAATTTTGAACAAAAGAATTAAGATCATAAAAAAGAAAGGTTTCTTTCTACTTTTAAAAAGGGGAACACCAAGATACTAAATGGGTAATTGACCATGCAGAAAACCAGTTAAATCTTTAATGGATAAAATAGAATTCTCTTAGAAGCAATAAAATAGCTTTTGTTTTTGTTAAGAAATAAGCCACTAACCATTTCAAATTGATAGAAAAAATCTATAAGTTTATGAATCCTGTTAACAAAAGCATTAGTAAAAACAATAAAGTCATCCGCAAAACATAAATGAGAAATGGGAATAACACCCAAAGTTCTAAAGTAAAGACCAGGATTATTCTCGAAAAGATTGGTAGGCCCCTAAATAAAAATTCAACAACAATAATGAAAAGAGCAATAGAAATAGGGTTACCTTGCCTTAAACCATGAGAGGATTTAAAATAACTATTACTAGAACCATTAACAAGAATAGATAAATAAACACCTTCAATACAATTCCTAATAAGCTTAATAAAAATTGAATTAAAGCTAAAGAAATTCAGAATATGATAAATAAAGTTTCAATCAATATTGTCATAGGCCTTGGTAATATCAAGTTTCAAAATCAAGTTACACCCTCTAACCGTGATATCCAGATATTAGCAAAATTCTTGAGCTAATAAAATTATTATCCACAATAGACCTCCCTTTCACAAAACCCATATGAGGAGGAGAAATAATTCTAGGTAAAATAGAAGTAAGATGATTCATGAGAATTTTAGAAATCAATTTGTTAAAAAAAAAGTACAAAGACTGATAGGTCTAAAGTCATTCCAAGTGCTGATAGAATTATTTTTGGGAATAAGCACAATAGTAGTAGAAGTAAAAAACTTAGGGATAGAATTACCAGCAAAGAAATACAAAATAGCAGAAAAAAGATCATGATTAATAATGGGCCAAGACTTTTAGAAAAATTGAGTGGTAAAACCATTAGGCCCAGTCATAGAGTCACTATTCATAACAAAAAGAGTCTCTTTAAATTCATCTAAAGGAAATTTAGATAGAGACTCATTCTCCTCTTCAGATATAAGGTTCAGAATAAAAGAATAATCAACAATCTGATCCGACTAAAATTTCTTATTGAGGCGATTTTGAAAATGTTGAACAACTAAATTAGCAATCTCCACAGTACTCTCAGTGACAGAACCATCTCCCGATGAATTTCATTAATATAATTTTTAGCCCATTTCCTCTTTACCAATCGCATGGAAGTATTTAGTCTTACTATCACCTTTAACTAGATGCTTAGCTACAACTTTCAGCTTCCAAAAAACCTCTTCATGAGCTTGAAATTTAAAAAGATCATCTTTAGCAGTTCTTAATAAATTGAAGTTAGCATCAGAAGGATCAACTTAACAAGTAGACTCAACAGTATCAACTTGGTGCTCTGCTTTCAAAATATTGGTAAAGAGGTTTTTAAACACAATATGGTTCCACCAATTTAAAATCTGCTTAAGTCGTTTCAGCTTAAACCAAAGTCTTTTCATACCAAAACTAGAACTATCCTTGTGTAAAGGAGCTTACCAATTATTCTGAACAACATCAAGAAAAGAGTCATGCAGTAACCACATGTTTTGAAATCTGAATTGATGAGATGCATTAAACTATCTAATCTTAAGGCTAATAAGGAAATGGGAGTGGTCCTACAGAGTCCTACTAAGATGTTGAACATTAATAAAGTTAAAAGAATTAAGCCAAGAATCATTAAAAAGAACATGATTCAAATGTTGCTATAAGTCCCCTATTCCAAGTGAAGTTAGTACCAGAAAAACTAAAATCAATAAGATTACAATCTAGAATCATGTTACTAAAATCCTCCATAGACTGATAGGAAAAGGAAGAACCTCCTATCCTCTCAGAAGGGTTAGTAATAGCATTAAAATCACCCCAACAAGCCAAGGTAAATTTCAAATATTATGAAAATTAAAAATTGATCCCAACATTATGAACACGACATAAGTTCTTAACATGAATTTTAGAAGAGGGACAACCAATGCCCCTCACATTTTAAATAATTGAATTAAACATTAAAAACATAATTAATGAGAAGTATGTGAACGAGTGGTCCTAGGAGATTGCAATGTAATATGTTGTTTCTTTCTTCCTCTCTTACTATGAAACTTAATAAAACTATTGTCATTATCATCTTTATCAAAACATTTAGCAGCAATATTCATATCTTCAGTATCAGTAAGAATATCACTATTATAAAGAGAAGTTGAAGGAAGCTTACTACCATTATGTTGGACCCCTTGACCAAATTGTTGAGGACATTCATCCTCCATAAACATACCATCATCCTCCATATTACCTTTACTCCTCACATCAAGACTATCCATGCATTCCATAAGAGGAATGCAAACCTCAACCAAAGGCAATTCATCCTCCTTAAACATGATACCCTTTCCTTCACATTCTTTATAAGGTGCTTCAATGCCAGCATTCACTTCTATCACATTCACCTGATCATTAACATTCAAAGGACTAGAAATGGAGTTAACTAGAAGATTGCCATTCATTTCAAAGCAATTTTTGTTAATAATAAAAGGATTAATATACTCAATCATAGCATTATTTTGGATAGAAGTATTAGGAAAAATTTGCTCAACACTATTATCACATATAGAAAGAGGTATAAAATAAGTTTTAATAATAGCTCCCTCTTTATGATTCAAACAAACATCATTGGTAAGAACTAGTTCAATAACATCACCGGCTAATGGCATACGCTCCTCAATTGATTTAGGCAGATTAGAGGCATTATCTTCTAAGATCATAGAATTTGGAGTAGTAATTTCAAGAGACATCAAGTTGGCATCAACCCCTTGAAATTGTTTATTTGAGTCCATTCCGAAAACATTTGTTAATACCATGACCATGCATTTTGTAATAAGAATAAAAGATTAGTAAATTTTCAAAATCTACTTTTTGGAAATACCACTTCACCTTTGAACCAATCCATATCTCATTTGGATGATTCTTCGACACATCCAATTCAACCAAAACCCAAGCCATAGACGGCCGCAAAATAGAAGCAGTGGCTTGGTCCATTTGCGATAACCTCCCAAAAATCGAAGCCAAACTAAATAAAATTTGAGAATTAAAGAAATGAAGTCTAAATTTTGGGAAGGAAATCCACACTGGAGTAGTAGGGGATTCCTCCCTAACATTAAAATCTATAGTCCATTTAAGAAAATGCATTTGACATACTTGCATATATTAAGATCTCCTAGCAAATATATGGCAATAATCAAGATCATCCAAAAGTTGAATAACAGCATGTCTATGATCTAGTAAGTCGATATGAAACGATCCCAAAAGTTTTAGGTTTAAAAAATTTTCCTTATAACATCAAGGTTCAGACGCCTTAGGAGGAATTTACCCACCAACGTTAAGGCAAAGGGAGCGGCCAACTGAGTAGCCACTGAATCCTTTGTTGCAGATTCCATGAATTATGTTTTGATGATTAGCAAACACTCTTGCTTCTTTTTGACTGCCTTTACTACTGATATTTTCAGGATTCAAAGATCGAACAGAAATTGGAATCAGCTCAAGACTGGGTAGATTAGGGTTGAGTCAGTCTATAATTTTCTTTTTTCTTTCTTGAGTCAATTGTAATTGTTTGAAGTGACTGATATTAAGAAAACCTACACACACACACTTAAGAGATTTAGAACATGTGTTCTTACTCACATCGGCCCGGACAATATTTATATCGTCCTAGACGGTCGAGTTCAAAATAGAAGATCTAATCATGATTTCTTAGTTAAGGCAGCCGTAATTAACTGATCAGCCTAGACGATACTTGTATCGGCAAGGACGATATGCTCAATATAGAAAGAAATTACCGCCATGATCTATTTAGGTATTTTATATTTTTGGAAATCGGCCAGGATGATTATTTTATTGGCCTGGATGATATTGTATAATTATGCTTAAATTGATCCGGCAATGATGGGAGTAATTAAGGATGATTGATATGATCACATCGTCCTGGATGATTCATTCAAAAACCCTTGGTTGTTTCTGGCCGATTGGGATCGGACAGTATAAATTCATAGCGATGCTCTAGACGATTTTCCTCTAATTTGAACTGATCGGACGGGATGATCTTGAGATCATCCGGGATGATCAAGCAAATTTTTAATCGTCTAGTTTGCATTCAGGGTGATGCTCTAGCCGATCTTATGAGATTTGTACTGATCGGCCAGGACGATGTCCATATCATCCCGGACGATAAAGTCGACAACTTGCAACTAATGAGCTCATTTGAAGCTCTTCTATTTAAGAGCTCTTGTTCAACATTTTTGAACATCCTTGGCTTCTAGCTTGACCTGAGAAAACCTAAAGGAGAGAGAGAGAGAGAGAGAGAGAGAGAGAGAGAGAGAGAGAGAGGGAGGGAGAGAGAGAGAGAGTATCTTGTGAGGGGGAGCTTATGAGGGGGTTCACAAGGGTTACTCCAAGCATTGTTCCAATTCTCCTTACCTAGAGTCTCTTGTCCTTGGAAGGGTTGGGAGAGGTAAGTTTCAGTAAGTGATCATGGTTCTCTGCCTGCTTCAGGAGGAAACAAAAGGAGTTGGGTTCTCTACCTTGCCGGGTGTGGCAAAAAGGAGGTGCTTTTGTAAGGGCTTCTCCGCCTAGCTGTGTGGGCTAAAGGAGAGTTACGTTGGTAGTGCAATACTCGGAGGGTGCCTCTAGGGAGTGGATGTAGGTCAAGTTGACCGAACCACTATAAACCCTTGTGTTCTTTTTAATGCTTCCGCACTTGTTTTTTTCGTTGTGATTTTTGTTTGTGATATTTGGTCTTTTTGTTTAAAGATTTTTTAAAAATAATAATTCACCCCGCCCCCATCTTGGTTAGCCTCGGGACTAGTTCATAGGGCTTAACATGCCTAACGAACTTTCATCCTTAAATAATAAGGCCTGACAACCTTTAAACGAAGAATGAACAAACTACAACTTAGAAGTAGATGATGAAGAGCCAGCCAACAAATCTTTGAAAGATCTAGATTTTCCCTCAATGAGAGAGGAAATTATAAGGTTAGATAATTTCAGAGACGTCATCTCCCAAGAGAAAAAAAGAAAGGAAAAACCTCAAAACAGGAGATGAAAAGAACACGAAGATAACAAAATGAAGGAAACAAAATGAAAACCATGACAGGAGGGTAAAAATGAAACACGCCAGAGAACAAAACCAAGATCTCCAGGAAATCGCCTCGGGTGCCAGAGCAGAAAGATGAAGGTATTGGGGTGGTGATATTGTAAACCATAAGAATTAATTTGGTGGCAATTAGGGCTCATTAGGTCGTAAAATTCACAAACCCTAAAATCAACCCCAATTTTTGCATGAAAACTTATAAAATGCATAATTAATTAAATAAAATGAACAATTATAAATTAAATTGATTTCAATCTTAAGTGTAATGTATAATTAAGAAATAATAAAACCCCTTTGAAATATAAATTTCTTTTATTTGCAATTTAGGGCTTAATTAATTTTTAATCAAATCAAATAATTAACATTCATACAATAGTCCAAATCACTTTAAATTTTTAGTGATCCCACTTTGAGTCATCCTTGACCCATGGTGAAAATTCCCTTAGCATTTGAATTCAGTTAGCAAATAAATTTCAAAGCCATAAGTTCCAACTATAGGAAGGATTTTAATAATTAGTTAAACTTGTAAAATAAATAATAAAATGTTTTTCATATTGCATCTAATTATAAATTAACAATAAATAGCTTAAAAAATATAATGTATTTTTAAATTATAATAAACAATAAAATCAAACTTTGGACAAATGCACCATTAAGGGTTTGTAATTTCAATAATTTAATAAATATATCAAATATAATCATATAAAATTTAATAAATTATAAATAAATAAAAATTGATTAAATAAATAAAACTTAGTGAGAGTTAAATTAAAATTTTAGATAAAAATAAAATAAAACAAATTAATAAAAAAATTTAAAATTTAAATAAAATTTTAAAATTCAAGATAGAGAATTTTAAGTAAAAAATAAATGATTTGAATTAAATAAATTTAAATAATAAAATAATTTTAATTAAATTAAATTAAATAAACTTGAAAAATTATTTAAATCATTAATAATTGAATAAATAATTCCAAGGCTTCAAGCATTTTCTTTATCCTTTAGCGGGGAAACAAATGCATTAAGTTTATAAGCTTAGGACTTGTTAATTAAGGATATCAAGCAATTTAACATCTTTAATTACCATAATTATTTAAATTAAAATATAAATAAATCATAAATTAAAATAGTGATTTATGTACTTGCTTTATCCTTTAGGGAAGAAATAAATACATTAAATTCATATACTTAAGAACTTATTTGTTATTAACTTCAAGCCTCACTTGGAGTTGTTAATCACCACGTTCTGTAAAACTTAAAATTAAATAATTTTACTAATTAAAATAAAATTAATTAGTAAAATAATAAAACATTAAAATTTAAATTCAAATTAATTTTTTTTTCCTGTAATAAGCAAAGAAATTCACTATATAGATAATTTAAACATTAAATCCCTTATGGCATATCTAAGCCACACAAGCTTAGCACACACTATAGAGTTTCAAATTAAAATTTTGATTCCTATCAAAATAAGAGCTATTTATATACCTTGTATACATGAGACCTAAAAATCATGTTTTTAAAAATGTTCTTAGGTGGTTAGCTAGCTGACCACTCTAGGTAGATATAAGTCCATATTATACTAGTGCACAATTTTTTTGCATTTCCTTCCATGGGAATCATCTCGATCATCTGATAAATAATCAACATAAATATAAATGCAATCCTACCTTAAATTAGTAAATCTCAACTATAGTATATGTTTGAGTGTTTTTGGGATTTTCCTATAATCTTTAACACTCTCTACCCTTATTCATATAAATTTAAAAAATAAGTGTTCACACTTTGATCCATTCTCTACTGTTATAATCCTTGATTTAAGTATTACCTACAATCAACATAAATCTAAGAAAGTTTAGTCACCACTTTAATCAAGATTTTTCTCAAAATTTATCTTAGGATGTATTTAACTTTAAAGGTTTGCCTCTATAGAGAACCTAAAATCTAGTAAAAAAATAAAGCCTGGTTTAGTTCATTTGAGTAGGGGAAAATCTTAAGACATAGATTAAAGTTTTATCCTTGGTTAATTTCATTTTCAAAATGATAGGTAAATATCATTTTAACTCTCGGGGATGAATGATATATTCTCCATGTTTTGTATGTTTAAGAAAATAAATTCATTTTATGTAATGAATCAATTTCTATGTATTATTATATCTTTTGAGATAGTATATTGTTAACTATATAGATTTTATTATATAAACATAAAGCAAAAAATTTTGGCACAATTATTTTTTTTCTATAGATTTTTCTTGCGACTCCACTAGGGATATGTTTTACTTTCTATCTTTAGTGGAGACTAAACCTTTGATTGGTAGTATACTTTCTTTTCTAATATGTTTAAACTACCTTTCTTCTTTTGGTCACTTTTTTCATTTCATCCTTGAGTGAATGTGGTCGACATTAAACTACTAGGATTTTATATACTTAATTTAGCCTTAAATAAACCTTCCATTTTTAAAGTCTTCTTCAATCAATCTCCTCATTAGGATTAATGCATCATAGTTACATTTCCCTGTATAGCTTGGTGTAATTATTTGAACTATGTTCATTCAATCAATATCAATTCATAAATTTAAAAGCCTTCCCTTCATCATGCCTATGCTAGAATTTAGTACATTTTGTTAAAAAAATTCTACAGATCTACATGTCTTGTCAAAAATTATTGAGCTCAAGAAAATTGATACAAAATTAATATATATTTAGGAAACAGCTGATAAATTGATCTTCAACTTTCTGACAATATGAATTTCTCCTTCAGTTAGTCTCAACTTTTTAGGGTAACATGATTAAGTTAGATGTATAATTTAGACTTTTTGATGGCACTGAATGACCACAATTTGTTGTAGTGAAATTTGTAAGAGTTCAAGGATGGGTTGTCAAACCACTTGAACTGTCCTAGGCTAACCAAAAGAGGGGGGAGTGAATTAGTGTTTTAAAAATTTTCTTTCAAGGATATTCTTTTGAAAACTTAAAACCAATTACACAAACTCAAGCAGAAGAAATTAATGAAATAATTATTTTTTCTCTTTTCAATTTTTGTAAAAAAAAAATAGAGATATAATTTCTTTTATTTTGTTTTTAAGAATTTTATTTTCTTTTTGGAGTAATGTTTAAATCAAAGCCAATCTCAATACAGATTTGCAGGAAAATTAAATGGGCAAGGAATTAATATGAGAATAAATAAAATAGGGAAAGAAATGTAAAGAACAAGCACACCAGATTTATAGTGGTTTAATCAAAATATGACCTATGACCACTCCCTTGAGTCCTCCACTCCGGGTATTGTACTAAACCTTTATTGACTCTCCTTTTTCCCTCACAAAAAGGTGAGAATCACTTACAAAATCTCTTCCACCAACCCGGTGCAACAGAGTACCAAAATCCTTTCACCCTCCTAGCAAAGAAAAGAACTTAAATCCCTTTCAACCTCTTGGTGAGGCAGAGTGTTGAAAATCTTAGGCTGGAAGACTTTCTCCTTAAAGCTTCCCTCTAGATTAAAAATGACATGTGGAGGAACTTAGGTACAAGCTTGCTTCAAGAAACTATGTGAAATCTTCTCTCACACAACTTCTCCCTCACACACAACTTCTCTTCCTTTCTCTATAAACTCCAAGATCTCTCAAGAAGACAACCCTTCAAAAAGCTTGATAAATGTAAATTATATATTATTTAATATACTTTATTTCTATAGAAAATATATTATTTTTGTAGTTTTTGTGCAAAAAAAAACTCAAAAATTGGAAGAAATTCTAAGAAACCTTCTACGCCACAGCATCTAACATGCAATGCCACAATGTTAATTTAAATATCACCTAGGTTCCCTAATTATGATAATGCTGCATCAAGTTCTATGTTTATAAAGGCTAAAACATCAACATAGATAACACCATAGTATTACTAGCATCATGGCATCAGAAAGTTAGCTTGGAAATGCCAGATTCTCTATTTTTAAATGTCATGGGCAATAATTTCTCACGACTTGGTGCCATTTTTTATCTTGCACACTACAATGCCCTAATTTCCATAGCACTGCCATAAAGTAGCTATAACTTCTAAGGGGTATATTCTATTAGTGAAGAGATGTAAGTGTTCACTAAGTAATTACTCCACATCAGTGTTTGATTGAAAAAGTGTTTGTTGGATTGGAGTTTTGAAAAAGTTCATTTTCTTTGGAAGAATTAAATTTCTTCAATTTCAATCTTGAAATCAAACACGTCATTATGAATAATATATTACCCTAAGAGGTAAAAATATTGTTTATTAATAGGTTCAATTTGCAAAATTGAAAGTTCATCCCAATTATTGTAGTCAAATTCGGGAAAGAACTATATAAGACTTTGGAAGGTCAAAATGATCGTTCAATCAGACATTTAATTATAATAATTTGGATAAAATACCATTAATTTCATCATCAAAGTTATATTAATAATTGATATATCTTTTTAAGGAAAGAAGATATCAATCATTATTAATCATTTAAAACTGATGATAATGATAGATGATTTTGACTTGATTTTTCCCAAAGAGAATTAGTTGAGTTTTGAAAAGATTGATTTTGAAAAACTAATTTGAGTTTTGAAATCTCCTACAAGCTCAAACACTCATAATTAATTATATTATAAGAAACTTGAATTTCTTACAAATACTCTTGATTAAAATAGGGGTAAAAATTTTATTTAAGATTTAAGGCTTGATATCAAAGGATGAGAGGATTGGAAATTCAATAAGGAATGAATCAAAAGTGAGAACTTATTTTTTGAGTTAAAGAGAGAAAAGGTAGGAGGTACTTTGAGACTCTGAAATATTTTAGAAGCACCTCAACCTATCCTAAGTGTTGGGTATGAATTTGAATTGAAAGATATTTAAGTTAAATTGCAAATTTTATAAGAAAGTTAGGATTCAATTTCCAAATGTTGAGGTCTTATAGCCTGAGCTAGCCTCAAAATCTAAATCTAAATTAGGCATTGGAAATTAGTAACCCAAACCTAGCTAATGAAAAATAGGATTTGAACTTACCCCTGCCTGGATTAGGGAGCCAACTAACAACCTAAGCATTTTAAAGCCATGACTGGTTGCTTATGAAAGACTGGGTAGGGACATTTAAATAACTTAAATTTAGGGAGTTGCAACCAACATCTAGAGTAGATCCTGATTTGACCCCTTAACTTATGTTGGGTAATACGAAACTTAAAATGAAATGCAATTAAATTTTTTGACACTTTTTAATTAATTTCTAATACAGTGCATGCAAGTTAATTTGATAAATGCTTAAACTCATATTTGAAGCAATTTTAAATCAAGCTTAAAAATATATTTTATCCTATAGATTACAAAATCCTCTTAAAAAGATAGCACCCTAATAGGTCAGGTGGCCTGCTAGAACTCGCAGGTTGGGAGGTGCCTAACGTGGTAGACAAGGTATCAAAATATATGCAAGAAAGACTCTCGGTAGTCCCAGGCTTACATCTTAAAGCGTTAGAGTTTCTATATGAGCTAAATATTTTAATTTTTTAAAGTAGAAAAATGTTTTTGACATTCCCTCACAAGCCTCCGATTAGGTTCCATACTAAATTAAATATGAAATAAGTTAATTAAATTAAATATTCAAATGAAATATCCATATGAAAAGTGCCACTTAATATAATAACCTAGGGTTTATAGAAAAAGTAAAGTGGCCTAGTACCATTGACAATAACCTAGATTCTACTTCTAAGACTCAAGTGACTTCAAGAATGGGATTCTTCTCATTCTTCACATCTTCATCCCTCTAGAGGCTCCATGGATTTTTTTTCTGAAAAGAAAGGGGTGTTGTCTTTTCTCATGGGATATTTAAAAGTCATCCTAATTTAAATCTCTAAATGGAGAGAGACTCTCCCCTGAGGGATGTCCCTTCCTCTTTGGATTTCAAATTTGATGTTATCCCATCTTAAATGTCACTTGAAAATTTTCAATTAAATGCTTGAATTAAATTATATTTAAATTAATAAAAAATCTAGACTCAAATAACCTGTAGGATTATCCTTAGAAATTAACATTTAAATAATCCCAAACAAATATATTTGAAATTAAAATACTCAAATCATAACCACACTTGGTCATGCTCTTTTAATTTTCAAATGATGACTTAAGCATTCTAAAGCACCTCCATAGAATATCATTCATTTTAAAGCTTGATTTTTATTTTGCCCCCTTTATGTTTATGCTCTGTATGAGCATGAACACCTACATAAGATTGAATTAGCAAATAAATCTTGCATAGTCCAAGGGTAATCTAATTCCCATCATATCAATACATTGATTGTATATAAATTAAATAAATAATTAATTAATCTAAACTAGTAACCAGTATGTGTGAAAGCCAAAGAAAACTAGGCATACAAAAGAAAAGTAAACACCGCATAGCCTAAGACTTGAGTTAGTTGTCCTAGCAAACCATCTAAGGTGTGTGAGGTAGGCTGTGTGGCTTGGATATGTCCTATATAGGATGGTTAATTAAAGTTGCTTGATGTTATGGTTGGTTGAAAGGTTTAAAGAGAAATTTTAATTAAATTTTAAATATAATGTGTTAAAATTAATTTTTAATTATCTTTTAATAATTAATTGGCTATTACCTTTGTTATTCGCTGAGGATATAAAGTTTATTTCACTTTTCTTGGGGCTAACTTAATAGATTTGTATATCTGGGTTACCTCGTAGTAACCGGTATAATTAAGTGAATTGAATTAATTAAGATTTATAGGTTGATGAATTTTAATAAAGATGACTGGTTAATGATTTTAAGTTTTACATTAATTGAATTTTTCATTAACCAGTTGGTGGCCTTATTTCACAGGCTCGAGGAATCATGCCTGTTTAGGACATGTAGCCGCACAACCCGAGGTAGTCTAGCCTAAAAACTTGGTTAATATAGTTGGATTAAGAATTTTAAGCTTAGTTAAATCATTAATAATCAATTTATTTTAATTTTTTACATTCCATTGAATTAATTCATGGCATTGTTTTATAGGCCCAATGAACTAGGTGTCTTTAGGACATGTAGACCCATAGACTGAGATAGTCCAACCCAAAAAAATCATCTTTAGAGTCTTTCTTGTGTATAAAAGGGTTTTTTAATTGATATTGTTAATAAAATTATTGATTAATGGAATTTTGATTGATTATTAAATTTTTGGAATTTTCTTGATTATTTTAATCAATTAATTAGAAGGTCAATTTTTCAATCTTAGAATATGATTGATTCTAAAATGTTAGTATTTTTCTTAAATATTATACCTTAGGATGAGAAATTAGATTCTAAGTTTTCTAGATTTGGATATTTTTACAAGTAGTTAAGAATTTTTGAAGTTTTGACTTAAATTTTTACTTAATGTTAACTACATTGTTCACTTTTTTTATTTTTAATTATTTCTATTGGTTTGATATTTTTAATAAATATTAGATCACAAATGGAGTACAATTCCTTTCATTTTACTCAATTTAGAATTTTTTGAAATTAGTTATGATTTTTAGAAGTTTAAGTATTTATTGGAATTGTTTAATTGATTTATTTAAGGGGCATTTAATGATTTAAATTCAAATAAACTCCAAACTCATTCAATTCACCTCCAAAGGTCAAGAATGACCCAAGAGAGATTCCTAAGTGTTTAGAAATTTTTTGAATTTTAAATTATTTTTAAATAATTAAAATATTTAAATATTAATTTTTTATTAAAAAAATTAAGCTTGAATTTGATGTCAAATCAAAGGGCATTTAATTTTATTGAGCTAAGGTTGGAATTATAGTCAATGTTAAGTATTATATGTAATTTTTGGATTTAATTTTGATTTATTATAATTTTTGGAAATTTTAAGGCTTAATTGAGGGTTTAATTTTAAGTTAATTTATTAAAGGGTTTTATAACTTTTAAATGGGCTTAGAATGTAACTATGTTTAAATGGTTTGAGTTGCACCTCTAATGGACATGTATTTTAATTTCTAAAATTAACTTATATTCTCTAAAGAAAGCATTAATTTTTGTCCTTAACTTTACTAAGATTATGTGGGTTTAAATTAATGTTTCTCTAACCATTGATATACATGTACAAATGCAACATATAAACATCACAATCAAATCCTAGATCTAGGAGAGCCTAAATATAAGTGTGTATGTCCATCCTACACATGCAAAAGATTAGAGGTAGTTAACATATATAAGACTTTCATTAGTGAATAGTTGGAAAATAACTATTCAATAATCTTACCCCATAAATTCTATTCATTCAAACTCAATTTATGTTTAAAGTTTCAATTCTAAACTCAAAACTCTTAAAATTTAATGTATATAATTTTAAAATCAATTTTGTATTTGAAAATAGTTAAATTTTAGAATTTTAGAAAAAATAAAATAATTTCAAAGTAAATTCAAAATAATGTTAAAACTATCTTAACAATTCAAAAATGTTTTAAAGTTAAGTTTGTAATTTTTAAAATAAAATTTAAGTAAAAATTTATTCAAATAATATTTAAGTATTTAAATAGATAAATAATTAAAACTATTTAAAAGGTATTTAAAAATATCTTAAATTAAAAATAAATTTTTTATTAAATTATCTTAAAATAAACCTCTAATTATATTAAATATTAAAATAGTTAAATAATCATATTTATTTAAAATAAATTAATTTATTAATTTTAAAATTTTAAAATTTATTCTAAATTAAATTAATTAAAAATCTAAAATTTTTGATATATTAAATTAATTTTTCTAATTAAAATTAAATTTCTTTTGAATTTTTGAAATTTTAAGGGAATCAAAATATATTTTTAAATAATAAAAATAATTTAAAAATCCAAATAATTCTTAAATTAATTTAATTTAATTATTAAATTTTTTCTTAATTTTTTAAAATTTATTTAAATATATTTCTTAAAATTTCAAAGTTATTTGATTTTAATTAAATATGAATTAAATATATAAATATTTAATCAATTTAAAAATATTTAAAATATAGAATATATCTCAAATTTATTTCTATTTTAAATTAAAATATTTTTAAAATAATTATTTAATTATTGCAATATTCTAAAATACATTTTTTATTTTTGAAAATATTTAATTCAAAATTAAACAAAATATTAATTAAGTTCTAAAAATATTTAAATCATTCAAATCATTTAACATATGATAAACATTTTAAAAGAAAAATTTAATTTAAAATACTTAAAATATTTTACTGATTTAATTAAAAAAAAGAATTTAAAATAATATTTGAATTTTGATAAATATATTAATTAATATTTAATTTAATTTTATTTAAAAGTTAAATATTTAATATTTTAAATTCTTCAAAATATATTAGATATTTTAACTTGCAATTAATTTTAAATTAAAATGCTTAAAATACTTAAATAATAATATAAAATATTAATACTTTTATTTATATGAAATTTTCTTTGAATTTAAAAAAAAAAGGTTTTGAAATAATTGAAAATTACTTTTTAAATAAAATGTGAGTTGTGACGGTGATGGCGATAGTGGAATGCCACGCATCAAGCATATGTTGGCAAGTTCAAATCATAGAATAATTATTATGCGGTGACGTAGTGGCACAATACTTACATCACCGACAATCATTGCCTAATCGATGTCATGGGTGTGGTAACACTAAACCACATCAGCATCACTTCCCATCCGTTGGATCCCTCGCTGTATAAAATGAATGGCATTGATCGGGTTGAATAATACTTTTATTCGACATAGGGTATTGCGTGGTCAGATAAGAAGGCAATAAGATGGAATTTCAGCCAAAATTATGTACACCTAAACCAAGCTATGAAAATGCCCTAGGATTGGTTTTTTTTCTCATTCATGTGACTGAATTAATCATTCTTAATGAAATTTTAGAACATAAGCATTGGGGGTTAGGTTTTATGGCTTAAAATATGCTTAATGAAAAGCTAATTTCCCTTAAGTGCTCTAACCTAGGGTTTAGGATTTAACCTCAATTTATGGACAGATTAAACCATTCAAGAAATCTCTAAATTTGGTGTTTATCCGTGCTCAAGTTTATAGAAGACCCCTTTAGGTGGTGACGCTTGTATTGAGAGCTAAATGCTTTGGATGGAGCTAAGCTAAGTTCGATGGAGAGCTTATTATTGGCGAGCTTTAACTTGACGATTTGTACTTGAAATGTGTGAAATTACTAAAAGACAAGAGGGGGGTGAATTGTAAAAGTTTTTCTCTTAATAAAAATTAACCCTAAACAAGAGTTCTAATTTTTTTGCTGTTTTTGAAATATTAAAAACAAAGATCTATGGAATTTTACTTTACCAAAAAACCACGTGCAATAGATATGACAAAATTAAAGTGCAAGCAAAAAGTAAACAATGATAAAGAAAGAACACACCAAGAATTTTATAGTGGTTCGGTCAAAATATGACCTACGTCCACTCCCCGGAGTCCTCCACTCCGGGATTTTCACTATAAAAATAGTTCTCCTTTTGCCCCCCTAGGCAAGGCGGAGAAGCCTGTACAAACCTCCCTTTCACCAACCCGGCGTGGCGGAAGAGCAAACTCTGTTTTCGCCCTCCTGGCGACGGCAGAGAACCTTCTCGTTTTTCTCCCTCCTGGAGAAGGCAGAAAACCTTGAGGCAACGGATGCAGACGAGCCTTTCCCTTGGAGATCCTCCCTAAAATCCTTCTAGGGCCACAGGAGGAGCAAGATGCAGCAAGCTTGGAGCAACCGTGTGATCTCCCTCAAACTTCTTCTCCCTCACAATGCTCACCTCCTCCTTCCTCTCAACCCTCAAGAATTTCTCTAGAGTTTTCTCCCTTGGAATCCCTCTCTAATCACGTTCACCCTCTCTAACAATCTTACCCAAAAAGAACTTGATTGGCATCTAAAAAGGCTCCAAAAACCTCTTAATTCAAAATTAGCCGTTACTGTTCGTACAGTACGATTCAACATCGTACAGTACGATCTTCATAAACAGCCGTCGTCCTGGTACGAAGTTGTACGAACAGTACAAAAATAATTCGTACTGTACGATACAATATCGTACGGTACGATTCAACAACATACTATTCGTACAGGACGATGGTCTGGACGATCGGATGTCGTCTCTGTTCATCGTATGGTACGATTGACATCGTACAGTACGATGTGACAAAAACCAAGAGATCGTCCAGGACGATATCCGGGACGATCATACTTCGTCTCTGTTCATCGTATGGTACGATCTTGTTCGTACAGTACGATGTTCAAATTTTGATTAGGCCCGGATTACATGCACTAATCACGGGTTAATTTAAGTAAGTATTAAAAGCAGATCGTACAGTACAAACATGTTCGTACAGTACGAACGGCGCAAAAACACTTGCTTAATATTAAAACACGGCTAGGGTTTTGGATCTGAACATATCTTACCGTACGAACTACTTCGTACAGTACGATCTATTCACAGATTTGCCCACATAGCTTGGATCGTACGGTACGAAATAAAATCGTACAGTACGATCTCCAGAGAAGAATTTTACTTATATTTTTCAGTTAAAAAAAGATTCTCCCCCTGTGTGTGTGCATGGTTGCTCTTACTCTTACGCATTTGTGGCCAGACTCAATAAAGTAAAAAATACAATAAATGGAAAATACAACATTTGACTCATACTCCTAATCTACTCGGTCTTGAGTCTTCCTTTCTTCCTGAGTCACTTGTGATCTTCCTGAAATGTTAGTGCTCAAGGAAAATAACAAATAAAATAATAAACAATGAAAAGCAGTTCCAAGACACTCATTATTTGGCATCATCAAAATCTCAAATATGGGGTCATGGGTTGCAACAATCTCCCCCTTTTTGATGATGTCAAATACTTTGTTGCAAGTAAGAAAAAAGTATTTCTTTTGTTTTTTTTTTTTTTTTTTTTTTAAATTAAACACAAGAAGGGAAGAGGAAAAAAAAACACTACAAGCAGGTAGGAAACAAAAAAAACTGTATTTAGATAAATAGGCATTACACACATTACAACAAACTTCTCCCCCTTTTGACAGCACAAAAAGGAGGAGCCACTAAAAGCTCAAAAGCGGAAAAACAGAAAAGACTACAATGCATACATAGACAATCTAGTCAGACGGGTCCTGATCAGGTGGAGGTGGAGGTGGAGGTGGATTTGGCTGAAAGTATTGAAATAAAGTGTCGAAGCGGTGATCAATTGCTGTAAAACGCTCTCCAAACCATTGAATATCAGCCTCGTGTTGCTGATGTTGTTCCTGAATGTGCATGTCGAGGCGAGTCTGCAGCTGGTCGAAGCGGGCGACTAGATCATCATTTGGGAGTGGTGGAGCTGGTGCTGGTGCAGGTGCTCGGGGTGCAGCATGGCGTCGGGGTCGAGCTGGAGCTGCGGGTGGTGCATCTTCTCCTTCTTCTTCGTCAAAGATGGGTTCTTCAGGCTCATGTCCCCAATGAAAGAGGATACGGAAGGAAGCATCCGTATAGAAAATAGGAAGCATATCGGGTTTAGCAGGATAGGATAATTGATATTTATGGTAGAGGATATATCCTATGAGGTGACCAAGAGCCAGATTTTGTTTCCGTCGAGTGGTGGGAAGACGAACAAAAGTCATGTGCCAAATATAGTTGCTGATCAAATCGACCTCATCAAACTTAATATTGGACATAATGAGGTAGGTAGCGACTGATAGGGTAGGGGTCAGATTGATGCGGTCGCCACCCTTGGGTATGATAGAGGTTCGAAGGACATGTTGAATTATACGGGCATTGCGGGTTAAGGATTGGACTAGAGGCTGGTGTTGATGAAAAACAGTGTTCCTAAGGACTCTATTTACATCGCTCCAATCAAAATCATCAGTTAGAAACGAGCGAACCATAGGTCCTTCAGTGGACAGCCCAATATGTTGGGCGATGTCGGCTCTAGTTATTTCCACAGGGCGGCCACAAACAAGGGAGTGAAAAGTGGTGTTATCTACTGTGTAGGTGAGATTTGCGAGAAATTCAAAAAGGAGTTCAGAGTTGTAAGGAAACGCTAGGGTAAGTAGAAATTGAAAGGTAGTGGACGCAAAGAGGCCCATTACCTCGAAATTTAGAGCAGCCTGATTTAGCATTTTTGAGGGCGAGATTTTGCAAGCCTTGTAGCGGTAGTAGGCTTCCTCATTTTCGCTATTCAGAAAGCGATCGGGTTGACGACTGGATGAGGACGAGCTTCTGGCAGTCATCCGACCTCGCTTAGACATTGCAGGAGGGCACGAAAACGAATGGAAGGCTGAGAGAGGAGAGAGTTGAATGAATTGAACAGCCTATGCAAGGGTTTATATAGAATTTTCCGTAAATCGTACAGTACGAACCAGAGATCGTACAGTACGAAATACAATTAATATCCTGACCGGTCATTTCGGGAAAAGGAGGTCAAATCGTACAGTACGATAGGTATCGTACAGTACGATCAAATGAATATCGATCGTCCCGAGGTTCTCAGTACGACTTTTGACCAAAAGTTTCGTACTGTACGAATACGTGGATCGTACAGTACGATACATAATAAATATCGTACCAGAACGCTTTAACTCGAATTTGTCCATTGTGCTGATGTGGATCGTACAGGACGAATCTAAAAGATCGTACAGTACGATACTCAATAATGTCGTACCAAACGGCTTTAATTCGTCCCAATCCGTTGCTGACGTGGATCGTATTGTACGAAGGGGAGGTATCGTACAGTACGGTAGGCAATAATGCGGGACGATTATCGTACAGTACGATGGGTATCGTATAGTACGATCAACAGAGCTGAATTCTGCCTATTGGTGGATGTTAGATTTGTGATATGTCGTACAGTACGATATAGATCGTACAGTACGATGAACAGTCAATGTGAATTTTGGTGTGGTGAGTGTGTGGTGATCAGGAGCAGCCCTAAAGATTTTTTTTTTTTTTTTTTTATTTTTTTTTTTTGTTTTTTTTTTTTTTTTTTTTATGCATTTATATCTATGACACCTAATCTAGTCCTCAAGGTGCTAAAGGTGTCAAACGCTAATGGTTTTGTGAATATGTCTGCCAATTGATCTTCTGTAGCGATGTGATGTAATTCTATATCTCCCTTAGCGACGTGATCTCTAATGAAATGATGTCTAATGTCTATGTGTTTTGTTCGGGAGTGCTGAATTGGGTTCTTAGAGATACAAATTGCACTTGTGTTGTCACACATGATTGAGATGGTTCCAACAGGTAGTCCAAGATCAAGAATTTGTTGTTTTAACCATAGTACCTATGCAACACAACTTCCTACTGCAATATATTCTGCCTCGGCTGTGGAAAGTGCTACTGAGTTTTGCTTCCTACTGGACCAAGAAACTAATGATTGTCCGATGAATTGACAGGTACCAGAGGTGCTCTTTCTATCTATCCTACATCCTGCAAAGTCAGAGTCTGAGTACCCAAGGATTTCAAAGGAAGTGCTGTGTCTGGGATACCAAATTCCTAAGTTTGGGGTACCTAGTAGATATCTAAGAATTCTTTTAACAGCAGTTAGGTGAGACTCTTTAGGATCGGCTTGGAAACGGGCACAAAGGCACACACTAAACATGATGTCCGGTCTACTGGCAGTCAAGTAAAGAAGTGATCCAATCATTCCTCTATATTTTTTTCTGATCTACTGATTTTCCACTAGGATCCTTATCTAATTGGATTGTCGAACTCATTGGGGTGTTCATGGGTTTTGCACTATCCATTTCATATTTCTTTAAAATATCCTTAATGTACTTTGATTGGCTAAGAAAGGTTCCATTTTCCATTTGCTTCACACTAAAGCCAAGAAAGTAGTTAAGCTCTCCCATCATGCTCATTTCAAACTCATTACTCATTGTTTTTGAAAATTCATCACATAAATTTTTATCCGAGGATCCAAACAAGATGTCATCTACATATATTTGAACAATGAGAATTTCTTCTTTAACTTTTTGTAAAAAGAGAGTGGTATCTACACTACCCTTTTGAAATCCTCTATCCAAAAGAAATGAGCTAAGTCTTTCATACCATGCTCTAGGTGCTTGCTTTAGTCCATATAGTGCCTTTTTTAATTTGTATACATGGTTTGGAAATTGTGAGCATTCAAATCTGGGGGGTTGCTCAACGTAGACATCTTCCTTAATTACCCCGTTCAAAAATGCACTCTTTACATCCATTTGATATAACTTAAAGTTCTTGAAGCAAGCAAAAGCTAAGAGCACTCTTATGGCTTCTAGTCTAGCAACCGGGGCAAAGGTTTCTTCAAAGTCTATTCCCTCAATCTGGTTGTACCCCTTAGCTACTAGCCTTGCTTTATTCCTTATTATTGTTCCTGAATCATTCACCTTATTCTTGAAGACCCATTTTGTTCCAACAACACTCTGCTCTTTAGGTCTCTTAACTAACTCCCAAACATCATTCCTGGTGAATTGGTTCAGCTCTTCTTGCATTGCTAGAATCCAAAATTCATCTCCTAAGGCTTGATCTATACTTGTAGGTTCTATCATAGAGATGAAAGCTGAGTGACTAACCTCCTTCCTAAGTCCATGCCTAGTTCTTACACCTTCTGAAGGGTCACCTAAAATTAACTCTTTAGGATGACTAGAGGAATATCTCCATTCTCTAGGCAAATCTTCTTGAGATTCGACCCTCTCTTCTAAGGTCATAGACTCTACTCCTTGAATTGCCTCTATTTCATCATCTTCAATTTTAGTTTCTGAGGGCATATCAGATTCATCAAATACCACATGGGTGGATTCTTCTACTACCAGGGTTCTCTTATTAAAAATTCTATAGGCCTTACCTACAGAAGAATAGCCTAAGAAGACACCCTCATCAGATTTGGGATCGAATTTTCCTAAGGAATGTTTACCATTATTTAAGATGAAGCACTTACACCCGAAGACATGTAAATGTGAAAGGTTTGGTGTCCTACCCTTAAGGAGTTCATATGGAGTTTTTTTCAGCTTCGATCTAATGTTTACTCTGTTCAAAACATAACAGGCTGTGTTGACTGCTTCTGCCCAAAAGTATCTAGGAAGGGTATACTCCGCTAACATTGCCCTAGCAGCTTCTACCAAGGTTCTATTTTTTCTTTCTGCTATGCCATTCTGTTGGGGTGTTCTGGGAGCTGAGAAATTGTGCTCTATTCCTATCTCTTGACAGAATGACTCAAATTTATCATTTTGGAACTCTCCACCATGATCGCTATGGATTGTTGATATTTCACAACCTAATTTTCGTTGAATTCATGTGGAGAAAATCTTAAATTCCTCAAAAGACTCATTCTTGTGTGCTAAGAATCTTACCCAAGTAAATCTAGTGAAGTCATCTACAATCACAAACCCATAAATCTTTCCACCTAGACTGGCTGTACTAACGGGTCCAAATAAGTCCATGTGTAGGATTTCTAGTGGCCTAGAGGTGATCACGTCTCCAATTGAGTGAAATGATGATTTGACTTGTTTTCCTTATTGGCAAGCATCACATAAGTGATCCTTGGTGAATTCTAATTTAGGTACACCTCTAACTAGGTTTTTCTGTGTGATGTTTCTAAGAGTTTTCATACTAGCATGGCATAGTCTCCTATGCCATAGCCACGAGTCATCAACTATTGTTTTCAAGCACAATGATTTTGAGTTATCTACGTAATCAAGGTCTAACATGTAAACATTGTTCATTCGTTTTCCTTCTAAAATTATTTCACCAAATAAACTAATCAGGCATTTATCAGTAAAAAATTTAACATCAAAACCTTTGTCACACAGTTGACTAATGCTAAGTAAATTATGTTTCAAACCATCAACTAGTAAAACATTTTCAATTAAAAAATTCTTAGCATTACCAACTGTACCTGAGCCTATCACCTTCCTGGTAGTGTTGTCTCCCAACGTTACTTTGCCTCCAGTTTTGGTCTCCAATAGGATGAACTTCTTCATGTCTCCAGTCATGTGTCGCGAGCAGCCACTATCCAGGTACCACATGCTCTCACTAGGTCTTTTGTGAGAGCATCCCTACAATTTCATTCAAAGATTAGATTTGGGAACCCAAGTGAGTTTGGGTTCCACCTTATGCTTGCATGAATGAGATGTATGCATGTTATGCTGTGATGGATGCAATTTAGGTCTCCACACTAAGTGTGTCCTACGGTGAATTGTGCATGTGCGGGCTATGTGACCTAACATGCCACAAGAGAAGCACCTAACACCAGGAAATGGGTTTACTAATCTATGAGTGTGGTGGTGCCTCTTCCTAAGGTTTCGTGATGCATGCATGCTGTGTTGGAGGTTTTCTAGGATGGCCTACTGTGAGTGATGCAATTTCATTTTCTAGTTCTTTTATCTTTTCACTATAAGTTTTATTTTGAGCTGTCAATCCATCAACTTCTATCAATAGCAAGTGCTCACTATGGTCTACTTCTAATACAAGTGCAGTTAGTTTTTCATACTCTACATCTAGTTCAATATGTGATGTTTTCAAGGATTCATGCGCTTCAATTAGATCAATATGCTTCTTATTTAATGCATCATACTCATCAAGAAGTAACATGTGATCTTTATCTAAATCAGAATTTTCTTTAACTAAGTTAGCATGCTCAATTTGTAAGGAACTAAATTCAATATTAAGTTTAGCATGCATTTTCTTCAGTTTTCTATAAGAGTCATGAATATTCTCAGAAATAAGCAATAATTCATCATAAGAAAGTTGACATACCTCATCCTGATCTAATTGATCAAGGTTATCATTAGCCATAAGACACAAATTTGTTACCTCCTCCTCTGCTTCTTCTTCTGATGATTCTGAGGCAGAGTCGGCCCAAAAAGCTTTCTGTGTCTTGGTCTTTCTTCTCTTGTATTTACCTTTGTCATCTCCTTTCTCCTTTGCTGGTTGACTCTTCAGATTAGGACAATCGGCTCGAAGGTGACCTGGCTTCCTGCACTCAAAGCAAATTGTATCAGATGAAACCTTATTGGACCTTGAGCTCTTACCTTTATTCCAGCTGTTCTGATGACGCTTCTGTTTTTCTCTTCAGGAAATTCTTGAACTGTCGGGTCATCAGTGCTATTTCATCTTCTTCCTCCCCTGCAGAGCTTTCACTTTCTGAGTTGCCAGCTTTTAATGCCACCGTTCGCTCCTTTTTCTTTTCACCTGCATCACTTTGCCTTTGGCTCACTCCTTGCTCATATGCAATGAGTGACCCGAGGAGGTTATCAATAGAATAAACATTAAGATCTTTGGACTCAGTGATAGCAGTTATCTTAGCATCATAGGAACTAGGCAGGCATCTAAGAATTTTATTTACTTTCTCAGAATTTGAAATTTCTCTACCTAAAGCATGCAAGGATGTCACAATTTGGGTGAACCTAGTGTACATGTCAGAAATTGTTCCGCTAGGTTTCATACGGAATAATTCATAATCATGCAGTAAAATGTTAAGCCTAGACTGTTTTACTTCATTTGTTCCTTCATATGTAATGCACAGTCTATCCCAAATCTCCTTACCAGAAGCACAAGTAGAGACTCTCATATAGTCCTCAGATTTCAATGCACAAAAAAAAGCAGTTTAAGCACTTAGCATTCAGTTGGGCTAACTCCCTATCCTCATTGCTCCATTCATTAAACGGTACAGGAGTTTTCAAACCATTAACAGTTTTAAACGGTGCAACATACCCATCATTTACTAACATCCACATGCCGTAATCTATAGATTGTAAAAATGTAGACATCCTAATTTTCCAAAAATCAAATGGTATGTTATCAAAAAGTGGTGGACGAGTTATTGAATAACCCTCCGCAGTGTTACGATTACCAAAATTAGACATGATCGTTTTTTCAAGGTTTTCTAAAACACTATTTTTGAAAAACCAGCTCTGATACCAATTGAAATTACTAAAAGACAAGAGGGGGGGTGAATTGTAAATGTTTTTCTCTTAATAAAAATTAACCCTAAACAAGAGTTCTAATTTTTTTGTTGTTTTTGAAATATTAAAAATAAAGATCTATGGAATTTTACTTTACCAAAAAACCACGTGCAATAGATATGACAAAATTAAAGTGCAAGCAAAAAGTAAACAATGATAAAGAAAGAACACACCAAGAATTTTATAGTGGTTCGGTCAAAATATGACCTACGTCCACTCCCCGGAGTCCTCCACTCCGGGATTTTCACTATAAAAATAGTTCTCCTTTTGCCCCCCTTGGCAAGGCGGAGAAGCCTGTACAAACCTCCCTTTCACCAACCCGGCATGGCGGAAGACCAAACTCTGTTTTCGCCCTCCTGGCGACGGCAGAGAACCTTCTCGTTTTTCTCCCTCCTGGAGAAGGCAGAGAACCTTGAGGCAACGGATGCAGACGAGCCTTTCCCTTGGAGATCCTCCCTCAAATCCTTCTCGGGCCACAGGAGGAGCAAGATGCAGCAAGCTTGGAGCAACCGTGTGATCTCCCTCACACTTCTTCTCCCTCACAACGCTCACCTCCTCCTTCCTCTCAACCCTCAAGAATTTCTCTAGAGTTTTCTCCCTTGGAATCCCTCTCTAATCACGTTCACCCTCTCTAACAATCTTACCCAAAAAGAACTTGATTGGCTCTAAAAAGGCTCCAAAAATCTCTTAATTCAAAATTAGCCGTTACTGTTCGTACAGTACGATTCAACATCGTACAGTACGATCTTCATAAACAGCCGTCGTCCTGGTACGAAGTTGTACGAACAGTACAAAAATAATTCGTACTGTACGATACAATATCGTACGGTACGATTCAACAACATACTATTCGTACAGGACGATGGTCTGGACGATCGGATGTCGTCTCTGTTCATCGTATGGTACGATTGACATCGTACAGTACGATGTGACAAAAACCAAGAGATCGTCCAGGACGATATCCAGGACGATCATACTTCGTCTCTGTTCATCGTATGGTACGATCTTGTTCGTACAGTACGATGTTCAAATTTTGATTAGGCCCGGATTACATGCACTAATCACGGGTTAATTTAAGTAAGTATTAAAAGCAGATCGTACAGTACGAACATGTTCGTACAGTACGAACGGCGCAAAAACACTTGCTTAATATTAAAACACGGCTAGGGTTTTGGATCTGAACATATCTTACCGTACGAACTACTTCGTACAGTACGATCTATTCACAGATTTTCCCACATAGCTTGGATCGTACGGTACGAAATAAAATCGTACAGTACGATCTCCAGAGAAGAATTTTACTTATATTTTTCAGTTAAAAAAAGATTCTCCCCCTGTGTGTGTGCATGGTTGCTCTTACTCTTACGCATTTGTGGCCAGACTCAATAAAGTAAAAAATACAATAAATGGAAAATACAACGTTTGACTCATACTCCTAATCTACTCGGTCTTGAGTCTTCCTTTCTTCCTGAGTCACTTGTGATCTTCCTGAAATGTTAGTGCTCAAGGAAAATAACAAATAAAATAATAAGCAATGAAAAGCAGTTCCAAGACACTCATTATTTGGCATCATCAAAATCTCAAACACGGGGTCATGGGTTGCAACAATGTGGAAAGGAGATCCCCTAGAGCTTGAACAAACAAAGCTTTAGGCTTGGAGAGCTGAAGATAGTGAGAGAATTGTTAGATAAAGAATGACCTCATTTTTTAAGTTTTACCCTATTTAAATGATTCCAGATATAATGGAGGGCTGAGATCTTTTGGGGGCCTTCCTAGATGGCTGCCATCTATCCATGAGGTAGTTAGAAAGCTGGGGAATAAAGGATAAGAGGGCATCCCAAGTGGAAACCCATTTATCCTTGTAAACACATGGGGGATGGTTAGGGATTATTGAATCTTCATCCAAGGGCTAGGATTAACTCTATGAATATTCTAGAATGCTTCTTAATGGTTGGAACTGTTTAAGGTGGAGTGGGTTAACTTGAGCTAAGGGATTTGGCGACTAAAATCTTTGTTGACCAAGTTTGACCACTCTCTAGTCTTGGTTTGATTGGTCCCCATGCCATGTGGCAGCTGAGGTCACATAAGGGAAAGTATTGAGCTGGTTTGGAAGGGGTATCAACACTTAGGATCAATGTTTAAATGTATAAATATGAATACATGGAGATTTAACCAAGTCAAAATAGTTTAACTTGGTCCAATGAACCATGACTTGATTCATGTCATATTTAAATATATTTGAAGCATATATTGGAACAAAATAGAGGACTTTCCCTTAAGTGCTCTAACCTAAGGTTTAGGATTTCAGTCAGTTTATGGATGGACTAAAACATTCAGGATATCTCTGAATTTGTTTGTTGTCCATGCTCAAGTTTATAGAAGACACATTTAGCTGGTGACTCTTGGATCAAGGGCTAATGCTTTAAATGGAGCTAAGTTAGGTTCATAAGAGAACTTGCCATCACTGAGCTCTAACCAGAGGATTTGGAGTTGAAATATCATGAGATGCCCTAAAGATTGAATGAATAAAGCTTTAGGCTTAGAGAGCTGAAGATAGTGAGAGAATGGTTGGATCAAGAATGGCTTCATTTCTAAGTTTTACCCAATTCAAATGATTACAGGTAGAATTGAGAGCTGAGATCATTTGGGGGCCTTCCTATATGGCTGCCATCTACCCCTAGGTTGGTTAGAATGATGGGGAATTAAGAAAAAGAGGACATCCTAGCTGGAAATACCATTATTCCTTACAAGCACATAGGGGATGCTTAGGGATCATTAGATCTTCATCCAAGGGCTAGGAATAGCTCTAAGAATATTCTAGAATGCTTTCAAATGGTTGGAAGGGTTTAAGGTGGAGTGGGTTAGCTTAAGCTAAGGGATTAGGCAATTTAAAGGTTTCATAACCAAGTTTGACCACTCTCTAATCTTGGTTTGATTATTTGACTGGTCCCCATGCCATGTGGCAGTTGAGGTGCCATAGGGGAAAGTGTTGAGCAGGTTTGGTAGAGGTATCAAGCCTTATGTTCAATGTTCAAATGTATACATATAAATAGAGTGAGATTTGACCAAGCCAAAATAACTTGACTTCGTCCAATTAACCATGATTTGATTCATGGCATGTTCAAATATATTTGAAACATATATTGGAACAAAATTGAGGACTTAAGGATATGGTTTTAAGGGTGTGATTTGATTTATTCCATTTGGGTCAAATTGGGTTAAACTTGGGTCTTAGTTGACTTTATCAACTATTTACTAGATCAACGGTCTAGTCAAGTCCAAATTATTGAGGGATGTGACTAGAGGAGTTTGACAAAATCTTAAATTCATTTGAATCTTGATTCAAAAGTAGGAAAGCTTAAGGGTTGATTTGGTCAACCAAGTTGACCCAGGGTCAAAGTTTGGTCTTGACAGGTTTGATTTGATATTTGAAGTATGATAGAGGTGGTTTTTTGGGCTAAAAAGGTCATTTGGGTCAAAATGACCCATTGGGTCCCTTAAAGGGTCATAGGGTCGACCTAGGTTGACTTAGTCAACCATGTTGACCCATGGGCTAGGTCTGGGATCAACAAGTTTGAAATGGTATTTTGAGTATGTGTGAGTTGGTCCCAAGATTTGGGGAGTTCAATTTAGTCAAATTAGCTATTTGGACCATTAAGGGCATGTTTGGCCAACTTAGGTTAACTTGGTTAATCAGGTTGACTCAAGGTTGGGGTTTGGGTCCAACAAGTTTTGTTTGATGTTTGATATTGAACGGAACTGGTCTCATGCAATTTGGAGATCATTTTATTTAAAATGACTATTCAAACCCTTGAGGGGTATATTAATCATTTTGACCCTAGTCAACTGAGGGTCAAAGTGGGTCCACTAAAATGCATTTTAACGCTTAAAATGTCATAATCAAGGGTCTAAAAATGATTAGAGACTTTAGAGAAAGCTCTCAGGTCAAGATCCACTTGGTGGCAGGTCCAATAGCAAAAGCCATAAATATTTAAATGTTTTACAACCTTTGGATTTCAATTCAGTTTATGGGGATAAAGGTGTTATATTAAGCTCAAATTTAGTGGGTAGATCCTAGAGACATTTCTAATCAATATATAATTGATAGATCATGAATCGGGGGTCATTTGATTGGGGCTTGAAGTATTTAAAAAGTTATTATAAAAAGGCTTTCAAGATAGAGCCTATAAACCTTTCATTTTAGTTTGAAAATCATTATTTGAGCTAGTTTTTGGATTTGATTACTTGATTTTGTATTATCTGAATCAATGAAAATCATTTGAATAATTATATATGATTAGATAAGGTTAGATTTTGATAAGAATATTAATTGATATGGAGTTTATAAAACTCTAGAATTTGGATTGGTTCGAGGATTAGATTAATATGAAGTCTAGATTGGTCCTAGAATATAGAGGAATTATAAGGTTTAGAATCTAGAAGAGTCCTAAGGTCTAGATAGATTCAAGGGGTTAGAATATAGAAAGATCCTATGGTCCATATTAGTCTAGGGTCTTGTGTGGGTCTCTGAAAGGATTCTGCTTTTGGGGTTTGGATATAAAGGGTACGACCGCACTATCCCATAGGACAAAAAGATTATAAGCCTTTACACTCAACACAAGTAGGTCAATCGAAGAGTATATGGAGTTATACATACGATTAGCCAAAGAAGATAGTAGCTTTCAAATACACACTTCGATGGATAATAATATATATAACCCAAAATATCACGAGATTTTTCCCATTCAATACATCAGCTCAAATAGGGTTTATTTGATATGGGATCGGTTTCCTATGGGCATAAGCCCCTGTGGTTAATTACAACTTAGACTTCAGACAAAGAAAAATCTCAATTAATGATATTATATTATTCTCTCAAATGAGTTTAGCATGTAGGGGGAATTTCTAGGCTTTCCTAATTAAAAGGGAAGATAGGCTCAATTTGGATTAATCAATATGCGTGGTTCAATATCATCACCCAGGTCAGTTTGAAGAAGAAGAAACTGGAGAAAAAGAAGACAATTGCATTCAAATGTGCATGAGAGAAAGAGGGAGGTGTCGCATCTGTGTGATGCTGATGGGTAGGATTTATAGTCTCCGAAAGAATAGAAAGCTTACCCACTGATAAGGCGTACAGTGGTACACTCATACCACTAGCCTTAGATCCTAAATCTATACGAGATGTAGTATCGTACACATAACACTAACATCCATGACCTAACTAATGTAACCTGGACTTATACCTTTCCTGAAAAAGAAGCTAGCTAAAACCACCTAGTCATATAAAATCCATGATTTCTGGCCCATATGAAAGATGGGTGGGTGGATGAATTTTTAGAATTTGAGGCCGACATCTAAAGAAGTTCTTAAGTTGCCTCATACATATGAATGGTGTTATACATCTAAAACTAATGTAATTAAATTTTAATTTAAATGAGTTGCTAATGCAATGCATGCTAATTAAAGTATCCAAATCAGAAGATGCAAAAAATTTTAAAAAGGCTTATAAAAATAATTTTTTAGAAAGACTAAGCTTTCCAAGGTCTGGCACTTCATCATCATAGGTCAGATTATTCAGACTCTACTCGTAGGCGAGGAAGTGTCTAAGCAAGGAAGAGAGGATGCATTGATATGCATGCGACCCTGGACGATTCCTGCTATTCCCTAGATCATTATATTTCTATATTATTTAATTTCAAAAAAAAATATTATTAATTATGAGTAGAAGAATTTTATCCCTAAGAGCCTAACGAGTCAGACACATATACATGCAAGAAAGAAATCTTTGAAAAACATAATAGTTCTACTGCGCAAACAAAGTAAATGCAACATCACAATAAATCAAAAAAAAATGTCCAAAGTCTATGGCAATTTCCATACAATATATAAACTAGAGTACAGAAAAGTAGTGGTGGCTGGGCTCCACCGTTAACAACTTGGATTCTACTTCTAGGAAATGATGCAAAACTTAAAATAAAGCATTTTTATCTCGATCTTCATCCTCATTTTCTTGATTTTTCTATGGATCGTCTTCCTTCATTCGGGTTCCTCATAGTGTGCCCTCTAAAAGGATGCTCAAATGAAAAAGAATTTCTCTAACGAGACTTTCTTTTCTATTATGGACCCCATTATATTTAAAAAATGTCTTATTTTATAGATTTTCATTACTCTTGACATTAAATACATTACATCAGAATTCTAAAAAGAAAAATCTAGACTCGCCTGCAGGGTTATCCTAAGCAGTTATAATCAAAACATCCAAGCAGTTATTTATGAAATAAAATGCTCAAACTAATTACAGTTGGTCGTGTTCTTATTTATTTTGGGGCTAAGCAGCTGAAGCACCTGTAGCAGTTATACATTTTTATTAATTTTTAGTCCCCTTTAGCGATGTGTGAGTACGACCACCTGCAGGAAACATCATCAATATCAAAAGCGTTCTTAACCTATGGGTATTCTATCGCTCATAACACAATGAAGAAAGAAACTAATTTTCATCACAAAAACATCACAGAGAACTAAAGCAAACAATAAAAAATAGCAAACATCTCACATTGAAGGCGTCACATTATAGAAATAGAAAGAAAAGAAGAACAACATCCTAACCTAGAACTAGCAGTCGTGTCTTGATAAATAAGTCTAGGTGCATGTAGTAGGCTGTGTAGTTTTGGGGTATGTCCTATGTAGGATGATTTAGTTAAAGTTGTTTGTAATTAGTTTGTTAAATGCCAAAAGAGAAATTTTAATTTTAGTTTAAGTATTAATGTCTTGAGATTGATTTTAAGAATTTTATTTTAGTATTTAGTTGATTACCACCTTTATTTCTCATCTAGGCCGTGAAGTTTATTTCACGCTCCTTGGGGCTAACTTAATAGCCTTGTTGGCCTGTGTTACCTAGTGGTAACCAATTTTGATGAATTAGTTTAGTTGGTTGTAAATTAATTAAAAATAAAGGTGAATTCAATTATTTATTAATTAAAAGGTTTGTTGATTGATTTTAAAAGATTAGCTTAAGGGTTGATCTTTATAAGTCTTTTATCTTAATAAGTTTTAGTTTTTGTTTGCTCTCCTACTTTAGTCTACATCTTTTAAATCTTATGTTTATTAAAGGTTGATTGATAGATTTGTTAAACTTGATTCAAGTTTTAAATTTTTTAGTGGTTATGCTCATTAATTATGGTTTAATTAAAAGTTAGGTGTTTTAATATATTTTAAGAGTTGAATTATGATTGATTTGTTAGTTGATTATTAATGGATTAAGGCAAACTAATCCTAAGAAAATGTGTCACTAAGTTTTTTATGTTTAATGACTATTTCCTATAGGAAGCATGCATCCTAAATATATGTTATCTAAGACTCCATCCTTAATTCTTGTCCTTAGATGTCACTAGAGTTATGAGATAAAAAGGAAGTTTATTGCTAACCCTTTGGGCATTCGTATGTGTAAATGGGTTAGAGATCTAAAAGAAATTAAAAGATCCTAATGAAATTGAAGTTTTTACAAGGACCTAAAAGGTGGGGAGCATGCAACCATGAGGGCTCCCAAAGGCTTTCTAAGTTTCAAGGAGACTTACAGCACCGGGGGCTGTGACCTGCAGGTTCTGCCTGTAGCGCCCTCACAAGACTGAATGGGGGTGATTGATGTTCAAATTCGACTGTCCATGCTCCTTCATCTAGTGCTCCAATGCTCCTTCTCTTTTGCTCTCCATAAAGCACCTCGCAAAACACAGAAAAGAAAAAGATTTTATTAGAGCACATTCATATATAATAAGTAAATAATAAAAATGAAATGCAACTAAATAAGAACTTACCATTTTTTGTTTGTTTGCATATAGGTGAGCCCCTTGTCATTTGAATATTTTCATTTTGTAAGAATTTAATCTTAAAGCACAAGTAAAAAAACAGCAGAAAGACAAGAACGAAAAAAAAGAAAGGTGACAAAATGCAAAAAAGAAAGGAATGAAAACAAAAGTAATAAAAGGAATGTAAGCATCTTACTATTGGGTGTGCCTCTTCAAAGCCAAGCATGCCTCTAAAGCGCCCTTCACTCTTATTCAATGCAATATGAATAAGAGAAAAGGAGTTTTGATGCTATTTTACTTCCCACGCTTCAAAGACAAGCACTCAAAATACCCAACTCAACTACCCACACTATTCCCCAAATAACACTCAAAGTGAAAAAGGGGGAACAAACTCCCAAGACTAAAACCAAAACATGCTTTCATTCTACACTTATCCAAAACCTATCTTTAGAAGTAAACACAAACAAAAGAAAGACAACTTCCACAAAAAGGTCATCTCATTCTAAGAAAAAACATAAAAAGCCCTCCAACACAAAGAAGCTATTTGTAAAATTTTCAATCCCAAAATAACTTATGAAAAACTTTCAAATAAAGCGACACATAAAACCCTACATAAGCAATCCACTAAAACTCTTTCCGGCATAAAACAAACGAGTGCTTTTATATTTGGCGTAGGATAAAACTATAAAAATTATCCAACAAGAAAACATCCATAAAGCTTTTCTTCATAAAACATAAGCAAAGATTTTTTAATAAATATAGCATCAAGAAAATTCTCTAATCACAAAACAAACCATAAAGCCTTTTAACGAGAAGAAATACAAGAAGAATGACTTTCCAACATAAAACAAATCATAGCATCTTTCCAATATAAATCCATTCATAAATCTTTCCTTGCACAATTTTCAACATACCTTTCACATGAAGTTCAAAAGATAAATGCTGGTCTAGATTAAAACAAACACAAAAGAATGTCAAAGCTTACCAACTCCTTAAAATTAGACAAGCTTCCAATAACAAAAATTGCATAACTATGAAACCCATGATTGCTCTACAACCACTTGCTAATATCACCTTTACATAAAATTTGAGCAAGTAGAGAAGGAATGAAATTCAATAAAGCATAAAAGCACCCCAAAATCCACCAATTCTGTAAAGCTTAAACATGCTTCCAACCCACCCACTTGAATTAATTCAACTTTTAAACTCAATGTAAATGAGAAACAGAAGTTTGGTGGAAGCTCAAACTATCTTGAAAGGACTCAAAAAGATTCTCTATCACAAAGCTCAAAGATTGAGAACCATTATATGCATGTATTTTGAACTTCCCAAAAAATTGAAAGTAGAGATATAGTTTCAAGAGGAATGTCATATATATAACAAGATAGGTACCCAAGCTTCTATATTTTCATTGTAATTGATATTCAACGAGAAAATAAATAAATAAATCAAATCATAGAGTGCTTCTATTTTATTTATATTCCATTTATCTCTCCACTAGTTATTCATGAAAGGCAATATTTATGGCACAAATAATTTCTAACAAAAATCCATAAATCAATAGCATAGAATATACACAATGTCAAAGTATTCATAAACTCATGACACTTTCAATGTTGCCAGAATTTATTACATGCTAGAGCACAATCTCAAATGTGAGTCTTTCTAGGTGTCAAGCTTCAACAATTGTAATTATTTTGCTGCGGTAATGAAGAAAGTGTCATTTATCCAAAGTTGTGAGACAACATGGCATGCCCCAAAAAAACTCTTCATATTAAACTTATTTCATATATCAAAAATACAACTTCCTTCATTCAAAACAATAATACTTATATGAACTTCACATCCTAAAGCCACAATCTATTTGAATATTAAGCCAAAAGCAATCGCACAAACTTTTTAATTAGCCATGAATCAAAGAAATGGTCTTATGTACCTTCATCCTTTCTTATCATGAACCATGAGATATCATATTAAATCAATGTATGCATGTGTTTGAAGCCTAAGAAGAAAATGACACTATGAAATATAAACGCAAGCTCCCACATTCGTGTAGCATCAAATATATGTTCGCAATCAAATTATGAAATGAATAAACAAAATGAGCGTGATTATCAAAATTTATGAAATTACTTTCATCAAAACCTTAATAAGTTTTTGATGAAATAAAATAGTAAAATCAAATGAGTTCAAGATATAAAACTAGCACACTCGTTTGTTTTCTTTGTCATTAGAGATAGGTTATATGCCCAAAGGAACAGATCATGTCCCTTTGTCAATCCACGAGAAACTATACACGTAAAGAAAACTTAAATGAAGAAGGAGGTTATCGAATCACTACCCTATGAGCTCCAACCGATAACTTAATGCATCATAATTATGAAAGTATGGAACATGGCATATAAGAATAACATATTCCTTTAAGTCATACAAATGAAATCGAGCACACAACATACTTCATTTGATGCCTAATCAATAAAGCATAGAAGGATGAATGTCTGACCTTGACATTTACTTACATGTACAAATTAGTTAATCCACAACCATAAGCTATATAGAATATATGGAGAGAATGTTCATGATTAGAACCTCCTACAGGATGAAACATGGCATGTCATTTCATTTAACTGGAAATAAATATTGCAAGAGGCATAAGCTGTATCGATCTTTCTAAGGCATATATTGGTGAGTGTCATAAATAAAAAGTGAATCTCATTCATTTATCTAAGCATGCAACAACCCATGAATATTGCAAAAGATTTCGGTGAGAAGGCTTCCTCATATAGCTACCAAGCATTTTATCTAAATTATGTAAGGATGACATTGAAGCAAATAGTGTATATATGAGGGCTTTACAAAACTAATCATCAAGTAATTTGTTTATGGGATCATGTATGACTCTCTCATGCTCTTTGGAAAAACTTTGCAAACATAGTTATGTCCAACCTCAAGAAAAATGTGTAAAACCTTTAGATCTAAATATGCTCACCAAACATTTGATTAAGTGGCTCCATATGCAAACCTAAGCTTCATGAGTCACCAACCAAATATCACAATCTTTCCTTAAAGACATTTCACCAAACACATGGTGTGCAATAGTTGTAGAATCACACAAAACAAGTCATCATAAAAGCCATGATTTATACACCTTTTTTATTGAAGCCATTTAAGCAATATATAAATGAACCTTCACAATCCACAAAATCTTATAGCCATATCTCATAAACATAAGCTTATAAAATAGGTATTGTTTCATTCAAACAAAATATGTAGGGAGTTTACCATAAAAGCCAAACGATGAGCCATACGCAACCCTACTTAATGGATTAATCACATATTCATTGCTATCTTCTAGGAAGGAAGATAAGAAGGGGAACAAAGAGAAGGTAGGGAAAATATAAAGAAGGAAGAAGAAGGATGAGATGAGGTAGAAATGCAAGGAAGGAAAAGAGGAAAGAAGTAGAAGAATAAGAAGGAGAGAAATTAGATGTATACATACTGTAGAAAAAGAAATGGAAGCTTAGATAGGGCAAATCATGTACAAGCTTGTGCTTTCTTAGCTCAGTCAGGTAAGAGTGGTGGAACAGGGGGTTCTGGTTCCTTCATCGAGGCTGATTAAGAAGAGAGGGTGATGGGAATAGGGGATTTCACACACCTAGAGGTGGGATCAAATGGAGGAGGGAGGTTGCAGCCTGGGCTATGTGAAAATAAGAGGGAGAGAGTATGGGATTCGCCTGGGCTATATGAAACTGAGGGGGAGAGGCGGGGGCTTTTCCTGGGCTATGGGAAATCAAGGGGGAGAGAGCGGGGTTTTGAGAATATGGAGCTTGAGCGGGGATCCTTGGGCTTGAATAGAACTTCTTCGAAGGCTCCTACTACTCCTAAACATTAAATTGGCATTATCCAGCCTGAATTCTTGTGAAAGGATACCAATGCATGCACCAAAATAGGAGGTCACACAACTAGAGAGCCTGGCAGTGGTAGATCCCAGGTTTCAAGATAAATCGAGATTGTCCATCTCATTTCCTGATTTATTAATTGAATTCAAATTACCTAGAAAGTCAAATGAGTCATAATATAACTAAATCGAGCTAAATTAGGTCAGAATTAAGTTTAGATTTGACTCAATTTGAGTTAGTTTGGGTTCGAGCTCGCTCAATAAATCTAATCATATAAAATTGAATTCAAAATCGATGTTTAATCAAAATAAAATTTGATCTGACGCAGTCAACATGTGTTGATTGAAATCGATCGAGCATAGTCAAATTAAATTCGACTCGATCCAAGTCAATTTGAAATAAAATTCTAATTGACATCGATTCAACTCAAACTTAGCTCATCGTGGCTCAATTAAGTCCATCAAACACAGTCGAAGGGAAATATGCGATAAAAATGATGTCAACAAATAGACCCCCTATAGGTATGATGAACGACAAGTGAACCATTCGTGTTGGCATTTAATTTCATATCTCTAGGAAGATGCAACCCTAAGATTAATTAATGAGAACTAGACCATCAATGAGAGAGAGTTAAAGAAAGAAAGTCAACTATCTACCCAACCAAAATGGTAGAATAGGAGGAGGATAATGAGAATATCTTGCTCACATGAGAAAAAATGAAACAAAATCAAAGAAAACCAAATGGAAATCAACGATCACCTAAAACATATGTCTAAGATGATGCGAGGAGAAAGGAATTCAACAATTCACTTGAAAATTATAGCAAATAGCAAAGAGTAATATAATCATAGGAATATAATAAGGAAGAAAAATCAAAGATAAGGAAATCATCTATCTGCCTGACCACATCACAACAGCAAAAAAGAGAAATAAAAGGGGTCTCATATCTACCGAACTATATTCACAACAGTGAATGGGGACAACTCAATGCTTGCTTGACCATATTCAAAATAACAAAATAATGAGTAAAAAGGGGGGAGTTTTATATTCACCTGACCAAATTTGCAACGACGAATGAGAATGGTTCAATATTCACCTGACCATATTCGCAACAGCAAATAAAGAGCTCTCCCAAAGTCTAACACCTGCCTGACCATATTCACAATAGAAAAATAAAAGAGAGAAGTGATCCAACATCCACCTGACCATAATCTCAATGGAGGATGAGAATGACCCAAATTTTACCTGACCATATTCAAAAAGATAAAATAAAGGGTCAGGTGAATAAAGAGAAGGGAGTTCAACATTTGCCTAACCAAATTCGCAATGACGAATTATAATGGCTCAATATTCATCTGACCATATTTATAATAGTGAATAAAGAGCTTACCCAAAATTCTAATGCCTGCTTGACCATATTCACAACAACGAGTCAAAAGAGAAAGTCCAACATTCACCTGACCATATTTGCAACAGTGAATTAGGACGACTCGATGTTTGTCTGACCTTATTTGAAATGGAAAAAAAATGAGTCACTAAAAAACTCAACAAACCCCAAATAGGAAATAAAAATAAGGGGAATGAAGATGTGGTGAAGTATACCTCCCAAGGACTCTGTCTAGCAGCTAACTAGAAAGGGGAGTTCAAAATTTATCTGACCATATTCGCAACGGCAAATGAGAATGGCTCAATATCCACCTAACCATATTTGTAATAGTGAATAAAGAGCCCTACCTAAAGTATAATGTCCACCTGACCATATTTGTAATAGTGGGACAAAAGAAGCAAGTCCAACATTCACCTGGCCATATTTGTAAAAGTCAATGAGGACGACCTGATGTCTGCCTGACCATATTCACAACAGCGATACAAAGGGTGAAAGAAAGGGGGTCCAACACTTGCCTAACCATATTCATAATGGCGAATGATAGCAACTAATATCCACCTAACCATATTTGCAATAGCGAATAAAGAGCTTCCCAAAAGTCTAATGTCCGCCTGACCATATTCGCAACAACAAAATAAAAGAGAAAGTCCAACATTCACTTGATCATATTCGCAACAGTGAATGAGGATTACTCAATGTCTGCCTGACCATATTCGAAATGGAAAAACAAATAGTTAAAGTTACCTCAACAACCACCCAATGCACATATACAAGGTGCTGTGAGGGAAAAAGAGATAAGTAATTCATCATATAAGAAATCTCAAGCTTATATTTTAGTTACCACATGGTAGAGGACATATCGTCGTGGCCATACATAATCCAAATATAAGTAAAATTTCCTTAGATAAAATTGAAATCATACACAATAAGAAGCAATCGATCGATGTATATCTCTCTAAAAAAAGGAGAAACATACAAATAGCTGAGTAGAAAGAATAAACTCATACTAAAGAAAGAGCAATAGAAGTGGCGAGGGGACACACTTGCCACTAAAAATAACAACCATATCAAGGATCAATGATTACTAAAGGAATCACAATGGTAACACCCTTACTAACTGACGGGACCTTGTGAGAAGTGCAAGCAATATCTATACATCCCAAAAATCGCCCTTTTTGCTAAGAACAAACTCTCAAAGGGAAACTATGTCTCTAAAGGAAGTAAGATTGACATTCCATTAGAAAATCAAAATCTACTAAGAAATAATGTTAACACTTAGAGTAAGTTGTACCACATCAATGGCAAGGGAAAACGCCACTCCTGCTATAAGGGAATAATTATAGTAAGAGAACTGAATATAAGGTCATCTCCTAAGCAATCAAAAATAAGCTTCAAAGGAGAGATAAAGGAGAAAATTTTGGAGAGACTTTAGGCTATTAGAGCGTAGAACTAAGTTCCACCTATGACAAAGGAAAACAATTCTACTCAACTTAGAGCTTCCCTCTCTTTTAACATCATATTTTTGTATAAATGTTTTTGTCATATTCATAGTTATAGAATGGGAATATCCCATACTGTCCAAGACAATATATGGTAGAGGGAATGTTTATCGTATCCATGAGTTACTCCTTGTATGAAATATCCTCTAATTAAAAGGTCGTTAGGGATGTTAAGCCCTATAGAACTGGCCCAAGGCTAAACAAGAGGGGGTGGTGAATTGGTATTTAAAAAATTTCTTTAAGCAAAGCACGAATGCAAACCAAATCACTACAAAAATAAGTATGGAAGAAAATAAATGCAGAAGCAGTAAAAAATAAGAACACAAGGGTTTATAATGGTTCGGCCAACTCGACATACGTCCACTCCCCGGAGGCGCCCTCCGAGTATTGCACTACAATCGTGACTCTCCTTTAGCCCCCACATATAGGCTAAGAAGCCTTTACAAACATCTCTTTTTGCCACACCCAGCAAGGCAGAGAACCTTCCTCCTTTTGCTTCCTCCTGAAGCAGGCAGAGAACCTCGATCGCTTGCTGGAACTTAACTCTCCCAACCCTTCTAAGGATAAGAGACTCTAGGGAAGAAGAAGTGGAACAATGCTTGGAGCAACCCTTGTGAATCCCCTCATAAGCTCCCCCTCACAAGATCCTCTCTCTCTCTCTCTCTCTCCCTCTCTCTCTCTCCTTTAGGTTTCTCAGGTCAAGACAGCAGCCAAGGATGTACAAAAACGTTAAACAAGAGCTCTTAAATAAAAGAGCTTCAAAGGAGCTCATTAATTGCAAGTTGCCGACTATATCGTCCAGGATGATATGAACATCGTCCTGGCCGATTAGTACAAATCTCAGAAGATCGGCCAGAGCATCGCCCTGAATGCAAACTGGACGATTGAAAATTGTCTTGATCATCCAGGATGATCACACGATCGTCCCGGTCGATCAGTTCAAATTAGAGGAAAATCATCCAGAGCATCGCCCTGAATTCAAGCTGTCCGATCTAGATCGTCCAGGAGTAACAAAGGTTTTTTAACTAGATCATCCTGGCCGATCCTGCGATCGTCCAAGATGATGTGATCATATCAATCATCCTTAATTAAGCCTTGATTGTCTGATCAATTAAGGCATAATTGTGAATATCATCTAGGCCGATCCAAGATTGTCCTAGCCGATTATCAAAAATATAGAATACCTTAATTATTTATGGCGGAAATTTCTTTCTATTTTGAGCCTATCGTCCAGGCCGATTGGCTAATGATGGCTGCCTTAATTAAGAACCCCTAATTAGATTTTCTTTTTTAATCCCGATCGTCCAGGACGATGTAAATATCATCCTGGCCGATTTGAGTAAAAATAGAAATTCTAAGTCTCTTAAATGTGTGTGTGTGTATGATTACTTTGCATCAGTCACACCAAATATTATAATTGACTCAAGAAGGGAAAAATAAAATTACAGACTAACTCAACCCTAATCTACCCAATCTTGAGCTGATTCTGATTTTCGTTCGATCTTTAAGTCCTTAAAAGTCAGTAGAAAAAAGGCAGTCGTAGTGAAACAAGATCTGTTTGCTATCATCAAAATCATAATCTAAAAACATATTTGTAAGAATCTCCTCCTTTTTTATAATGAAAAACATATCAAAAAATAATTCTAACTAAACAAGCTTTTACCAGAATAAGTACAAACATACTAAATAAGAGCAAGTACAAATACACTAATCAAGAGCAAGTATAGACACACTACTCCCCCTTTTGACATCTCAAAAAGGAGGAGGAAACAAAAAAACTAAAGCAATAAAAAAATACATAAAAAGGAAGCAATCCACATAAAATAGAAACTAAAACTAAAAAAATGATGGATCCAGATCATCAGATGGAGGTGGAGGTGGTGGAGCATACTGAAAGTAGCTAGCTAGCGTAGAAAACTGAGCATTGAACCAAGTTATGTCCTGGTCGTGCTGTTGCTGGTGAGTAATGTAGCTGTCAAAATGGGCTAAATCCTTTGTACGATGTTGCTCGTAGCGGGCAATGTCCTCAGAATGTTGCTGCTCCTGTGCAGCAACATAAGCTTCAAAATGGTTCTCCCAACAATCAAATCTCTCCACTAACTGGTCAAACTGTGAGTGCTGTCGAAGAGGAGTAGGATCAGGAGCGGGAGCGGGAACGGGAGCGGGAGCGGGAGCGGGAGCGGGAGCGGGAGCCTCCTCCTCCTTAGCCCCCCGAGGTTCCTCATCCCCTGGGTGGAGACGAGTACTGTGAAGGGTATTGAAGGAACTGTTTGAGTAGAAGAGAGTTGGGAGGTTGGGAGGAGCAGGATATTGAAGTTGATATTTGGTTTCAAGAACATAGGCTATGAGGTGTCCTAAAGCCAGATTGGGTTTCCTCTTATGACTTGGATCGCGGATTGTGGTTAAATGATCAATGTATCAAAAAATTAAGTCAGTAGCATTAAATTCTCTATGTGTCATGAAGTAAAAAGTAGTCAGAGAAAGTAGAGGAGTGATGTGGATTTGGTCCCCGACTTTTGAAATAATGGAGGTGCGAAGGACATGCTGAATTGTCCTAGCATCTTTGACTAAAGAGCTAGTCTCTCCAACATGAAAGGGTGTGTTGGTCTGGTGAAGAAAATGGTTTGCCATGGACCAGTCAAATTCAGGATCTGAGATGATTATATGCAGCTTATCCCCGGTGGTGGATAGCTGCAAAAGTTCAGCACAGTCCTGATTTGTGATCTCGACCGGGCGTCGATTCACATAGGAGGTCAAGGCTGTTAAAGTAGGATTTATGCGAAGATTTGCAAAGAATTCACGAAGAAGCTCAGAATGAAAGGGGACAGTGAGAGAAAGAATGAAATAAAGAGAAGTGTGAGCAAAAAGATCCATTACCGGATACGAAAGGTGGACAAGATTGATGACTCTGGAGACAGTTATCTCACATTCTTTATATCTATGGTAAGCAGCTTCATCTTCTGCCTCCCTGAAATGAGGGTCAATCCTAGCCCTCGAAGATCTCCCTGAAGTTTGTCGGACTCGCTTCCCACCAGCCATAGAAAGAAACCAGTAAGAAAACACAAGAGAAGAAGAAGGTTGAGGTGAAAACAATGGCTGGAATGGCCTGAATTTAAAGAAACGACCATATCGTCCAGGACGATTTATGAATCGTCTAAGGTGATTTGGTTCAATTATTGCGTACAGGTCGATTAGTCAAAAAGGTGGTCTGATCGGTTGGGCCGATCAGATATCGGCCAGGACGATTAGACACAAGCGATCGTCACGAGGAGTCAAGCCGGACGACTGTTGAAAAAGCAGATCGTCCGGGCCGATTAGGTGTATCGTCCAGAATGATGCACAATAATTAATTGTACCGGCCAAAGTTAAAACATTTTAAATATGTGCCACATGTATCATCCAGGATGAACAGTGGATCGGCTAGGACGATTGACCAATAATGGATCGTCTAGCACTGATTTTAAGGATTTAAACGTACTGACACATGGATAATCCAGAATGATCTAGTGTATCGACCACGACGATGACCAAAAATGCATCGGCCAAGATGAAAATTGTATCGGCTAAGACGATAAAAAAAGATTGTAATTGAGTTGGATCATATCGTCCAGGACGATACAGGATCGTCCGGGACGATGAGTTACAAAAAGCTCAGAAAAGGTTCAGCATATGAAATTTTGAAGAGAAATTATCATATCATCCAGGACAATAAATGTATCGGCCAGGACGATGTGATAAGAATTTGAAAATCAAGAAAAGATGTAGATGATCAGAGAAAACTCGAAAATGAATACAAACTTCAAAAAAAAATAAAAACAGATAAAAACAAAAAGAACGAAGTTTTTAGTATTTAAATTTTTTTTTTTTTAGCAAAGAAAGCATATGACAAACTTCCTCGCTAATTAAATTTTAAAGATTTGAAAGATTAATGAGTTAACAATGTCACAATCTAAAAATGGTAGAAAATCTGATCATGTTTACCCTAGCTCGGACCTTTTTCAGGATAAAACTTGTCTTTTGAAAACAAGAGGTCTAACTCAGAATAAAAAAGAAGATCCGTTCAAAACTTAGTTACAAACAAAATATCTTATAAAATAGTATACCAAAGTAATTTGTCTCTATCATGGAATTTGAAATCAAGCCTTTGAAAATATCAAATAACCTATGAGTCCTTCTAAGTTTAAAAAGTTTTGAAAAGAGAGGATAGCTTGCATTTAGTGGGATCATTTTATGCCTCTTGTCACTTTGATTGGCTCTTTGAGCATCTTTTGATTTTTTGGTACACTTTTGTGTATATAATTTTCTTTTCAATTTGGCGTCATTGGCCTCTTTCCTTTTTAATTTTTGCAAGCCAAAAACTCTTTAACAAACCCTTTAAAAAAGTTATTAGTTGTTATTATATCTTTTAGATATTAGAGAAGAGGGTCTCTCTTTCTAACATAAAGAAGAATAAGCCACAAAATGAAAATCAAAATCATATGATAAGTGCAACGGCAAGATTTCAATTAACTTGAAGGATATAAAAGAACTTCGGATCATATATATAAGATAGACTATTGTAACAAGAAAAAAAAATCTTAATTTTAAAAACCATTTGTTAAAATGAGATAGGCTTTTTGTTTTAGAAAAAAAAAATAATATCACCAAAAGAGGTTAGAGGGAGGGAAACCATCAGCAGTGTTTTCTCCCTTTAACCGATTTAGAATTGCTAATCATTGGCCATAAATCTCTAAAGTTTAAGAACAAGGAAAAATCATCATAAAGAAAACAAAAGTAAAAACGACTAGCACAACTAAACAAAAAAAAAACATAGCTGTTGTAAATCTATTTTCATGACTTTTGTTTTGATGATTGACAAATACTATTGATTCTCTTGGACTACTTCTTTCTTCTAACTTTTCAGGAATCGAAGATCGGACGAACAAACGAAGCTAGTTTAGGATTGCGTAGGTTTAGGGTTGAGTCAGTCTGTACTTTTGTTTTTCACCTCTTGAGTCTACTTGTAATGGTCAAAGAGACTGATGCTAAGTAACCCTACACACACACACTTGAGTGACTTACAAATTTTTGTTTTTACTCATATCGGCCAGGACGATATTTACATCGTCCTGGACGATCAGGCTTAAAACAGAAAGTCTAAATATGGATTCTTAATTAAGGCGGCCAACATTAACATATCGTCCTGAACGATACGTGTATCGGCCAGGATGATAAGCTCAAAACAGAAAGAAGTTGCCGCCATAGATAATTAAGGTATACTATTTTTTAAAATTAACGGCCAGGACGATCTTTGATCGGCCTGGACGATATTCACAAATTATGCCTTAATTGATCAGGAAATCAAGGGAGTAATTAAGGATGATTGATACGATCATATCGTCCTGGACAATCGCAGGATTGGCCAGGATGATCTTTTCAAAAACCTTGGTTACTTCAGGATGATAAATATCGGCCAGCTCGAAAACAGGGCGATACTCAGGACGATTTTCCCATGATTTGAACTAATCGGCCAGGACGATCGTGAGATCAGCCTGGATGATCAAGCCATTTTTCAATCATTTAGGAGTGCATCCAGGGCGATGCTCTGGCCGATCTTCTGAGATTTGTACTGATCGGCCAGGCCGATGTCCATATCAGCCTGGATGATAAAGTCGACAACTTGCAATTAATGAGCTCCTTTGAAGCTCTTCTATTTAAGAGCTCTTGTTCAATGTTTTTTAAGACCTTTGGCTGCTTCCTTGACCTGAGAAGGCCATGAGGAGAGAAAGAGAGAGTGGGAGAGAGAGAGGATCTTGTGAGGGGGAGCTTGTGAGGGGATTCACAAGGGTTGCTTCAAGGATCGCTCTGCTTCTTCTTCGTCTAGAGTTTCTCATCCGTGGAACGGTCGGTAGAGGTAAGGAGTTAGCTTTTGGTTGTGGTTCTCTGCCAGCTTCAGTAGGAAGCAAAAGGAGAAAGGTTCTCTGCCTTGCCGGGGTGGCAAAAAGGAGGTTCTTGTAAAGGCTTCTCTGCCTAGCTGTGGGGGCTAAAGGAGAGTCACGTTGGTAGTGCAATACTCGTAGGGCGCCTCCGGGGAGTGGACGTAAGCCGAGTTGACCAAACCACTATAAATTTATGTGTTCTTGTTTCTTGCTTCCGCACTTTTAATTCCGCATTTATTTTTGTGGTGTGATTTTGGTTTATGCGCTTTTTATTCTTTGTGAAATGAAATTTTAAAATACCAATTCACCCCCCCCCCCTCTTGGTTAGCTTGGGCCAATTCTATATGGCTTAACATCCCTAACGAACTTTCAAGTGGTATCAGAGCGGGATTCATAAAAATTAGTTTGAAAACTTTTTGAATTTTGTTCCATGGCTAATCTTGGGAATCGAAACACTACTGAAGGTTATTCAATTACACGACCACCCTTGTTTGACAACATACCGTTTGATTTCTGGAAAACTCGCATGTCAACGTTTTTACAATCATTTGATTATCGCATGTGGATGCTTATTCAAGAAGGTTATTCTCCACCTTCTCGTGAAATTAATGGTGTTAAAACTGAATTTACTTTTACTGAATGGACTTTCGATGAACGAGATTTAGCTCAATTGAATGCAAAATGTTTGAACTGCTTTTTCTGTGGTTTAAAATCTGAGGATTACATGCGTGTCTCCACTTGCAAAACTGGTAAAGAGATTTGGGATAAATTGTGTATCACCTATGAAGGTACTAATGAGGTTAAACAATCTCGTTTGAATATTCTCTTGCATGACTACAAACTTTTTCGTATGAAACCTCATGAATCGATTTCTGACATGTACACAAGATTTACTCAGATAGTTACTTCACTGCATGCACTAGGAAAAGAACTTTCAAACTATGAAAAAGTTAACAAGATTTTGAGATGTTTGCCTTCGTCGTAAGATGCTAAAATCACTGCAATCACTGAATCTAAAGATTTGAACACTTATTCTATTGATAACTTACTTGGCTCACTCATTGCTTACGAGCAAGGGGTGAATCAAAGAAATCTTGATGCAGGTGAGAAAAAGAAGGAGAAAATAATTGCATTAAAGGCACACAAATCGGATTCTGAATCTTCCGGGTCTGAAAGAGATGAAGTTTCCTTCATCACAAGGCAATTCAAAAGCTTTCTAAGGAAGAAACAAAAGCATCATCAAAATTGGAGAAAAGGTAATGATCATAAACATGTTAAAGGATCTTCTGATGTTATTTATTTTGAATGCAGGAAACCTGGACATGTGAGAGTCGATTGCCCGACACTTTAAGATAACACAAGCAAGGAAAAGATTAAGGAGAAACCTAAGTTTAAGAAGGGCAAGAAGAGAATCCAAAAGGCATTCTAGGCAGAATCTGGTATTGATTCCTTTGAGACTGAACCAGAGGAAGAGACTACAAACCTATGCTTAATAGGGGAAGATCATCTTGAGCAAAGTGATGAGGAAGAGGTATGTAAACCAACCTATGATGAATTGTTTGAGATTTGTGAGAAAATGCATACATCATACAAAAAGCTCAAGAAAACTCATGCAAGCCTAAAATTAGAACTTTTGAATTTACAAAAAGAGCATGAAGTTTTTCTTAAAGATCATGCAACGATTGATTCAAATCACATGGCTCTTCTTGATGAATTTGATGATTTAAACAAAAATTATTTGGAATTAATTGATGAAGATAATGCATTAAAAGCTTCACACACCTCACTTAATTCTGATCTTAAGAAATCTAAAGAGATTGAGAAAAATTTGAGGATTGATAATGATGCATTAAAAAGACCTAACTTGAGGATTCAAAATGATTTGGATACATATAAGAAGAATCAGATGACATTTACTTTTGATCCTAAGCCAGAACCTAGGAAGAGGCATTATAACTCAAATCATTTAAGAAATCCTTTTCCTGGAGTTAGATATTTTTCTTGTGGCATGCTAGGACACATCTCACACACTTGCACCGTTCACCGTAGTACACATTGGGTATGGAGACCTAAGATGTATGATTCACAGCATACCATACCTGCATTGCATTCTACTTTTTCTAAGAAGGGGCCCAAACCAGTTTAGGTTCCTAAATCTGACTGTTGTTGAGTTTAACAGGTGTGCTCTCACCGAAAACCTTGTGGGAGCATAGGATAACTGGACATATGAAGGCTCGCAGCTCATAAATTGCTTAAACTTGCTGCTTCAATATATTCTTGAAATATGTTTTGTTTCTGTGTGTTTTATTTCTGCTTTGTTTGTGTTTTTATGTGTTTTGTTTTCACGTTGTTTTTAAATTTGGCCTTCCATATGTTGAATCTTTTCAAGATTTTAGATTTTGGAGTTTTGAAGATTGTGTTTAGCTTTTCTAAATTTAGTTAAAGGGAGAAACACCGTGGATAGTTTTCCTCCTTGTGATCTTGTTTAGTGGTATAATTTTTCTTCTCTAAACAAAGTCTAACTCATTTTAGCTAATGGTTTTTGAAACTAAGATTCTTTCTATCTTGCTACAATATTCTATCTTATACATAATATCCAAAGCTCTTACATATCTTTCGAGTTATTTAAAATCTTGCCATTGCTTTTATCACATATTTTTTATTTTGTTTTATGACTTGTTGTTCCATATGTTAGAGAGAGAGCTCCTATTCTCTAATATTTGGAAGATATATTCACAACTAAGATTCTTTTAAAGTTTTTTTTAAAGAGCTTTTAGCTTGCAAAATTTAAAAAGGAAAAGAGGCCAATGATGCCAAATTGAAAAAAAAAAATTATACACAATTGTGTATCAAAAATCAAAAGATGCTCAAAGAGCCAATCAAAGATTCAAGAGGCATAAAATGAGCCCACTAAAAAGCAAGCTATCCTCTCTTTTCAAAACTTTTAAAACTTAGAGAACTCATTGACTATTTGATGAATTCAAATGCTTGATTTCAAATTCCATGATTGAGAAAAAGTACTTTGTTTTATTATTTATGAGATATTTTTTTGTAAACAAGTTTGATTGGATCTTCTTTTTTGCCCAATTAGGTTTATTCTGAGTTAAGCATTGTTGTTTTTCAAAAGAAATTTTATACCATAAAGAACGTCTGATTTAGGGTTAACAGAATTGGATATTTTACCTTTGTCTGATTAGGATTGGCTAAACTCCTTGAACTTGTGGAACTCTAAAAGTTTAACTTTTTGAGAAATTCTCATATGATGCCTCCATAAAACAAAAAAATAAGAAAATTTAAAATCCAAAAATATTCGTTTTTTGATTTTGCTTGTATTTTTACTTTATATTAATGTGTTTTTTCTCTGTTTTTCTTTTATTTTTTGTTTGAGGGCTTTGATCATCACCATCCTTCTTTATGTTTCAAATTCTAGTCACATCGTCCTGGCTGATACTCTTATCGTCCTGGACGATAGGGCAAATTCTCTTCAAAATCCATCTGCTGACCTTTTCTATGCTTGCTGTAACTCATCATCCTGGACGATCCTATATCGTCCTGGACGATCTGATCGAACATTATCGCAATCATGATGATAATCCTGGCCGATAGAATATTTCGTCTGGCCGATGTATTTTATATGTATCGTCCTGGCCGATATACTGGATCGGCCTAGCCGATCCACGTGTCAGCACGTTTTGAATCTTTAAAATCGGCCCCGGACGATCCATTATTGGACCATCGTCCTAGCTGATCAACTGTTCGTCCTGGACGATACACATGGTATAGATTTAAGATGTTTTAACTTCGGCTGGTACGATCAATTATTGTGCATCATCCTGGACGATACACCTAATCGGCCCGGATGATCTGCTTTTTCAACGGTCATCCCGATTGACTCCTTAGGACGATCACCTTTGTTTAATCGGCCTGGCCGATCTCTGATTGGCCCGGACGATCGGACCGTGTTTTTGACCTACCGGCCTATACACAATTATTGAGCCATATCGTCCTGGACGATTCTGCGATCGGCCATGATGATATGGTCGTTTCTTTAAATTCTGGCCGTTCCAGCCATGGTTTTTCACTTTCCACCCTTTCTCCTCTTGTGTTTTCTTGCTAACTCCTCTCTATGGCTAGTGGGAAACGTGTTCGACAAACTTCTGGTAGTTCTTCGAGGGCTAGGATTGACCCTCGTTTTAGGGAAGCAGAAGATGAAGCCGCCTACCATCGTTACAAAGAGTATGGGATAATTGTCTCCAGAATCATCAATCCTGACCACATCTCATACCCGGTAATGGATTTTTTCGCTCACACCTCCCTTTATTTCATCCTGTCTCTTGCTTTCCCCTTTAATACCAAGTTCCTTCAAGAATTTTTCACAAACCTTCGCATTAACCCTACCTTCACAACCCTGACCTCCTATGTGAATCGACGCCCTATCGAAATCACATATCAGGATTGTGTTAATCTTTTACAGCTATCCACCACTGTGGATAAGCTGCACCCTGACCTTGACTAGTCCACGGTGAATCACTTCCTTCGCCAGACCAATGCACCTTTCCATATTAGAGAGACTAGATCTTTAGTCAAAGATGCTAGGAATAATCCAATATGTCCTTCGCACATCCATAATTCTAAAAGCCGAGGACCGAATCCACATCACCCCTCTACTTTCCCTCACTACTTTCTACATCATGGCTCATAGAGAATTTAATACTAAAGACTTAATTTTTCGATACATTGATCACTTAACCACAATCTGCGATCCATGTCACAAGAGGAAACCCAATCTAGCCTTAGGACACATCATAGCCTATGTCCTTGAAACCAAATACCAACTTCAGTATCCTATTCCACCAAACCTCCCAACTCCCTTCTACTCAAACAGTTCCTCCAGTACCCTTCACAGTACTTGTCTCCACCATGAGGAACATCGGGGGGCTGGAGAGGAGGAGGCTCCCGCTCCCATTCCTGACCCTATTCCTCTACACCAGCACTCACCGGTTGATCAGTTGATAGAAAGGTTTGATCTATGGGAGACCCGCTTTGACGCTTATGTTGCTGCACAGGAGCAGCAACACTCTGAGGACATTGCCCGCTACGAGCAGCACCGCACTGAGGATTTAGCCCGATTTGACAGTTACCTTACTCACCAGCAGCAACAGCATGACCAGGACATCGCCTGGTTCAATACTCAATTTACCACGCATGCCAGCTACTTTCAGCAGCCACCTCCATCACCTCCATCTGATGATCAGGGTCCTTCATTTTTCTAGTCTGTGTTTTCTACTATTTGTTTCTTATTTTCTGTAGTTTTTCTTTTTAGTCTATTGTAGTTTCTTTTATGTTGTTTCTCTTTTTTTTTTGTGTCTGGACCCTCTTTTTGTGATGTCAAAAGGGGGAGAAGGATGTGGTAGGAAAAAGGGGATGTGCTTGTAACTTTGAATTTCTAGTGAACTATTTTTTTGAGTTTTTTCTACTTGTGTTTGCCATCATCAAAAAGGGGGAGATTGTTGCAAATCTATTTTCATGACTTTTGTTTTGATGATTGACAAACACAATTGATTCTCTTGGACTACTTATTTCTTCTAACTTTTCAGGAATCGAAGATCGGACGAACAGACGAAGCCAGTTTAGGATTACGTAGGTTTAGGGTTGAGTTAGTCTGTACTTTTGTTTTTCACCTCTTGAGTCTACTTGTAATGGTCAAAGAGACTGATGCTAAGTAACCCTACACACACACACACTTGAGAGACTTAGAATTTCTGTTTTTACTCATATCGGCCAGGACGATATTTACATCATCCTGGATGATCAGGCTTAAAACAGAAAGTCTAAATATAGATTCTTAATTAAGGCAGCCGACATTAACATATCGGCCTGGACGATACGTGTATCGGCCAGGACGATATGCTCAAAACAGAAAGAAGTTGCCGCCATAGAAAATTAAGATATACTGTATTTTTAAATTATCGGCCAGGACGATCTTTGATCAGCATGGACGATATTCACAAATTATGCCTTAATTGATCAGGAAATCAAGGGAGTAATTAAGGATGATTGATACGATCATATCGTCCTGGACGATCGCAGGATCGACGAGGACAATCTTTTCAAAAATCTTGGTTACTTCAGGACGATAAATATCGGCCAGCTCGAAAACAGGGCGATGCTCAGGACGATTTTCCCATGATTTGAACTGATCGGCCAGGACGATCGTGAGATCGGCCAGGACGATCATGAGATCGACCTGGATGATCAAGCCATTTTTCAATCGTCCAGGAGTGCATCCAGGGCGATGCTCTGTCCAATCTTCTGAGATATGTACTGATCGGCCAGGCCGATGTCCATATCGTCCTGGACGATAAAGTCGACAACTTGCAATTAATGAGCTTCTTTGAAGCTCTTATATTTAAGAGCTCTTGTTTAACGTTTTTCAAGACCTTTGGCTGCTGCCTTGACCTGAGAAGGCCTTGAGGAGAGAAAGAGAGAGTGGGAGAGAGAGAGGATCTTGTGAGGGGAATCACAAGGGTTGCTTCAAGGATTGCTCTACTTCTTCTTCGTCTAGATTTTCTCGTCCGTGGAAGGGTCGGTAGAGGTAAGGAGTTAGCTTTTGGTTGTGGTTCTCTGCCAGCTTCAGGAGAAAGGTTCTCTGCCTTGTCGGGGTGGCAAAAAGGAGGTTCTTGTAAAGGCTTCTCCGCCTAGCTGTGGGGGCTAAAGGAGAGTCACGTTGCTAGTGCAATACTCGGAGGGTGCCTCCGGGGAGTGGACGTAGGTCGAGTTGACGAACCACTATAAATTTTTGTGTTCTTGTTTCTTGCTTCCGCACTTTTAATTCCGCATTTATTTTTGTGGTGCGATTTTGGTTTATGCGATTTTTTTTCTTTGTGAAAAGAAATTTTAAAATACCAATTCACCCCCCCCCTCCCTCTTGGTTAGCTTGGGCTAGTTCTATAGGGCTTAACATCCCTAATGAACTTTCAATAGCAATAATCAAAATGTAATTCAAGAATTTATTTAAGCAGCAAATTTAAGCAGTTATGAGTTACAAGCCTCCGTTTGTCCAAGTATATTATGCTCTCACGAGATCTTTGGTGAGAGCAATCCTGCAAGAATCAACAGCTGTCAGACTTAGGAACCCAAATAGGTTTGGGTCCCTTCTCATAAAAAGTAGAGTGTAATGCATGTGAGTTATGCTATGAATTATGCAATTTTGGTCTCCACGCCCAATGTGTACTATGGTGAACAGTGCAAGTGTGTGGGATGTGTCCTAGCAAGCTACATGAAAAGCATCTAATTCCAGGAAAAGGATTTCTTAACTGACTTAGGTTATAATGTCTCTTCCTAGGTTTTGGCTTTGGATTAAAAGTGGGATTCTTCCAATTTCCCTTAAGTGAGTCTAAATCATTTTTAAGCCTCGAGTTATTTTTTTTAAGACATCATTATCAACCCTCAAATCTTTTTCTATCTCTTTAGATTTCTTAAAATCAGATTTAAGTAAGATGTGTGAAACTTTTAATGCATCATGCTCATCAATTAATTCCAAATGCTTTTTGTTTAAATCATCAAATTCATCGAGTAGAGCCATATGATTTGAATCAATCGTAGAATGATCTTTGAGAATAATTTCATATTCTTTTTGTAAATTCAAAAGCTCTAACTTTAAACTAGCATGAGACTTCTTGAGTTTTTTGTATGATGCATGAATTTTCTCACAAATTTCAAATAATTGATCATAAGTTGGTTTACATACATCTTCATCATTGCTTTGCTCAAGATGATCTTCCCCCATTAAGCACTGGTTTATTGTCTCTTCCTCAGGTTCAGTCTCAGAGGAATCTGATGCAGATTATGCCCAGAACGCTTTTTGAACTTTTTTCTTGTCCTTCCTGAACTTCGATTTCTCCTCACCCTTTTCCTTTTCTTTACTTGAGTGATCTTGAAGTGTAGGACAATCGACTTTCACATATCCAAGCTTCCTACATTTATAATAAACAACATCAGAAGATCCTTTAGAATATTTGTTATCCTTACCTTTTCTCCAATGATGCTTTTGCTTCTTCCTTAGAAAGTTTCTGAATTGCCTTGAGATGAAGGCAACATCATCGCTCTCAGACCCGGAAGAATCGGAGTCAGATTTGTGTGCCTTTAGTGCCACCATTTTCTCTTTCTTTTCTCACCTGCATCAAGATTTCTTTGATTCACCCCTTGCTCGTAGACAATGAGTGAGCCAAGTAAGTTGACAATTGAATACGTGTTCAAATCCTTATATTCAGTTATAGCAATGATTTTAGCATCAAAAGAGGAAGGCAAGCATCGTAAAATCTTGTTTATTTTTTCAAAGTTCGAAAGCTCTCTTCCTAAGGCATGCAAAGAAATAACAATCTGAGTAAATCTCGTATACATTTCAGAAATTGATTCATGATGTCTCATACGAAAAAGTTCGTAGTCATGCAAGAGAATGTTCAAACGGGATTGTTTAACTTCATTAGTGCCTTCATAAGTGATACACAATTTATCCCAAATTTCTTTACCAGTTTTGTAAGTGGAAACACGCATGTACTCTTCTGATTTTAAAGCACAAAAAAACAATTAAGACATATTGCATTCAATTGAGCCAAATCTCTATCATCTAAAGTCCATTCAGTAAAAGGAAGTGGAACAATAATGCCGTTAAGTTTATCAATTGGAGGTGTGTAACCATCCATAACAAGTATCCAGATACGATAATCAGTAGATTGTAAAAATGTAGACATGCGAGTTTTCCAAAAATCAAATTGGATATTATCAAACAAAGGTGGTCGGGTAATAGAATACCCTTCCAGTGTATTATGATTCCCAAAGTTAGCCATAGATCAAAATTCAAAAAGTTTTCAAACTTAGTTTTTATGAATCTCGCTTTGATACCACTTGAAAGTTTGTTAGGGATGTTAAGCCCTATAGAACTGGCCTAAGGCTAACCAAGAGGGGGGTGAATTGGTATTTAAAAATTTTCTTTAAGAAAAGCACGATTGCAAACCAAATCACCACAAAAATAAATGCGGAAGCAGTAAAAAATAAGAACACAAGGGTTTATAGTGGTTCGGTCAACTCGACCTACGTCCACTCCCCGGAGGCGCCCTCTGAATATTGCACTACAAACGTGACTCTCCTTTAGCCCCCACAGCTAGGCGGAGAAGCCTTTACAAATATCTCTTTTTGCCACACCCAGCAAGGTAGAGAACCTTCCTCCTTTTGATTCCTCCTGAAGCAGGCAGAGAACTTCGATCGCTTGTTGGAACCTACCTCCCCAACCCTTCCAAGGATAAGAGACTCTAGGGAAGAAGAAGTGGAACAATGCTTGGAGCAACCCTTGTGAATCCCCTCACAAGCTCCCCCTCATAAGATCCTCTCTCTCTCCCCCTCTCTCTCTTTCCTTTAGGTTTTCTCAGGTCAAGACAACAGCCAAGGATGTACAAAAACATTGAATAAGAGCTCTTAAATAGAAGAGCTTCGAAGGTGCTCATTAATTGCAAGTTGCCGACTATATCATCCCGGACAATATGGACATCATCCTGGTCGATCAGTACAAATCTCAGAAGATCGGCCAGAGTATCACCATGAATGCAAACTAGATGATTTAAAATTGTCTTGATCGTCCAGGACGATCACACGATCATCTCGGCCGATCAGTTCAAATTAGAGGAAAATCGTCCAGAGTTCGCCCTAAATTCAAGCTGTCCGATCTAGATTGTCCATGAGTAACTAAGGTTTTTTTACTAGATCGTCCAGGATGATGTGATCGTATCAATCATCCTTAATTACTGCCTTTATTATCCGATCAATTAATGCATAATTGTGAATATCATCCAAGCCGATCCAAGATCATCCTGGCCGATTACGAAAAATACAAAATACCTTAATTATTTATGGCGGCAATTTCTTTCTGTTTTGAGCTTATCGTCCAGGTCGATACAAGTATCTTCCAGGCTGATTGGCTAATGACGACTGCCTTAATTGAGAACCCCTGATTAGATTTTCTTTTTTAAGCCCGATCATCCAAGACGATGTAAATATCATCCTGGCCGATTTGAGTAAAAATAGAAATTTTAAGTCTCTCAAGTGTGTGTGTGTGTGTGCGTGTGTAGGGTTACTTTGCATCAGTCACACCAAAGATTACAATTGACTCAATAAAGAAAAAATAAAATTACAGACTGACTCAACCCTAATCTACCCAACTTGAGCTGATTCTGATTTTCGTTCGATCTTTGAGTCCTGAAAAGTCAGTAGAAAAAAGGCAGTCATAATGAAACAAGATTTGTTTGCTATCATCAAAATCATAATCTAAAAACATGTTTGTAACACTAATGACTGGAATATGAAGAGAGGGAGATATCGTTGGCTTTGATAACCCAGACCATATTCACTATATAAATAAAACTGTGGAGAGAGAAAGATTATATATAGAATTTATAAAGGAATGATAAATTGTCTTTGGTAACCCAGGCCACATTTACCTCATATGAATGAACTGGGGAGAGAGAAAGATTTTATACATGATCTATAAAGCAATGAGACATTGGCTTTGGTAACCCATGCCACATTCAACTCATACTAATGAACTAGGGAGCACAAATATCATAACAAAATTTGTAGAGAAATTCATATAGAGACAATGTGTGAACATAACCACATTTGACTAATACAGATTATGGACCCAGTATCATATTATATAGAGGTTTGAGTTAATGGTTTTGATATCCCATACCACACTTGAGGGTAATAAGTGAAATTGGAGAAAGTTAACCCTCGAAGGAGACTCAAAAGGAGATTTTATGTAACAACACCAAAGTGATTGGTGGGCATGGACACAAGTATAAACACCCCTATGTCGTATTTACATAAAATGGCTCAGGGTAATCTCATACATTGCATGACGAATATCACGTGGTAGAGGACAAATCATCATGGCCACGGACTGTCAAAAAGTAAAATAAATACTTTGGAATTATATCTATACAGATGGATATGTACAAGTGGCAGGGGATGCCCCCTACAATGTGCAAACTCAAGCATAGTACTTTCTCAAGTACTGCCCATTGATGACAGGCATAGGATGAACACAATTCGCATCAACTAATAAATAAGATCCACCTTCATATACTTGCTCTATAACATATGGGCCTTCCCAAATAGGCTCAAACTTACCACCTAGATGAAGATGCGAGATGATAGGCCTTCGCAAAATAAGGACTAAGTCACCGACCTGAAAAGTATGGTGTTGAACGAGGTGATCATGTGCCTGGACCATATAGGCCTGATATAACTTAAGGTTCTAATGAGCTTGCAAATGAAGCTCTTCTAAACCATCAAGTTCTTCCAACCGTAGTCGAGAATTATCCTCATGAGAAAGATTGTGGCTAACTACTACACACAACAAAGGGAGCTTGACCTCAAGCGAGAGGATAGCTTCAACCCTAAAAGCTAAAGCGTATGGGGTAGATTGAGTAGGAGTACGGTATGTAGTCCTATAAGCTAACAATGCTTCATGAAGTTTATCGTAACAATCTCTTTTATTTGCCATAAGTATTTTTCTTATCAATTAGACTAAGGTCTTATTGAATGCCTCAGCCAAACCATTGGCTCTAGCGTAGTAAATTGATGAATAATGCCAATTGATGTTATGGTGGTGGGTAAATCTAGAGATTTTGGTGCTTCTAAATGATGGACCATTATCAGAGATTATACGGTGTGAAACATCAAAATGGTAGACGACATGATCATGAAAGAAGCGTATCACATATTCTGATTTAACTTCCTTAAGCGGGATAACTTCTACACACTTAAAGAAGTAATCAGTAGCAGTCAGAATAAACTTATGACCCCTAGAGGAGGGAGGGTCAATAGGACCCACTACATCCATGCCCCAACTCTCAAATGGCCAAGAAAACATAGTGGGGTGTAATGGATTAGGAGGTTGGTGAATAACTATATTATGAATCTGGCATTGGTGGCATCTTCTAGCGTGTTCCATGTAATCACGGATCATAGTCGACCAATAATAACCAAGATGTTTAATTCTGACATTTATCTTCGGTCTGGATTGATGAGCACCATAAAGCCCCTCATGTACCTCACTCATAACCTTACGATCCTCCTCATTATTGAGGTAATATAACCATATTTGGTCAAAAGAGTGTTGGTATAGGGTTTCATTTGTATAGGAGAATGACAAAGCTCTCTTTTTAATTTGAGTGGCAAGAGAGCAGTCATTTAGAAGCCTACCATGCTTCAAATACTCAACAAAAGGGACTCTCCAATCTAACTCATCCTCAAGAGCAAACACTACAAGGGTTTAGTCGGGAGACAACAAGTCCGCGGGGAATAAGACTTGCCGATACTAGATAATAATAGACACTGGATTTCCAATTGGGTCAGTCAACTCCTTAGCAAGTTTAGCTAGTACATCCGCTCTACCATTCTTAGATCGAAGGACTCTAACCAAAGTTACTTCAGGGATTAAACATAAGAGCATTACCCTATTGTAATAAGGCAAGAGCTCAGGTTTGAGAACTTTGAAGATTCCAGCAACTTGATTAATAATTAATTAAGAATCTCCAAAGATCTTTACCGGCATAATATTCATCTGAACGACCAACTCTAGTCCTAAAATTAGGGCTTCGTACTCAGCTTCATTATTAGTATGAGGTTCTGAAAGACTATAAGAGTAACGAAGGTTGGGGCCTTTAGGAGACATAAAAATAAGCCCCAAACTTACCTGAATCACAAGAGTTTCATAAAGACATAGTGATTTGATGGAAGAAGCCCCGTCAAAGTAAAACTCCCAAGTAGGGGACTCCTGTTTATCCATACTCATTATTAGTTCATCAGGAAAATTATCATTGAGTATGGAATCTGTAGGGATCAGGTGAGAAGCAAGAAAATAAGCTAGAGCCTATCCTTTGATGGCCCGCTGAAAAACAAAGTTAATATCAAACTACAGTAAAATACTAGACTGTCATGCTAAATGACCTGACAAAGTCAGACGGGTCATCAAATATTATAAAGAGTTAACTTAAGATATCAAATTGATCTTGTGTGAGAGCATATAGTGCATAAGCTTCTGCATAGCAAAAATTAAAGCGAAACATTGCTTTTTCATTGTCGGGTATTTTAGCTCTGTAGGAATCAAATGTCTGCTAAGGTAATATAAGGCATTTTTTTTGCCTTCCTCATTTTCTTGAACTAAAAGTGTATCACGTGACTCATCCAAGGGCATAGTGTAAAGAATTAATGGTCAACCTTGGTTGGGTACAACTAATACAGGGGGACTTGTTAGATAGCTCTTTATGCTCTCAAAGGCATCCTGACAATTCCTATTCCAATGAAAGTGGGCATCCTTCTATGCTAAAGAAACAAAAGTATGATATCTACCAGCAAGGTTGGAGATAAATCTCCATAAAAAAGTAAGCTTGCCCTAAAAAGATCTCAACTGGATAAGACTCTTGGGGGCTTTTAAGTCCACTATGGCTTTGATCATAGATGAATCAATTTCAATGCCATGATAATGAATAATAAAACCAAGGAACTTTCTCGAAGGTGATGCTAAATGCGCACTTTAAGGGATTCATCTTTAAATCATGCTTGTACAAGTGCTCAAAAATGATTCATAGATCTCGAAGGTGATCACTACGGACCTTGCTTTTGACTATTAAATCATCTACATAGCATTCAACCTGCTCATGAATTAACTTATCAAAAATGACAGTCATGACACGCTGATAGGTGGCCCCAGCATTCTTAAGGCCAAAGGACATCACCTTATAATAAAATAAACTGATAGGGGTACGAAAAGTAATAAAATTTTCATCTTTAGAGGACATCTTTATCTGATTATAACCATATGATCCATCCATGAAGGAAAAAATGCTATGCGATGAAGCAATATCAACCATAAGTTCGATGATGGGAAGAGAAAAATCATCCTTAGGATATGCCTTATTCAAATCACGGAAGTCTATATAAACACGAATCTGGCCACTTTTCTTCCGGAATGGAATAACATTGGCAAGCCAAGTGGGATACTTCTCTTCACAAATAAAATCAGCTTCTATAAGCTTCTTAGTCTTGGCGATCACCTATTGTTCAATCTCTAACCTTATCCGATGAGGTGACTATTTAACAGGGATTGCATCAAGACTAATGACTAACTTATGGACTGCTACTTCTGGATTTATAACAGGAATCTCCATATAGTTCTAGGCAAAGCAATCTCTAAACTCAAAAATGAGTTTAATATAGTCTTGAGCCTCTATCTTGGATAGCAAAGAACTATGAAAAATGGGTCAAGGATCTAATTTAGAGCCTAAATTGATCTCATGTAATTCATCTGTGGCATAACTGGCGCCATATTCAAATTCATGCGGAGCTTCAAAGACCCTATCCTTAGCCTTATCCGAGTCTTCATCATCGGAGATGGAAATGATATGATAGGAGTGAAAACCTGAATGTTGGTAGAAGGAAACTAACCTTTCTCAAAATAACCTACACCCCACTGAGTCTGAGGTAGATCAGTTTGCCAAACACGGGCTTGCCGTAGAGCTTGTTCATCTGGCCAAGTCGAAAGGATAAGACCCCACTCAAAAAAGTTATCTATACAACGGGAAAAGTGTCAAGGAATATGTGTGATCTCATCATCCACATTGAATTCCTTGGGACCATATACATCGGTACTCATTGGGACACCTATACTATGAAAAAATGATGCATGCCAAGCAGGCTGTGGTGGCACATAGAGAGTGTATAGTTCCTGCACAGAGCGTCTATCAGAGTATAATGCACCATGAATACTGGTGGAAGGTATAGAGGAATATTGAGAACTAAACTCCTTGACTCTCATCCCATACAACTAAGGAGGAAGGGATTATTGACTATCAGTCTGATGTCCGACCTCTACATCATCGTCTGAGCCACTAGCAATGACTAGACCACCTTCAGGTGTTAGATTCCTATGTAATATAGGATAGGAATTATAATCAATAACACTAAAGGTAGGCAAGGGAACAGAATGTTGAGGAGCATCAATCATCTCATCATTAGAGTCAGACTTGATATTTAAAGAGGAAGTGTAAAGATGAGGGGGAGGAGGAGTTTGAGTATCAAAGTTCCTCAGGGGGGCGAGCTAACTCTCTACCTCGATATCTACCACGCCATCCCCTACCTAAACTATGGGGAACATCATACCTAATTGCAAACTATAAAGAAGATCCATCGAGATCTGCAGTGGAAACATTTGCCTCAATACCAACTTATGATGGACCTTGTACTAGTGGTTGTATAAGACCCTATGCAAGTGATTGCATAGGGCCCTATACAACACTAGTAGGTATAATTGGTGACTAGGAAGTGGGAGATCTACAAGCTTTCTGAGGCATGTAATGCTTGGCATCATTGTAAATAAAGACCTCATGCACGATAAAGGGTTCAGTATCTCCAGGAATGGAGAACTCTACATCATTCCTCTTATACTTCATGTACTGGTGTAGTGTTGAGGGCACCATTCCATTCTCATGAATCTTAGGCCTTCCTAAGAGAGCCTTGTATGAGGTATATGCCTCAATAAAATTAAATTTTGCCTCAATTAAAAGGTCTCCAAAATGCAAAGGTAAAGTAATAGAACCTAGAGTACACTGACCTTGCTCATTAAAACCCTTCAGCAAAATCTTATTTGAAGTTAATTTCAAATGTCTAAGGAAGAGGCTCTACAGAGTGGCTTGATTAAGAATATTAACTAAAGCTCCTTGGTCAATGAGGACATTGTTCAATTCATAACCATTAACTTCAATGGTGACATACAAGGGACGGTTGTGCTCAGAAGTCCTTAAGAGAATATCCTAATCTGAAAAGGTAATGCAAGGCATCTCTCTAAGTAACATGCATCCTTAACAGACTCAGTGGCAAAGAAGGCTTAATAAGACTCTGGTTCAAGTAAGGCTTTCACCAAAGCCTCTCTCAAATCAGCAGACATCATAAGTGCATCATAAACACTAAGAAAATAAGGAATCTTTCTTAAATGAGCCAACACATTATAATCAACATCCAACTGAGGGCCTTCTCCCTACTCCTTAGCCTGTGCTTAGGGAGGGGGGATAGGATCATCCTATTGGATAATGATATTTCTATCATTTTCTTTATTATTCTTAGCCATTTTAAGTGAGAGAGCCTTACCTGAATACAACTGTATCTCTTTTATTGAGACAAACACAATAGAGGACTCATTTGGTTCAAATGTTATGGCTTGTGTTGGTTCAACAAAAAGTGATTGGAGTGTGTTCTCAGATTTATCTCCAAAATTTATGTAACAATCTCCCTTAGGAATACTAAATATAGGCTCTTCCTCACACTCAAACTCTTCTCCATAAGAAGGATCATCATCATTTCCATAAATAAATAAAATATAAGAAGAATGAGCACTAGGAAAAGTAGAACTAGAAGGAACAAGAGACCAAAAGTAGTCATAATCATTTTCTTATGTTAATTCTTCATCAATATAAGGGAGAATGAAATCCTTCAGTGTAAGCACTAGAAGATATCTCATCTTCCCCTTAGAAGTTACAACAAAATTCTCTCTTTCATACAATTTTATAGTATAAGTATAATAGAAAAAATGTGTCCAGTAGGCACAACAATAGAGGAAGAAAAAGAAACTGGAAAAGCAACTAGGCTGGCACCTATTGACTTGACCTATAGGGGCCTCCTCTCAACTGCCTCTGAACTGCCCGTCTGATCATACCCCTTATCTTGCGAGAAAGTGCAAGCTTCCACTCCTCTCTAGAACTAATGGGTGCTTTACTATCACTACTCTAACCACCACATTGACTGTTACACTGACTAGATCTTGTAATCATCTGAACAACTTGAGCAATCTTGCCTTGAGAATGCATTAGATTACTATCCTGCAAGTGAATCTCACCACTAGCCATAAGTCTCTCCACTCTATCTTTAAACACATAGCAATCTTCAACCACATGACCAATGTGCCTATAAAATGGACAATATAATGGATGATCTATCTGCCCCTCCTCTTCCAATCTTCTCTTGGATGGAAATGTTAAAATGTTTTTTCTTAATAAGGAACTTGAAGATCTTCTTTACACTCTCCCTTTTAAAGGGGTATTCCTTGTTAAGCCTCTCCTGTAGGTACTGTTGTTTCTCTAGAGTCTTATAGGAGGGCCTAGGCTGTTGACTCTGTGGTTGTGGCTGAACTGTATAAGAGGCTATGCAGGTGGTGGCAATAGAGGTTGAGGCTGAAACTGTGGTCATGGTCGTGGTGGTGGTGGTCATTGTGGTATTGAGCTAACCATGGGCCTCTTGTCTTTATCTTGAGACTTAAAAGTAATATGCACCTCCCCCTTCCTAGAAGTTGGTTCCCCTAAAAACTCCAGTCCCTGAGGTCTACATAGGGGTTGACTCTCAACCTTAGGTGGGACTGCAACGGATATGCTATCCTGCAAACTAGTGACCTTGGTTAATAACTTCTAAAAGGTTCCAATGTTAAAACCCTTCAGGTATTGAGCAAAATGACCATATAAATTCTTTAGTAGAATCTCAACTGCATAATGTTCTTACAATAGAGGCTCACACTAAAGGCTAAGGTTTCTCCACCTAACAATATATTAAGGTAGAGACTCGTGGGGGTGTTGCCGGGTCACTAAAAACTCACCAACTGTCACCCTTTGCATTATACTGATGAACCTATGAATAAATAATTACTCCAACTTAGTAAAGGTATGCAATGAATTATTAGGTAGATCGGCATACCACTCGTGCCACTCTCACAAAACTACTAATAAACAATCTAAACATCATTGCATCATTCTCCCAAATGTTACAACATATACCCGATATTGACCCACATGTTGTCTTCGGTTCCTTAACCCATCAAACACTCAAAAAAGAGGAGGGACAAAATCAGAGGGTAAGGCTCCTATTCATACTCTACCAAGTACAGATAACCTCTACTGACTGAATCTCTAAACTTTTTAGAAGAGATAGACTGTTTAACCCTTTGTGAAATCATATCATGAATTTATCTTGGTGACAACTGAACTGACTGACTCTAGATTTGCACACTAAACTGTACTGCTAGGGGTGACATTAAAACTGGCCTTTAAACTCTGTTAACTCTCACAGGCTTTGGCACAATAAACTATGGTACTGCATGCTCATCTTTGGATGTAGTGGGAGTACCTACATCCATAACCTAGGGTGTAGCCCCCAACTCCATCAACTGGGCGGTCATCGCCACAATGGCTCTAGCCATCTCCGCCATCTGGGTCTGTAACTATAAAACCATTGCATCTGTATCTAAAGACTGGGGAGGTCCACCTTGTGCTGAGGTGGAGGGTACATCAACCTCCCCTTACTCCTCCATATCATCATATTGTTCTCTCTAATCGTCTGATGTACCCTACCTCGTAACAACACAAATATGGTGAATATGAATGTCCTCATCTGACTCTTTTTCAAGGAGGTCCTCAGAGAAGGTCTGATAAAGGGCATCGATCAACAAACCCATAGGATAAGAGATCCTATATAGATTAGAAATAGGAACTGGCTCTACTCGAGATGGGATACTATCCTTAAACTCTACTGCATCATAAGGACTCATCTGAACTACCACTGATCCTGAAGGATCTATATTAACATGTCGAATCATCCCAACTGTCTGCTCTGCCACGATAGATTGATCTACCTGTCAATGCCTCCAAAACCATCTACCACGATGGGACCTAATAGAAACATCCAACTGGGTAGGGGAGTAACAATAACTGAACTGAGCTGAGGCCGGACTAACTCCTGCTCCAGGTGATGTCTATGATGATGTGGGCATCATCCAATCATAGGAATATTTGTTTGGGGTCTAACTATCATAATAGCCCTAATCTATTATCATTGTGGTTATCCTCTCTACCATCGATAACTCTTTCTAATAGACAACCGCTATAACTTGGTATATACTAGAGAGATCTGATAGAGTAACCTCTCCTTGCTAACACATCCTCTACTACACATCAAACGAACAATGCTTTGGATCCTCTGAGTGAGGACCCTAGCAGCACTGTCCATGGGGCTCTAGTATGATAAAGAGTAGTAGGGACAGAAGGGGTCATCATAATGCGAACAACATCATCCTCATCACCACTATGCACTAGTAGTGAGAAGCATCCTTCTTGAACTGCGTCGATCTCAGGAGTAACGATAATATTGAGAATTGGGGTAACTACAGGCCGATATAGCTCCCGCTATTAGGAAACTACCCTCCATTGAATTGGCTCCTGGTGAGCCAAAGAAACTGCCATCTACTGCACTACTACCTCAGATGCTGCTAAGAGAAATCTCCTATTCATATTCCTATTCCTCCTAGCCCTTCTCCCAATACTAGAGGTGGATAAAGATGCTTCATCCATACCCACTGATTAGACAAGAAGGATAGGGGCTACTGGAAGAAGTGTCGGGGTCTCCTGAGCAGTCTCAGGGTGAGATAGCCAGGCGAAAATAGAAACTCGATAGGTAGGGGGTTGAGGAATCTTTAAAAGTGCTCAGATGACACTAGAAAGTGCTCTGATACCACTTGAAAGTTCGTTAGAGATGATAAGCCCTATAGAACTGGCCCAAGGATAAATAAAGAGAGTGGTGAATTGGTAAAGAAGAATCTTTAAATCAAAATCACCATAAATAAAATAAATGCAAAAATTAAATACGAAAGTAAATAATAAGAAAGAACACACCAGATTTATAGTGGTTCGGTCAAATCTTGACCTACGTCCACTCCTTGGAGGCACCCTCTAAGCATTGCACTAAAATAAGTGTCTCTCCTTTAGCCCCCACAGCTAGGCGGAGAAGCCCTTACAAAATCACTTCCACCTTCCTTGGTGCGGCAAATTTGTCGGGTCCTTTGACACCAAAGAGATCTTCTTCTTTGGTAAACTTCCCTCGAGACAAGCCTTGAATCCGACGGTATTAAGATGCAAGCCTGCCAGAGCAACCTTGTGGAATCCCCCTCCACACTCCCTTGAGTCCCCCCTCATAGGATCTTCTCCCTCTCTCAGACTTCACCCGTTCCTCACTCCCTTTCAAGCTTTCTCTTCGAGTTTCCCCCACAAGAACGAAGCTATAATGGCTATCAAAGACACTTACAGAGTGCCTTGTCATCTCTTAAATAGAAGGGCTCAAAATAAGCTCATTAATACAAGTTGCTGACATTATCGACCAGGATGATAGCCATATTGTCCTAGCCGATTAGTTCAAATATGAGGAAAATCGTCCTAAATATCGCTCTGAAATAAAGCTAGCCGATGTCTAATCGGCCCGGACGATCTTGCGATCGGCCCGGACGAAATCACCATTAATTGCTATCCAAAATTGCCAGAGAAATTTTGGAAAAATTTTCCTATATCGTCCTGGCCAATATTCACAAGGGTTTCTCCAAGCATTATTCCACTTCTTCTTCCACTAGAGTCTCTTGTCCTTGGAAGGGTTGGGAGAGGTAGGCTTCAGTGATTGATCGAGATTCTCTGCCTGCTTCAGGAGAAAGCAAAAGGAGTTGGGTTCTCTGCCCTGCCGGGGTGGCAAAAAGGAGGTTTTTGTAAGGGCTTCTCCGCCTTGCTGTGGGAGCAAAAGGAGAGTCACTTTGGTAGTGCAATACTCGGAGGGCGCCTCCGGGGAGTGGACATAGGTCGAGTTGACCGAACCAGTATAAACACTTGTGTTCTTTTTCTTGCTTTCGTACTTAATTTTTCCGCACTTATTTTTCTATGGTGATTTTGGTTTGAGCATTATTGGTCTTTGGTTTAAAGATTTTTTAAAAAAAAAAAAATACCAATTCACCCCCACTCTTGGTTAGCCTTGGGCCAGTTCATAAGGGACTAACATCCTTAACAAACTTTCAAGTATAAGATACAATCATTTTGAGTATTTATCTTGTATTTATTGTAGTAACTCTATAAGTTAAAAGATGAGTGTAGAGGATATACTTTGATCCTTCCTACTGATTTCACTCTCTTGTATTTTTTATTCTTTCATGAGTTTAATAAAAATGAGTTTGCTTGATATTCATTCCATGCCTGACTAATTCTCTTATTTTAGATTGATGTTATGAAATGTATGTTGAGTACTAATAAAGACTCTTATTCTATAAGTAGTTAAAATATGTTTTAATATTATCTTGCTCTTTATTTAATACACATAGTGGTTATATATGTAGTTAAAATATAGTGTGATGTATAACCTGGATAAGGGAATGCAAAAGTTTTTGAGATAGGGTGTTTTGTATGCCTAGACATAGGATGTAAAATATTTTAGGTTCTTAAGGATATATTATAATTATAGGAGGCAGAAGATATCCTTTTCACCCCTATAAGCTCAAAAGAGATCTAGAGATGCATATGCTCTAAATCTCATTACTTTGAAGAGTCTTATTAGGAAAGATAAGGAAAGACATGAAATTTATACTCATCAATCCAAAATACTTTAATTTAAAATTATATAAAATATTTTATGATTTAATTCAGTGATAGAATCTCCAAAAATATCAATTTTATTTCAGTAGGATAATTATTACAATTAAAGTAGATAGTAGTAATTTATTGTAAGTAAGCATGCTTCTACATGGGGTTCGACACTCTATTCTATCACTTTATTACTTTATTCAGTACGTATACTTACTTATATGAAGTCAAATTTATTATTATTTATATCAAAGAAAACTTAAGTAATATTTAGGGGGTGATATAGTCTTATATTTTATTTAATTCAAAAGTTCACTCGATAACCCCCATCAAGTTTTTGGTGTTGTTGTCAGGGAAGTATTTTACTTTCTATAAAGTTTAACTATATTATTGAATTAATTACATAATTAAACATACTTTTATCTTTTATTTTATTTAATGATTGCATATACATGGTTACATGCTTTAAAGACAAATAAAGGAACTTTTTATTGTTTGATGTTCAAATAGAAAGAACCCTTTCAAAAATTAAAAAAATTAAAAAAAGATAGTGAAAATGGCTGAACCGTATTAGATTATGATCAATCTGGACCACTTAGGGATTATGCTAACCCTTTAGTTGATAGAGTTCATCATAGTATTAATAGACCTACAAGCTAAGCTAATAATTTTGAATTAAACCTAATATAATTCAAATGTTTCAAAATTCTTAGTTTGGGAGAACTCCTGTTGAAGATCCCAATTTACACTTAGCCAATTTCTTAGAAATTTATGCAATATTTAAGTATAATAGTGTTAGTGATTATGCTATTAGATAGAGCTGCAAGTGAACCAAACGTTCGACGAGCTACTCGCTGTTCGGTTCGATTAAAGCTCGTTTGTGATCGTTTAATTAACTCAACAAACAAACTTGAACAATATTTTAAATACTCGGTTCTTAAAAAAACAAACTTGAACACTAATGCGTTCGGCTCATTTATGTTCGCGAACAACATCATTTGAAGTTCATGAACAAGATCGACATTAAGCTCGATAAGAAGCTCGATTCATGTTTGATTTTGAACTCATGAATAGGCTCGATAAAAATAATTAATATTTGACTATAAAATTAAAAAATATAAATAATCATTGCCTTTGTTACATAGACAATTGATTTTATTATAAATGTACTTTTTCATAGATATGTTCATGAACATGTTTGTTTGATAGTTAAAAAAAATCTTTAAATATGTTCGCGAACAAGCTCGATAAGCACTAAACGAACGAACATGAACTGAACATGAACCGAACATGAACACTCATTAATTTAAATGAACCAAACATGAACACAAACAATAAAGCTCGAACAAACATGAACCAAACTTGAACAAGCTGATATTAAATGAACACAAACATTAACACTCACATACTCGGCTCGGCTCGGTTCGTTTGCAGCCCTACTATTAGACTTAGATTATTCCCATTTTCTCTAAGAGATAAGCTAAGATGTGGTTGAATTATTTATCTCCTAGGCTCTATAACCACTTGAAATGAGTTGGCTCATAAATTTCTTGAGGGAAGTTGTGAAGGATAATGATGCTTTTTTTCATTGGCTTAGCTGAAACCAAATTATCTGAAATTAATAGGAAAGAGGTTAATAGGATCATTGGCACCCGATTGGGATTTTTTTCATCAACCTGCCATTGGTACTTCTGGTGGTATATTAGTTCTCTGGAAGAAAATTTTGGTTTCCTTCTTTGTGATGTCTCATTCTTCTCAATCAGTTTTTGGTGCTCTTGATACTCCTAGCAAGGGCCGTTGGCACGTGGCTATGGTTTATGGTCACAAAGATCATCAGACTAGAAGAGCTCTTTAGGAAAGTCTTGGTTAGCTTGTTTCTTGTGAGCTTCCTACTATTGTTGGTAGTATTTCAATTGTCTTTTTTCTAAGGAAGATAAGAGAGGTGGAAAAAGGTTTTGTATGTCCAAAGGCTCGAAAGAGATGAAGCTTTTTATGGCCAATCATGATCTCTATGACGTTGGTATTATCAGTCCTAGATTCACCTGGTGCAATAACAAGCAAGGGATGGATCGGATCTGGGAAAGACTTGACCGTTGTCACTTGAACTCGGTAGCCCTCCATCTTGTTCCCTCAGCATCTGTTAGACATTTAGCAAGAGTTGCTTCTGATCATTGTCCCATTGCCTTTAAAATTGATGAAGTGCAATGCTCTAGCTCCAAAATCTACTGGTTTGAAGATACATGGAAGTCTTACTCAGCAACTTGGAAGATCGTCTCACAAGCTTGGGCAAAAAAAGATTTTGGTAGTGCTGCGGAAGTCCTTAACCGTAAGATAAAGAGAACCATGAAATCTCTTTAGTTTTGGAACAAAAATAAATGCAAAAACCTCAATCTGCTTAAGGATGAGTTGAAAGATGAAATACTTAAACTACAATCGGTTGAAAAATCAGATGATGGTCTTAGCCATGATAATTTGAATCTTCTTCGCGCCAAAGTTCATGAACACAACCTTGTTTTGTTCAGATTATCCACTTGGTGGAATCAAAGGGCAAAGGCCACCTGGACCGAAGAAGGAGATACAAACTCCAAATTTTTCCATGACTATGCCTCTGCCAAGAAAAATGGGAAGCTTATTAGACAAATTAAGGAAGAAGGAGATACAAACTCCAAATTTTTCCATGACTATGCCTCGGGCAAGAAAAATGGGAAGCTTACTAGAATAATTAAGGATGGCGATAATTTGATTGAGGACATGGATCAAATTGAAACTATCTTTATGCAATTTTTTGGGAATAAGTGGAAAACAAGAAAGTGTTTGAGTACTAATTGGCCTAAGGCTACCCATGATCAGATGATTGACGATGACAATAAAGCTCTACATAATGCAGAATTCACTGAGGCTGAGTTTATTTCTGCGTTTTTTCAACAAAAATCCAACAGATCTCCCGGTCTTGATGGAAGTACCTCATCTTTCTTCAAATTTTATTGGGAAATTGTCAAAGATGCAACCTGGAATGATGTTAATGATTTTTTTAAAACAGGTCATATGAATGAAGCTTGGAAAGACACCCTTGTTGTTCTTATTCCCAAAATAAAAAATCCGGTAATGCCATCGAATTTTCATCCCATTAGCCTTTGCCAAACAATCTATAAGGTTGCCTCAACCATGATTGTGAATAGATTGAAATGCTGTATTTCTAAAATCATCTCCGAGGAGCAAGTTGCCTTTATTCTTGGTAGATCATTATCTGACCATTGTTTACTTGCATAGGAAATCTTTAATAAATTCAGAATTTCCAAGAATAAGAAGGGACTCATGGCCGTAAAGCTTGATATGGCTCAAGCATTTGATAGTATGTGTTGGGACACCTTGGCTCTCGTCCTTAATTGATTTGGGTTTCCAGACAAAATCTCTGATCTTATTATGGAATGCGTGACCAAGGTATGCTTCTCTATTCTTTTAAATGGCAAAAATACAAGTTGGATTGATGCTAATAGTGGATTTCGACAAGATTGTCCTATGTCTCCTTATCTTTTTATTATGTGCTCTCAACTTTTATCCAATGCCATTAATCAAAAAGGACATATCTGGGTATCCAAACTTCAGCTGGAGCTCCAAGAATTACTCATCTTATATACGCAAACGATGTGCTTTTATTTGAAATTGCTTCCCCTCACACGCTTCATTCTATGATGAAACTAATTGGTGAATATTGTAACTAGACTGGACAGTCCATTAATAGTTCAAAATCATAGATCCTTTTCGGAAAATCTGTAAATAATTCTTTGAAGAGTAGAATTGGCAAGAAGTATGGCTTTAAAATTGTAAATGAACTGCACTATTTGGGTATTAAAATTGTTTTGAGAAGAATGGTTAAAAATGACTTTCAACCCATCATTGACTCTGCCTTAGAGAAAATAAATGCTTGGGGTGCTAGATTTCTTTCACTTGCTGGTAAGATGATTCTTACTAAATCATCTTTACTTGCTTTACCTACCTTCATTTCTACCCATTCATTAGTTCCAAAATCAATTCTTCAAGAGTTTGACAAAATTTGTAGAGATTTTATTTGGCATAAAGACCATGGTAGGAAAGGTCTTCATTACGTTGCTTGGGCTGATTTATGCAAACCCAGAAGTATGGATGGAATGGGTTTATTATAAGCTGTTAAAAAAACTGGTCCGCTTAGAGCCAGATTATCCTGGAGATTTTTACATAATCCTTCTTCATTGTTGCATAGATGCATTGCGGCTAGATATGACACTGATATTTGGCAGGGTGGTTCCAAATACGGCCATTCGGCTGCTTTGTCCATTCTTTTGGATGGGCTTTCCTCATTAAGACCAATTGTAAAATGGCGAATTGGCAGTGGCAAGAACATCAACGTCATGAAGGATATTTGGTTAATGGATAAGTGTTTTAACGGCCTGTGCTAGCTGACTACATTGGCTTGGACGGGTTAACATTATAGCATTTTATTCAGCAAGATGGCCATTGGGTTTTGAATGAACTAAATCGGTTCTTCAATCAGGAAATTATGGATCTCATCTTACAGAATTATGACATCAATAAGGAACACGAAGACCAGATTGAACCTCTTTTTCAACTCTCTGGAAAGTCTATTTTTGCTTTGGCTTATGCCGAAGCTATCAAACAAAATGCTCAAAATGAAAATTTCGGGTTCTCTAATTGGTTAAGGAAGCTGAAACTTAAACCAAAAATTGAACTTTTATGGTGGAGAATGAGCAGATTCGCTTTACCCACCAATGAATTCTTGAAGTATAGAAGACTTCAGCAATTTGATTCTTGTCCTAGAGGTTGTCCAGAAAATGAAAACTGCTCACACATTGCAGTTCATTGTAAACACCTCATTGACATTATCTGTAAATTGCGAAGTTGGGGCTTTTCTATTCCTATCTTCCATTCTTTAAAGGACTGCTTATCGCAGCTTAGAGAACTTGCCATTGACCACGTGAATTTGGTTAAAATCTACTACACTGATGTCTATTACTCTTGGACATGTCGAAACAATAGCCTGCACGGTAATCCTATCTTACCATTATCTATTGTTGCTGCCAATATTCTTTCTACCGCCACTACCAAGTTCCAATGCTAGTTAACTGGGGTGCTCCTCTCCGTTTGAAGTCTAACTCTTTTTGGTACCCCCCCACCACTATATTGGAGCAAAATTAATGTGGACGCTTCACTCCATAAAGGCAGACTATTACTTGCCTTTGGTAGACAGAAGATGCATTGGGACATCAATCAACTTGAATTGGAGGCCATTGTGACTTTAAAAGATTTTCTTCATGAAGGGATGTTTGAATACAAAGGAGTAATAATCAAAGGTGGCAATTTCAATGTGATCAAATTCCTTCAAGATTCGATGATGAAATCAAAAGCGAAGTGCTTGATTTCAGAGAAATTATCATTCCTCAACGATTTCAATAAGGTACTCTTCCACCATATCAATAGAAACGATAATAAAGCTACCGATATGTGTGCAACTTTAGCTTTGGATAGAAATTATTGTTTTGATAATTCTTCTTTCTTTGATATTCCTTCTTCATTGTTTTGTATTTTGAAGAAGGAATATGAGAGTTGCATTGATTGATTAGTTTGTAATAGTTTTCCTTTTCTTTTCTTTAATGCAAATTTGCAGTAAAAAAAAATAAAAGAAATATATGTTGAGTACTAATGAAGATTATTGTTCTATAAATTGGTAAAAGATGTTTTCAATGTTATCCTTCTTTTTATTTAATGCATATAGTTGTCATATTTGAAGTTAAAACTTAGTCTGACATATAGCCTCGATGAAGGAATGCAAGAACAACCATGAGTATTGAGATAAAATGTTTTGACATTCTAGGCTCTTAAGGAGATATTATAACTACAAGAGTTCAATAGATATTCTTTTCACCCCTACAAGCTCGATAGAGATCCAGGGATACATATGCTCTAAATCACATTACTTTGAAGAGACTCATTATAAAATATATGCAATTTATACTAATGAATCTAAAACACATTAATTTAATATTATATTAAATATTTTATTATTTTATTCAGTGATATAATCTCTAAAAAATTATTTTAATTTCAGTATGATAATTATTGCAATTAGAGTAAATAGTAGTAGTTTGTTGCAAGTAAGCATACTTCTTCGTGGGCCCGACACTTTACTCTATCACTTAATTACTTAATTCAACACGTATACTTACGTATATTAAGTGTGATTTGTTATTATTTATATTAAAGAAAACCTAAGTATTATTTAGGAGTAACAACACCAATAATTGATCTAATATAAGTTGTTGATTTCATGGATGATGAGAATGTCTAGTATTGCATTGATAGTACAATGATGAGTGTAAATTATGTACTATTTATTATGTTTGATCAATTTTAATAAAAGTATATTATTTTAGTTGTTTTGTATAGGAAAAACTAAAAAATGGTGACTTAGTGTAGCTCCTTATTTTGGCAACTGTTATGCCACGATGCTAACAAGGTTGAGCATTGTGGAGCTTAAATGTGTAATCTAACGCTGATGTTGCGAAGTTTTATGGTTCGACACTCCAACGCTTAAATTCCCGAGACTCTGGAGCTGCCGTACTGATTTCTGCCGTTCCAGCGTTGACTTTGGCTCTAGAATTGCACTGAATTGAATTATATTTTCCCTAAAGCTCCACTATTGTGATTTCCTGATTTTGCGTCGGGGCATCGCAAAAGCTGTGACGTTGGTAGTTGAAGAGACGTGGTGCTTGTTCAACACTTGTGAATTTTTTTCATTTTTATGACATTTCTCCAGAACAAGAACTAAACTATTTTTTTACTAATATTTAAGATACTAAAATGCTATAAAATTTATACGTAACAACTAGTCGAAAAGATAATAATCTTCATAAATAGATTGATTTCAAGATCACTTTACTTGCCTTATTTGACTTATTCAAATTTTTTTTTTAATATTTGAAAGCTTTAAATTTATTTATTTTTCTTTCTTTTTTTACCTTTTGTTTTAAGTTATCAGTCTATGTTATAATATTTTATTGGCTCCTATTGATTTTCAAATTTATCTAAACTAAGAAAAGACCATAAATAAGATCTTACTTTTTACTTTTTGATTCTTTGAATAAAAAATATTTTTGCTTATGTAAATTTCATGTGGAAAGGTTTGGTGGATATTTAGCTATTTGGTGAAATTTAGTGGCCAATCTCGTAGGGCTTTGATGAGTCCATGGTTATTTTTTTTACCTTTATCCTCCTCTTTCCTAACATAATTTTCATCTCCTCAACATAGTCTCAAGCCTATCTTTTCAACGTCAAAATCAATCCAAACTCTTTAAAACTCTCCCAAATATTCTCTCACATCCATCATAATCTTCTATGACCTCAATTCTTCAATAACCCTAATATTCCATAGTCAAAATATCAATAAGAGATAATTTTATGCTATGAACAATCAAATAAAAAGTATCTTAACTCCTCAACCACTTATCCAAAGCCCATAAAAATACGATCCCAAACTTTTGGTCTATAGTTTCTCACTATTTTTTCTCCAAGAAAAACTCATCTTTTAATAGCCTACAAATCAATCTCAGTCCTAAGGAAATACAAATCAAGTTGTTACCTTCACTAATATGATCATATTAACCTGACATAATAATTTTTATTTGAACTTTATAATTTATATTTGTTTTGTTATACATTTTGTGTTGCATGCCTTAAATTGTATTCTTAGCATTATGAAAGTTATGTTATCTCTTAAATTGTACTTTGTTTTGTCATGACTATTTTTTCCACTATTAAATTGCATTCTATTGTGTTATAACAGTCCATTATACTTCTTGAATTGCATTATATTTTATCTACATTATAATATATTATTTTAACCATTGTGATTGCCGTCGCTTTTCTATTTTGCCTTGCAATTTGTTGTGTTAAGGTTATTAAAACTTACCTTGTATTTGTTGAGTAAATCATATTTTATCATGGATCAAATATGATGCAAATACTAATTGAATAACATTTGAACCATGTTGAATTATTATTTAAGCTATATTTAAACTTTACTCAAATAAGATTTCAACTTGGTTCAAATTTTATTTGATCTTTATTCGGTTCACATTTGAACTATGATAAAATCTCATTCGAATTTTTATTGAATATCACATTATGTTCGAACATGATTTTAATAATATTTTCAAAATTTTTTAAAAAATCTATATTACTGTGAGAAATTAAAAAATTTATTTATGATAAATAATAAACATATATATTTTTTTATCCCAGATAAAATTTCTTTCATAATTACAGGAAAACAACCTTACTGGGTAGTTACATATTTTTCCAATTCACTGTTAGGAGGTGCATCAAGCCGATGCTACCTTGCTCGACTATTCCAGACGAGGAAGAACACCAGCGGGAGAGATGGCTTCCCGCCTCCAACTCGGCGGCGACAAAACGGTCCTCTTGAGGGTCACCCACTCCAACATCAAGGGTTTCTCTTCCGAAGTGCGCTTCGATCTGGAGGTAGATAAGCTCCCCCTTTCTCCAAGCTTTCACTACTTCGATTGCGCCTCCCCTGAAACTGCAGCCTTCCGATCCACTTCCAGATGTCTGTGGAGGCTGCTAAAGAGAAACTATGGAAGAAATGCGGAACCTCAGTTGATTCCATGCTCCTGGTGCTCTACGACGATGTGGGCTCCAAGATCTGCGATCTTAGCGACAATGCGAGCCCATTAGGGTTTTACTTCCCATTGAACGGGTTCGTGTATTTTCAATTATTATGCAGAGTTGTTGATTTTTTCTTATGATAGATAGACTAAGATGCTGTTTGGTAGCAGGATTTAGCCTAAATTCTGACAAACAGCAAAATAACAACTTTAAATTCCATTTCTACCCTGGTAGAAGTAATTCTCCAAAGTGGAGTAACTAATTTCCAACTGAATTCCATTTCTTAACAACAAAAAAGAATATTATGTGTATTTTATTTCTTATATATTTTTTATATTTATTTTTAATCATATCTTTATATCTATCAATTTTTCAAATTAGACCTACGTATAATTTTTTTTTAATAAAAACAAATCTTACTTGATGAATTAATTTGGAATACAAATATGCGCTTAATAAAATAAATATTTATTAAATAAAATAAAAATTAAATTAGAACACATACATAAGAATGAAAAAAGTATACATGTAACTAAACATTAGAAGTAGTATATTGCTCCCACAAATGATCAATCAATGCATTTCACAATGTGATGTGTACATCTTTATCCCTAATTTGTCCATGGTGAGTGATAAATTCTTGAAATCGGATATTTTCATTTACAACCACTTCGACCTAATAGGGTGGTGCTTCTCTCGCAATTTGAACTGATTCACTAAGATTTCATTCATCTTTGATTATCATGTTATGCAAAATTATAAAAGTAGTTATTATATCATGTAGCACTTATTTGCTCGAAAAACATATCGATCTTACCATAATTACGAAACGAGATTGGTGAGCTCCAAAAGCATGTTCTATATTTTTTTATATGTTTTTGTTTCATTGCAAAATATTATTTATTTGGACCACGTGGCTGTTGAATAGTTTGTACAATAGTGGATCATTTTATATATATATATATATATATATATATATATATATATATATATATATATATATTATCAATCAAATAATAACCCATATTATATTCTTTTTGTTGAGTGACGTAACAATATGGAGGAGCAATATCTTGAGCGAGATTAGAGAATAGGTGTGAAGACTCGAACATGTTGATATTATTGTTGGTGTGAAGACTCGAAAGTAATCGTGCCATATCAAAAGATCGTAATCCACTACGGCTTTGAGAATAATTGTAGGTGTTCTAGTACATCCCGTGTATTGCTCAACTCACCCAATAGGATACTTTTTTTACTTTTAGTGCATACAATCTAAACTATCCAACATTATTGGAAAATCACATTGTTCATTAATGTGAGGAAGCCTAACCACATCATTGATTGTTGTTGATCTTTAATTTTGCTCTGAAAATATATGCACTTTTGCTCAACAAAATCTCTTCACACTTTCAATTATTGTTGATTCACCTATTCAGTTGTACTCGTTCGTGGCATCTGCTAGTAGTCCGTATGTCAACATCCAAAAGATGATGTTACTCTCTGAAGGGGTGAAAAACCAAGTCTAACGATGCGATCCATTCATTAGTGGATGAAGTTGTCATGTGCTTTAATTATATCCAATATGCGAAGGAATAATGTTCGAGACATTCGATATCTCTGTCGGAACATTGCATTATTGTACAATGGTTTTCTTAAGAAGTAATATTTAAATATTCAATAATCTGCAGTCTCCCGATCACGGTTGATAAAAGTGTGCCCTGTAATTGGAATTTTTATTACCTCAGGTTACCTGATGTAGAGATACATCAGGTAGCCTATAATATATCACCACGTGCTCTTACTCTTTACCGTGCGGCCCGACGACCCAACCCGGAACGAATCCGGAATTACTATAATCGCGTATTGCTCGGTATTTGCTCGGTATTGCTAGGTACTACTCGTTATTTGCTCGGTATTGCTCGGTATTTGCTCGGTACTTGCTCGGTAATGCTCGGTATTTGCTCGGTAATACTTGGTTTCGTGCTTGGTAATGCTCGGTATTGCTCGGTATTTGCTCCGTACTTGCTCGGTAATCCTCGGTATTGCTCGGTAATCCTCGGTATTGCTCGGTAATCCTCGGTATTGCTCGGTATTTGCTCGGTACTTGCTCGTTTTTGCATCCCATCAAACTTCGTTGCTTGCGATCCGGTGAAAAGGGAAAGTCGTCGATGGAGAAAAGTCGAACGGCCACGAGCCGGAAGCATCACCCGACTCATCCATAGCATTGCCCGACCTAGCCTCCTGGTCGGAAGCCGCAAGCTCTTCGTCCTCCATGCCGGAGCTGTTAGCACGCGGGGAGGCCTCACCCGAATGGCAGCTGCTGTTCTCCTCCACCTGGACGGGATCAATGCTGGGACCGAGAGCTTCATTCCTCCCAGCAGCAGTAGGTGGGGAGATGCCAATAGAACTCATGATGAGCTCCCGAACAGTATTGGACTTGGAGCAGGCGTCCGGTCCGGCGTGGTGCTTCAGCCGGGCAATGTCCTCCCCATTAGTGAAGGTTATCTCCATAGCAAGCGGGATCTCGTTTTTGCTTCTGATCTCGAGCAAATACCAAGCATACCGAGCAAGTACCGAGCAAATATACCGAGTAATACCGAGCAAATACCGAGCATACCGAGCAAGTACCTGGCAATACTGAGCAAATACCGAGTAGTACCTAGCAATACCGAGCAAATATCGCGCATATTCGTTCCGGGTTGGGTCGTCGGGCCGCGCGGTAAAGAGTAAGAGCACGTGACGATATATTATAGGCTACCTGATGTATCTCTACATCAGGTAACTTGACGCAATAAAAATTTCTGTAATTGAGCCTCCTGAAGAAACTTGGTTAATAGGTTGTGTGAGTAGGTATTGGATCATTAGATTGTTATTTGTGATGACATGATATATCATTGCTTCTTCATTTTCTAAACTGTGTATCAGTTGAAGTGTGTCTTCTTTATTTGAGGAGGAAGATGCAAATGAAAATTTTTCAAAACTAGTATTCATTTTGTGAGGTTAAGAACATTTGGAGATATGGTATTTATAGGATAAAGTACAGGAATCTTAAAGGATACATGATAGTGATTTGTCAAATCTGCTCAGGGCTACTCTAGAAGTGTGAAAATCTTATATGATATGATGTAATGATTTGTCACATCCAACCAGGGCTACTTGAGAAGTGTGCTAATCAAGGTTTAAAATTGCGTAACTGCGCCTCGAGGCGGTTTTCGTCCGTGAGGCGAGGCGTAAGCCTCGAGGCGGTCTGAGGCGTAAGCCTCACGAAGACAGAATTGCGTAAATGAAAAATTAAGGATTTTAGCATGAAAATAATAGCAATATTGGCAAATAAGAAAGTAGATGCAATAAAATTATGTCCCAAAGTACAAAATCACAAAATATTAGTTTAACAAAACTCCCAAAATACAAAAAACATATGAAATGAAATCATATCCCATCACTAAATGGGTCTTCAAGTGAATCTTCTTCTCCAATTGTATCTATGAATGCCATGTCATCTTCATCTTCAACATGACTCACTTTTCTCTTCCCTGTTCATTAAAAGAAAAGATCAAACCTGTCGCCGACCCTCTCTAGTACCAGCTGCAGGCATCATCTCTGCTTCTCCTCTATCTGCTCCTGCAGTAGTCATGTACTGATCCATAGGACCCCGTGCACCTCTATTATGTATAGTGGAAGAAGAGCCCTTTCCACTCTCGCTCCCAAAATAGGCACCTTGGTCGACCCTTTCATCAAATTGCTGCTGTTGTAAGTGTTTGACAGTGGTAGTTTTCTTCATGTAAGCACTAATTTCTTCCTTCACATTGTCCGGCACTTTTGCACAAGGTGCTACGTTCTTGTGAGAGCATGATAAGTGCTCCTTCATGCGGGTTACTCCGCCCTTCACAACTTTCTCACAAAAGTTGCACTTTAAATAGACATAGCTTTTCTCTCCGCCGCCAATGTCAACTTGTACACTATACTTCCAAGAAGGGTCCCTCCGCAATGACGTATTCGTCTTTTCTTTACCTCTAACCATGTCTCCTAAAGCAATAAATCAAATACACAAAAAAAAAAAATCAAAAAAAAACTAAACCCTAATTTCTCTTAAACTTGCAAAATATATTCCTAAACTTAATAAAAATACCTAAAATCCAATGTGGAGTACTCCTAGAGGGTGGCCGGAAGTTTCCACTTCGCCGGAGAGGGGTGGCGCCGGCGGGAGGAGCGGCGGGAAGCAAGGCCGACCGTACGGGAGGGCTTCGTTTTCGCGAACAGGGAGCTGGAAGCGGGTTTTTTTCGGAAATGAAGGGGGCTGTGCGGGTATAAGGGAGGAAGAGGGCTTATTTTAAGTGGGTGGGACCTAGCGTGTGAGGCGTACGCCTCTCCCAGAATTGCGCAATTGCGCCTCTGAGGCGCGCCTCAGTCCAAGTGAGGCGTACGCCTCATCCAGGTCCAGAATTGCGTAAGCCTCGAGGCGTTTTTTGGTTGAATTGCGCAAAGGCGCGCCTTGAGGCGCGCCTCTAATTGCGCAATTTTAAACCATGGTGCTAATCTTATAACATATTGCAGTGATTTATCACATATGATCATGGCTACTAGAGATGCGTGAGAATCTTACATGACACAGGATAGTGATTTGTCAAATATGCTCAGGGCTACTTGAGATGTGTGAGAATCTTATTGGGCATGGTGTAGTGATTTGTCATATCTGGTCAGGGCTACTTGAGAAATGTGAGAATCTTATAGGACACAGTGTAGTGATTTATCACATATGCTCAATGCTATTTGAGAAGTATGAGAATCTTATAGGATACATGATAGTGATTTATCAAATCTGCTCAGGGCTATTTGAGAAGTGTGAGAATCTTATAGGATACAGTGCAATGATTTGTCACATCTGTTTAGCGCTACTTGAGAAGTGTAATCTTAAATGACAAAGCAAGAAGGATGCTAAGCATGCCAATTGAGTTATAATTAGGAGTGAGGTGCATGTCATCAAACTCCATCAATTTTATATCCGATCTTCTACAACTATTAACCCATCCAAAAGAATGTCTATCCGATCTTTTGCATATTCTCAGGAGTAAGATAAGTTATTATGTTGAATTTACGTGGAGATTTCTCAAGATCCAATCACGGGTATATACCAATCATCAGATAATTTTTGGTCATGTGTGGAAGAAGTCTACAATAATTCTATAAGCTAGAGTTGGGAGATGCATTCAAAAAGATTTGTTCAGTCTCATATTCAAACTATTAAGCAGGCAACAAGGAAGATGCACACATACATTCGACAAGTTGAAAACAGACAACCCAACGGTGCTTCAAATAAAGATATTAAGAGTATTAATCTTCTTTTTTAAAATATGTATTATTCATCTGACTACTTATTTAATTATAGCTGTTTATATTGATTTACAATTAAATCAAGCCAAATTATTGTTTGCGCCAAATGAGAAGTTCATATAAGGTTAAAAGTTTGATCATATGTGGAATATTATTAAAAATTTTGAAAAATTTCAAGATGGTCATTATAGTGCTCGACAAGCATCTCGTAGGTCAAGTTTTGGGTATGCCTCATCAGAGTTAGAAAATCTAACACTTGAATCTGCTAAGTAATAATTTCCTGGACTCTTTGCGTTTTCTCTAAATTTAGATGCTGACAAATATAATGTTTGTGACTTTCAATCTGAATGACCAATTGGGGTGAAGAAGGCTTTGGTTTGACTTGTGAATGACTTGGCTTGGTTTGTTTTTGATGAAGATTTTGATGTGGCATGTAGAAATTTTTTTAGTATTAATGAGGGGTGGTTGTGAGCTTTGTTGGAGTTGGTAGGGTGTTGGAAAATAAAAACTGCCAAACAATAAGAAATGAAATCATGCTTCCACAAAATTTTCAATAAAAAATCTTAAAAGATGAACAATCAAAGAGACAAAGAAATCAATAGGATCAACACTGTGGTTGAATCACTTCCAAGCAAAAGATTGAATGCTCTTGAATCACTATTGTCTGCTCTGATGCTCAAATGATGCTATGGTAACGAGCTATTCCTTGATCTTCTCCTTTTCTCTTGCTTGGCCAAAATCCTTAAGCAAATTTTTTTGTGAGAATATTTTGATGCTTGAAAGATGAAGGAGAAAGATAACACAAATTAAAAGATAGGGCTCTCAAAGAGGATGAGAGATGCCAATCGTCTTGGCGATTAGGAGAGGAGAGAAAGGGAGGTAGAACATCTTAGTGTTTAATGTTGGAGGATCATTGCCATAGGGAGGTAGGCAATTGCTCTGCTCCAATTTTTCAACAATCATTCAATCCTTAATACATGCTAACTGGATGTATGATGATAATCTATAGGGAGCAAACTAATAGCTTCGAGCATCACTTTTGGAAAAGGCTTTCCCATGAAATCTAAACAGCAGTTGTTTTGATCAACTTTATCTTGATATTACTTTTGAGTGCTCCTTCTGCTTCTCTTTTTCTATTTTTTTCACACCATGTATTTTCTTTGGAAGGTACCATATCAAAGTTATAGATCAAGATCCCTCGTCAGTAAGCTCTGGTGGCTGGTTGGATGACACCTCATTAGTTGAGAAGTATAAAATTTCAGAAGAAGCCTATAATAAACTTGACTGTATGTCTCTTGAACCTGTAATATGAGTAGTTTGCTTAAGTTCTTTGTTACCCTATTGCAATACTTGGCATTTCTTTGGTTATTATTGTTTGAAGGATTATTTGAAACTTGATTTTGATGGGACAACCATAAAAACAAATGTCAATACTGAACTCTCATCCTCCTCTCCGCCTACCGATCAGCTCGACATCCACCCACTCTTCTGCACAAAAAAATAAAAATAAAAAGTAAAAGAAAAGCCTTTGTGATAAGAGGCGGAATTTGCAAATGATCTTTTGGTTATTTGAGAGTGATGGCATGGTAATAAGCCAACCAAATCTTCATGAACACGTCCTTAATGTAACGGATGCATAAATTTGGGGTGATGGTATGGATTAGTTAATATGGTTTAGTTTTTACTGAAGTGGCTTTAAATAACTATGGAGTTTGTAAACAACGTGCATGAATTTTTTGAATTATGGAAGGCATCCATCCTACTTTTGTTGGTTGTTGGTCACTTTATAGATACTGTTATATGAAATTTTATAATCGGATGGCACATCAAAGAGGAAGTTTGAATTGATATTTTTAAAAAAATATTATCTTTTAAAATAATTTAAAACTTTAACAAATATTACGGAAAAAGCTAAATAATTTTACAATTAAAAACCAAAACACATCACACGTAGCAACTTAGGTGCCAAGCCATTAGATTGAATTTTAGCTGACTACAATGTTACACCACGAAAATATTAGAAAGAATTATTATAATGAAAAAAACACGTACAAATCCTTGAGATTGATTACACCACAAAAATTCTTGAGCTTAGGATGGTGATCATTTCAACTCAAAAGAATATTTCATCTTAAAAACTTTCTCAAGGGTGGTTCTCGCATGCAAGCATGAGACGGATCATTAGCCTTAAGGAATGAGTTTGGGGATATTTATAAGCTTACAAGTCTCCCATAACAAATGCCAATTCATAAAGTCAATCGATGGCTCATTGAACGATCGTATTGTGAGATTCTCAAAACTCCAAATATCTATATGACGACTACTTTATTTTTGATGAGGACAATTAATATATTGAAAAATCATGATAATTTTTTTTAAATAAAAAATACGTTGTATATTATATGTTGCCGCATGTAAAAAATTCAATGAACCCAATTGAACAAGAAACTTTCCCTCATTCATTCAATATAATACAATTTCTTCATTAATACTAATTATTATATATTTTCTTGAAATCTTAAATATATTAATTAAGCTCCAAAAATCTAAAATGTTTTATGTAGAATTATATTTATGTTAATAAGCTCTCATAAAAAAATTAAGCAAAAAATAAAAACTTTAGACCTATTAAAAAATTCATAAGATATGCATTTATTTATTTTTAATTGCTATAATTAATTATACTTAACTTATTTTGCCAAATTCTTGCTATGCAAGAACCATATGAAATCATGCAAACTTTCCAATATGAAAAATACTTAATTAAAGAAGATTATTGATATTTGAATTATTCTAATTATCCTTAATGAGATGTTTAATCACATTAATATTTTATTAGCCATAATTATACAAATTCAATATTTATAATAAAACCTTCATAATCAATTGAATTCGTAACACAGATAGTTGATAATTATTATATTAATTAACCAATTAAGCGAATGATCAGAAAAACAAATAGAATTAAACATAATTTACTCATAATTACTTAGGGAAATAATTAAACAAATAGAAAATCAACCCCTCTAGATACTAAAAAAACTATAGAATTATTATGCACGTTTGAAAATAAGCTTTGAATATTTTTAATTACTTTTTGATGTCTTCATTGCTCTAAAGATCAATGATTATCAAACTCAAATAAACTTTATATTGAATGATAAGCACAATACACTGAGCTATACTAAAATTCTTGGAGTTATGTTTTCAACGCTTTAGCCCTCCAAGCAGGTCAATTCTCCATTTGCTTAGTAAATTTCCTTCATCATCTTGATGGTTGTTGTGAAAGATAATTCTTGAAATCAAATACATAGCAAACTGTTAGACGACACCAAACAATTTTTGCTATCATTAAACCAAATAATGGGATACACATGAATATTTACTCAACAAATTTAGAGGGCCAGGCCACATGTAATGTCTGATTACGTGCATGTAGTCATAAACAAATGAGCTTATTGAGAATATAACCATTTCTCATTGATATATTGGGCTCAATATATTGTTTTGATGGAGGAAGCAAAATAAGACGAATAAAAAAAATAAGAGTTGAAGACTTTTGCTTTTTCATTTTGTATGGAAGGAAAAACTTGTTTTTTGCTCTATTAATCTTTTTATTGAAATGGGATTACCTTTTACTATTCTATTTGCTCGTTTTGTTATCATGCATTTTGTTATCTTTGTAAATTGACATTCCTTACTATGCTTAAACCGCGTATCACAAATTTTCTATTCTTTCAGCTAATTTTAGAAAATTCAAGGAGAAGATGTTATCACAAAATGCAATGACCCATGAAAAAAAAGTAAGCTTTATGTTTCTTTCCTTATTATCCATGTTGCACACCTTTTTAGCCCAATTGTTAATCGTTGTCCTCATCCTGCAAATTATAAACTTAATTACTTTCATAATTGAACTACTATTAGTTATTTTGGAAATATTTTCTACTAATCTTCTCTTCTACCATATGTCGTAAAAAAGATTTTCTATGCTGGTGATGAGCATTGTTTATTTACTCTTGGTTTCTGATGTAAAAAAGTACCTTCCTAACTTTCTTCTTATGTTTCAGTTACCAGAGAACTACGTTGATGATCTATGCAAAAGCATTAAAGTCAGTATTGATTTTTTTTATTTCTCTATATCAAGATAATTTGCTAACAAGAAACAAATTTTTTCTTTGGTTTGCCTACCTTCTTTTTTAAATTCATGGCACGCTTGTTGGTTCATTTTGGTGATACTTTATCTATGCTGTAATACGGATGAACTTTAATAACTAATATAATCCTAAAGCTATTGTTTCTTCACCCAATATTTATAGCAATGTTGTATCTAATCATCATTTACATCTTACACATCATCCATTATGAAAAAGAGATAAAAGTATCGCATGACATGGAGTTACTCCCATTTCACTATGTTTATTCAGTAGCTCAACTAGAAGTTGTCCATATTACTAGAACCTTTATTATAACTGTAAATTAATCCTGATCTTTCCTGTAATTCATTTCATGGGAATGTTAAGCCATGAAAACCAAGTAATTGAATCTCCACCTTGATGTTTTCTTAATTAATCTTTATCTTGCCGGTGATTAATTTTATGAGAACAAAAAACATTATCAGCGTAGTAGAATGTCTTTCTTTATGTTTTTGTCATGACGTTTTATTATTATTTTTTTTAGTAATGTCACTTTCTTCATACAGGTGGGAGACAGATGTGAAGTTGAGCCTGGAGAGAAAAGAGGAGTTGTCAAGTTTGTCGGAAAAGTTGAGAATAGAGGCCCTGGCTTTTGGATTGGAATTCAATTAGATGAGCCACTGGGGAAACATGATGGCATGTATGTAGTTTTTTTTTTCCTTCAGCTACTTTTGGAATATAGTTTGATGGATGTGGCCATTCGGGGGTCCTCTCTATCTATTATGATAAACACACATACTTACATCTATGCATGGACGCACAAAACTCGCTCTACATTTTATATAACTTTGTATTTTATTTGTGCTCTGTACATATTTTAATATTTATAGATCCTTAATCCCTCTCAAAGCCTATCTAGCCGTTGGATGAGACTAGCCATTTCTGTTGCAGGCTTCACATTACGATGTGTGAACACTCATCATGACATGTGATTCTCTGCCAAATCATTCATGGAAAAGCACCAAATATTTCTTTTTTCTCTTCCAATATCTTGTAGCACTAATTCTTATACTAATTTTGCTGATCAGATAATTATGAGCCCTTGTCATTCTTCTCAGGAATAATGGAGATCAACGTCCTTGCTGAATAATGTCATTAGGCTTGGACAGAGCATGATATGTCACATGATATTCATGATGATTCAACTTCGCATGCCATACTAAGCTATTTTGATTCTAGCAAGTTTTACTCATGCATGTTCAAAGTAGGTGTTGGGTTAGAATTTGTTTGGTGGATAGTATCCGACTTTACTAGCAGTTCAACTTAGTGTGCTGAGAATCTGTTAGTGAGAATGGAGAGTAAAGAGGAGTAGAGAATAAATTGACAAAATCTCCACCACCTTAATTAGAAAATATAAGATTTAGAAAGTCTAGAGGAAAAAGTCCTTGAACTGTCCCCCAATCACCCTATTTTTATAGGGTTTTGGTGGCCATTGGAAAGGCTATATAGCGAAAGATAAACATAGATGCTACATAGAACACCAGTATAACGCTACACGCTAGTCTACTGTATGTGTCACCTCTCCATTGTTTGAGAGGTGGAGTTAATAGTCGGATGAGCTTTCTATTCTTGAGCGAGCTTGAAAGAGGCAAGTAGTTGTAAGGCAATTCAGTGAGCGAGTCCTGAGACTAGATGAACCCGTAACTAACTAGTCGTCTTGTCAGCCTAACAAATGTTGTAGGAGGCTCGAGATTGCCTTGTCATGTAAGGCGAGTAGAGAGGTTGGCAAGGATGAAGGGTGTTTGAGTTGGAGCATGATAGTAGTTGCTGAGTGGAGTGTTGGATCTCTGAAGTAGGCACTTTCATGCAGCTAAGTTTAGTGAGCTTGAAGGAAATGACCTGATTGAGATGAGTGGCGATCTATAAGGAACTTCTTGGTCGCCCATAGTAGGGTGAGCTCCTTGGTAGAGGTGGGAGAGTAATGCTCATCGTTCTTCTTGGGTGAGTTTCTCTGTTGGTCTCGGGCAAGTCCCTTGAGAGATATGTTCCTGAGGGGGGTGCCCTCATTATGACCCTATCGCTACCTATAAGAACACCATAGAATGCGATCATGGGTGTGCATTTAGTTTTCCCGATTCACTCGGCCCTTTGATAGGCGAGTGGTGAAAAAAAAGCGAGTAAATGAATATTAAACATGATTACCAAGGACTGATTTGGCCTTGCATTGATGATGTTGTCGTGGCATCACGCCACACTTGGGCCTCCCTTTTATGACATTGAAGGGAGTTTATTTTTCCTGCTCAGTGTAACCAGTGAATCATCAAGTGTTTTGAGGGATGGATCTGATCCTAGCAGCTTGCGAGTGTAGCAGAGCAGCCAAGAAGGCAGTTTTTCTCCAAGGGAGATCTATTCAGGCTCTATAGATGGCTGCGAACACTGCGATGGCCTCCTCAAATAAGGAGGGTGATAAGGGCGAGGCTCGGCAGGAGATTCGACCTGTGGAACTCGTCGTCTCACCCCTGCAAGGAGAGCCATAATTGAAGTTGGGGAGATGACATCTGCTACGAAGGAGCCGACTTTCATTACTATTGGTAGGTTGCTTGTTGCTTTTGCCTCTTGTGCCTCTGTGGAGTAGATCTTTGGGTGGAGGATGAGGATGTTGAGTGTGACGACCCCTAATCTAGTTTAATGTATTGATATTTAGGATCAAAAAAATTCATTTTACACAGCCATTAAACAATAGTAAATATAATAATGTTATATTTTATTCCCTTCAAAATGTTTATATTACAATTGATGTTGCGAAACTCTTTTAAAATTCTACATCCATGTTATAACATCTATTATTGGATTATTCAGACAAAAGCAAAAACAAAAACATAACACTTACAGACTAATAGGACTTCTTTCTGAATCTAGCCAACAGGCTCTTTCTTTTTTCCTAAAAATAAGCTAACAACTATGGTGAGCAATCACAGTACTCAACAAACTTCTAAAAACTCACTAAAGCATTTAATGATAATTCTATAATAACTTTCATCAAAATTTATCATATATGAAAAGGAAAAAATGCATATAATATATTAGTGAACGTATAAATCATATAAAATATAACGTCCATTTACTATAAAGTTACAGTAGAAAATTTCTATCAGAGCTTTCATATCATTCCACCATATCAATTTCACATTTTACATTCTGGTTCATTTTATTGTAGCATCTCGTCTAATACCATTATTACTTCTCTCACATTGAAGCTTGTACATTTATCAAAATGGTTTACTTAACATAATTTGAATGATTCATATAGCATGATTTAAGCAATATTTGAATGCAAGCCAATTTCTCCCAATTTCTTCTTCTTTCTCCGCATGCCTCTTTATAGCTTGACATTTACCTCTCATCTCACATATACATATAGAGGATAAGCCTGCTCTTTACTCCACCTTCATCTCTCATCCATCACAAGGACAAATGGAGGATAATAATTTTACATTTATCTTCCATCTGCCATATATACTGTTGACCCGTAACCAACAAAAAAAAAAAAAAAAAAAATCGCAAAAAAATCTTATCGTACCTGCCCGCACGTCGTCGCCGCATTTCGCACGTCGAAGCCACCCTCGAGTCGTTTCACCCCACGATCTCTTCCTCGCGACATTAAAGCCAAACGAAATGAGAGGCCTCGGGCGCTGGCTCATTCCCGAATTCTCTCAGCCTCTCCCGCTCTCTCCCTCTCTCGTTCGACTTAGCTCCTCCGACGACGCTTCCAATTGGATCGGAAGTGACGAACTTTGATTGGAAGCAAGAAAAGAAGCTCGCCTCTTCTCCGACTCCTCCCAGCTGTGCGACTTCGCTTGATCGACGACGTTCCCTCCTGTTTGAATCGGAAGCTACGCCATTTTGATCGTGAGCAACGACGGGCAGCTCGCTTGCAGTGAAGTAATTTTCTCCCTTGCGTGGCTTCTCCCGCCTCTCCGTGGCCGAACGACTTCGTTCCTCCGACATTCCTTTCTGTGCGAGGATCGGAAGCAACGACCGGAGCTCACCTCTCCTTCGGCTCCATTATTGCTGTTCGATTTCACTCCATTCGACAACTTTCCCTTCCTGTCGGGGTCGGAATATTGATCGGAAGCAAGAGCAGGTGCTCTCTGACTGTGAAGGTAACTCTCCCTTTACGCGCTTCTTCGGCTTGTCCATGGCCTAACCCGAGAGATAGAGAGGGAGAAGAGGGTTTAATGATTTGATTAAGTTTAATTATGGTTAATCTTAATTAACTATAATTAATTTTAATTAGTTATATTTATTATAATTAATTAATAATTAAGTTTAATTAAATCATTATAATTAATTATAATTAATTATAATTAGTTTTAATTAAAGTTAGTTTTAATTAATACTTTTTTTTAATTAATTATAGTTAATTATTATTTATTAATTATAATTATTTTAACTTAATTGATATTGATTAATTATAATTAATTGAAAGTTAATTATAATTAATCATATCAGTTAATTATAATAATTATAGTTAACAATCTTAATTAATTATAATTAATTAAGGATAAATATAATTAATCAAATATAATTATAATTAATTATAATTAATTAATATTAACTATTGAATTAATTAAAAATGCTTGCCCCTCTTGCCTCGATCCACGAGCCGACACCGCCGACAGTCGCCGACGACTCCTCGTCGGTCCTCCAAGGTATAAATTTTAACTTAAATCCTGTCCTCAACGCTTGCAGCAGACCGGAGAACCACCTATACGCGCTCTTGTAGCACGGTAGGAGGGAGCCCGGTGCGAAGCATACGACGAGGCGGGTAAGCCCTATACACGCTCTTGTAGCGTGGTGGGGACGGTCCTCGGCCTCGACCTCGACACCGACACCGCCGACATTGCTACGAAAGGTATGATGTTCCGAAATCCCATTTCGACGTTTGCAGCGGACCGGAGAACCACCTATACGCGCTCTTGTAGCACGGTAGGAGGGAGCCCGGTGCGACGCATACGACGAGGTGGGAGAGCCCTATACACGCTCTTGTAGCGTGGTGGGGAGAGTCACTGCTGTTCTGGTACGTCACTGCTGTTCTGGTACGGATACTGCTGAAGGCCCCATACACGCTCTTGTAGCGTGGTGGGATAAAATTTTGTACGGCCGCGGTGTCTACGGACACCTACCATACACGCTCTAGTAGCGTGGTGGGAAGGCCCAGCTCCCCAATTTTCCCCCAAATAGGGGATATGCTGGGGTGCTGCCAAAATTTTCACTGAAATGTACAAAGACTGGAACAATTCGAAGACCTTCTTGGACAACAATATAGAAGACCTGTACTCGAATAAAAATGTACAGAACTTGAACTAAAATGAGCAGAGGACCTGTACAAAAACAGAGGACTTGTGGACCTAAATCAGAATCAAAATTCAAATGATTTCTAAAGACCAAATTCAAATGAGATAAAATCAAACTGAAATCAAAATCAAGTCAATACGAACATCATTTGAACTTGCAAGGACTTCAGAAGATCCTGAACAAAGACTTGAACTTGTACTCTGAATTCAAAACTAGAACAAGATGTGGACAACAAGAACTTATGCATTTGAACTTGAACTGTACGACGCCAAGTGAAATCCAGATTTGCAAGCATTTGATTCAAATCCGGATGAATTCAGTAGGATGATAGGAGACCTGAATGAATGTGGGAGACTTAGACTGAGTTTGAATTCAAGTCTAAATGAAACTTAACTCGAACTCAGGCTATACGACATCAAGTGGGGACTTGTAAACTTGATGAATTCAAGTCTGAACGAAATTGAATTTGGATCCAAACACATGCAAAGATCGAAATTTGGATCATACACGAGGAAACTCAAACTACAAGACCTGGATGAACGAACTCCTACGACATTCCCTACAATGCCTGTTGATCGAGATGGCAATATGGGAGACAAGCAATCAAAGATCTATCCCTACAAGCAAGGGCAATCATGAACCACCTGAGATTGGTGACAGGTGGGGATAATGTAGACAACAATGGGTCTCCTACGAACAGTTCCAGGTGCTCATAGTGGATACAACGGGTCACTGCAAATAACTACAAATCACTTGTGGATAACAACAGTGAGAGTCTCGTAAGCATAGCGATCCACTGTGGACACAAATATTGATATCATCTACGACAGCGGTGATCAAAATCTCTAAGTACACCGGGTACAAAGGCAACCCGATGTACGAAAAAAGACATCCCCTGACAAAAGGAAGGACATGTTTGAACAAATTAGAACCAAACTTCCTGGTGTTTTAAAGTCTCTTTTTGGTTATATAATTAAGAAGAGAACAGTTCGGGTGTCTACAAATACCAAAAATAACGAGTCTACTACACCAAAGATCCTGAAGGGAGTTCTCCCCAAATCAACAGCCTTTGACTCCCGAATCCAGAAAATCCTCCCCGGTGATTGAGAAAGGGGGGAGTCAATATCAAGAACGCAACGCCACCGGATCTGCAACACTGATACAAGCAGACAGAAGGCGTCTACAATCTACAACGCCACGCCACCGGATCTGCAACACTGATATAAGCAGACAGAAGGCGTCTACAACATTCATATTCGGCTTTTAAGGCCTTCAACAAAGAAAGTTCATGAACAAAGGCATGAAGCCTAAAGAACCCGATCCTTCTATACGGATCAATAGGAGTCGACAGGGTTCGAACTATCAAATAGATACACGGTTGTAGTGACCGGTGTATTTGTTTAAATACATTCTTTTTAGGCCTTCAATGCCTAAAATCAAGAAAATTCATAAACAAAGGCACAAAGCCTACGAGAAACCCGATCCCCTATCGATAAGTTGATAGGGTCGACAAGGTTCAATCAAATGGAAATGACCCCCAAACACTCCGATGATGGCCGTGTTGATTGTCTATCTGAACCGGAGGGGTCCATTCAAATTCCACAAATATCTCAAATTCCATTCAAATGTCTACCAGAATCCAAACTCTACAGGCCCCAAATCCAAAAAATATTTAAAAATGAAATATATCCATCAATGCTTAAAGCAAAATCCATCCACCTTCCGCAACAGTCTGCCGGGGTGGACAAATTCAAATAAACTCTAGCTCACAAAGAGCCAAATGCCTAGTCGAAAATATCACTAGGATCCATTCTCAAACAATCTCTTGCCAGTAAGGACGTGGTACGTGTCCTCTAACCGGCGGTTTGCCGCCAAATGGCACCGCAGGATAAACGGTTACGACCCGGGGTCCTCTGAACCGAGTGGTTTTGCCGCCAAATGGCACCACGAAATACCGGTTATGGCCAGAGCCAATACGTTCCTTATTGGCATCAAATCCTTGAGATATGAATCAATAGGATATGATTGATAGGGCACAAAGCCCTCTGCGAGCTAAGGTGGATTCAAATTTGTCCCCTTAGACAACATCCAACCCAGGTCTACAAGGTCCCCTTGGACGAAGCAACCCATGGCTGCCGACAAGGATCCTTCTGTCAGGTTGGGTCGACTACCTCCTCTGACTAAGTAGACCAGGGACCATGATGGCCCGGGACGACGGAACCATGGGATCTTGATCGGGCCCATCATCCATTCCCCCACCATCTGCTTTAAGTGTAGGATGGTGCAATTTGTATTTAAACATCAAATCCTTCAAAACCTTCCCAAACTCTTCAAATTCCAACCTATACCTATTGCTGCTACTATATGCCAAATACACGTATCTCTATACGAATCTGATTGATGACTAGCCTTAATCGAAAGTTCTCTCTCGTGATCGGGAGGGGTAATTAACTATAGGGGCTTGCGCCTATAGGAAACCAGAACTCAGATCATAAAGTCCTCACAAAATGAGGGCGAAATCTCTGGGTAGTGTCTTATCTACAAACCCATCTGCCTTCCAAAATTTACCTCGGAACTTATCAGTTAAAACTCCATCGTCGAATAAGAAGAGCGAGGGGAGGCCGGGGCCGAATTTTTGGAGCCCACATATACAAATGGAGGACAAACTTGCTTATAACTCCACATATATCTATCATCCTTTATCATGACAAATGGAGGACAATAGTTTCACATGTCTATATCATCATACATTTAATGCCTTCAATTTTCCTCAAACCTCCTTTTCACCATGTTATAGACAAGCAATAATATGAACATGTATGAATGATTTAATTTTATAACATGATGTAGCAATACTTACAACTTTATATGTGAAGCACTTGATTGTATTTGTTATGTTATTAAGGTAATGGAATTTCTACATGATAATTATGAAAACATTTCATGATAATTATGAAAATAACTTGCTTAAATTTTCATGTTCCAAATCTACTAATTTATTTAACGTGCTAATTGGCATAGACAATCATAATTTATGAAATTGCAAATAATTTTAACTTTCAATATCCTTGTAAAGCATGATTCTTATTACATCATTAAATATGCTCAATTTTTTCTTGAATTTAAAGTGCTTAATGAAATTGTACAAAATTCGTGTCAATCGAATCAATTTCAAGTATTTTATGAAATACTTAAACTTATCCAGTGAAAAAGTTATTTCACACCCTAAAACCACTCTTCCCAAATTTTGCACCCATTCAAAATTTTAAATTGAAAACTAAAGTCAGTTTTCAATAGCCTACCTTAGGAAGAACAACTTCTATAACAATCCCGACGATCATATCTTACTGCACAGCCTCTAAAATCTCTCTTTTTTACCTCTCTCCCTCCCTTTTCTTTAGAGCTCTCTCTCACTCTCTCCAACAAATTAAAAAAAATGGATATGGATAACTTATATAAAAATAAAATTTCTTAACATCACTGAATCGATTGTCACACTGTCGCTGCTTTAAGGGAGAGAGAACCGCTTAAATGTGTCCCAGCCTTATCCACAGTGATCAAAGTTCCACAACGCTAACTTGCCACGATGCCACTGTGTTCTCAACAATTCCTCCATATAAAGAGTTGAGCGCTTCCGCGCTAACACTCGGTGCCTCTGCGCTGCCCTAGGACTCACAATGTCGCAGCGCTTAGGCATACAATGCCAACAAATCAAAATTTCAAAATTTTCAAATCATTTCAAGTATTCATGTACAAACATTCTATTTCATGAGATTCTTAACAAGTTATAATTTAGCAGAAATGTACACATTTTCATAGAGTTTAAAAATTCAAGTTATTAAATCGCCCCCTCTTAAAACCAATGTTGTCCTCGATATTGCTAACTAACCAACCAATTAACCATACTATTAAACAACTAAAAAACTAAAACAAAATTTGGTAAAACTACCTTATCTCTACTTTCTTCTCCCTCTCCCAAGTTGCTTCTTTCTCAAACTCGTGCTTCCACTGAATTTTTACCATACAAATTTTTTTACTCATGTTCCTAACAACATTAAGCTAATATTCTCTTTGTATGTCAAATCAGGCCTCAATTCAATCTTATATTCAGGGACTCTGCTTTTTAAATTAGCTAGCCACTCTCTCAACATAAAACATTGAAAACATCATGCACATCTGAGATCTTCTTAAGTAATATTAACTTGTAAGCTGACTTACCAATTTTTGTATCACTTCAAAGAGTACAATGTATTTTTGGGCTCGATTTTCCTTTTCCACTAAATCTATTTACTCCCTTTAATAGATTAACCTTTAAAAATAAAAAATCTCCTATTTGAAATTCAATTGCCTAATGTTGTGGATAAAAATATTTCTTCTGTTTGTCCTGAGTTGTTTTTAATATGTCTCTTATCAATAAGATATTCTCTATTGCATCATTTACCAGTTTAGATCCCAACAATCTCTTTCTTCTCATCCACTTCAATCCAGGATAATAGAGTTCTACACCTATCATGTAGAGCTTCATATGGTGTTATTTTGATACTTAACTGGCATCTATTGTTATAAGCAAACTCTATCAATCGCATGTTATTATCTATGCTCCTATCAAAACCAAATATGCATAGCATCAACAAATCCTCTAAAACATGAATAGTGTTTTTTAATTGCCCATCTATCTAAGGATGAAATGTTGTACTGAAACTTAACAGTAGCTCTCAAACTTCCTTGAACACTTCTACAATCTTGAAGTAAATCTCTCATCTCTATTTGATACTATAACTTTAGGTATACCATGCAGTCTGACTATCTCTTTTACATATAATTGAGAAAACTTTTCCACTTAATTTATCTGCCCATGGGAAGAAAATGAACTTACTTCGTCAATTTGTCTATTATTACCCAAACTGCATCATGTCCTTGCATTGATCTTGGAAAACTCATAGCAAAACTTTTAGAAATTTCATTCCACTTGTACACCGAAAAGGGTAATGGTTGTAACAAATCACTTGATCTCTGATATTCTACTTTCACCATCATACATGTCTCACATTTCACCACAAACTCTTCTACTTTTTTCTTCAATCTAGACCATCAAAATATCTTATTCAGATCCCAATACATCTTATTGCTTCCTAGATGAATAGTATATCTTGAATAATATAGTATTTCCTTCCTCAATTCACCATGAATTGAAACACATAATCTGTTACAAGTCAATACATTATGAAAATCGAATTGCAATTCAACTCTCTTCCTAGCTTTAATCAATTTCATTAAAATTGCATACTTTTTATCTGACTTCTGAGCCTCCTTAATTCTGTCCTACAAAGAATACTGAGGTGTCATTTGAGATAAGACTTTTGTCCCACCACCTAAAGGGCACGTAACTTCAATTCTAATTTTTCCATCTCCTGAATCAAAATGTTCTCAGAAGTAGTCATATTAGCTGCCATTCTAATTGAATTCCTACTCAAGACATCAGTTATCATATTAGCTTTCCTAGGTTAGTAAATTATAGTCTTTAATCAACTCTAACCATCTCCTTTGTCTCAAGTTCAATTCTTTTTATGTAAAGATGTACTTAAGCTCTGATGATTTGTATATACTTAACATCTCGTTTCGTATAAGTAGTATCTCTAAATATTCAAAGCAAACACTATAGTTATTAGTTCCAATTCATAGGTAGGATAGTTCTTTTTATGAGGCTTCAACTATCCAAATGTATAAGCTATAACCTTTTCATTCTGCTACAAAAAATACGACCTTACCCCTTTAGTAAAGTATCACTGAATACATGAAAACCATCAAATCCTAAAGGAATAGTTAACACGGGGGTTGTTACCAAACACTCTTTCAATTTCCAAAAATTTGTCTCACAATCTGATGTCCATTCAAAATTGTACTTCATTGTGTGTCAGTCTAGTCAAAGGAATAGCGATATGAAAGAATCCTTTGACAAATTTCCTTTAGTATCCGACTATACTAAGAAAACTCTAAACCTCTATCACTGAAGTCGGTCGTGGCCAATAGACCATAGCCTTTATTTTTTGGAGATCTATAGAGATACTTCCTTTGCTGACCACATGCCCCAAAAAAGTAATGGACTTCAACTAAAATTTACACTTTTAAAACTTAACATACAAATGATGATTCCTCAAAGTTTCCAAAGCCAATCTCAAAGAACAACATGATCCTCTTCAGCCTTATAATATACCAAACTATCATTGATGAACACTATGATAAACTGATCCAAATACTTCTTAAATACTTTGTTCATCAAATTCATGAATATAGTTGGTGCAATTTTCACTACAAATAACATAAATAAAGACTCATTCAAATCATATCTAGTATTGAAGGTTGTCTTCACCACTTCTTCCTTAACTCTCAATTAATGTTTAAAATTGCGTATTCGGGTATTGAGGCGTTTTTCATTCGTGAGGCGAGGCGTAAGCCTCAAAATCAAAAGATTGCATAAACATAAAATGATAAAATGATAAATTTTTTATATATATGAAGTGAAATCAAAATATCCCAATAATGAATAATATAAAAATTCATAAAAGAACATAAGATATGAAGTGAAATCAAAAAATATCCCACATAAATAATAAGACAACATGAAATATAGTTCATTAACTCAAAATTCCCCTTCCTTTCCCAAATCCAGTATTCTTTTTTATTAAAAATATAATTCTAATTTCTAAAAATAAAATAGCAATGACATATCACATAAGAACTCATAAGTATTCATTAACACTGTCATCACTAAGGGGTTCTTCATTTGAATCATCATTATGATGAACTGCTCTCTCATCCCTTCCTCCTCTCCTATAGAATCCAATGTCGGGCATTTACTTCAAGATTTATGTAAGTTTTAATATATATAGTGTGAGGCATAAGCCTCATGCCAGTGAGGCGAGGTGGGCCTTAAGCCGGGCCTCAACCAAGTTGAGGCTCAAGCCATCGAAAGCATCGATGCGTTTTTTTACTGGAATTGCACAAAGGCGGGCCTCAAGGCGAGCCTCATATTGCGCAATTTTAAACCATGCTCTCAATTGATGGAACATTGATCTCAAGTCAATCATAGAGAATATAAGAACTCTTTCTAATTGATGAAATGATTCATCTATATGAGGTAAGGGATATTTATTCTTGACAATGTCTTTATTTAGCTCTCCATAATTGATTCACATTCTTATTGAGCCATCTTTCTTCTTCATGAACAACATTGGAGCAGCCCACGATGATACACTCGGTTTAACGAAACCTTTATCAATCAATTCTTGCAACTGCACCTTTTACTCTTATAATTCTTTTGATGCCATTTTGTATACCAGGCATAACCTCAATGCAAAACTCCACATCTCTCTCACTGGGTAAACTCACTAACTCAGGAAATTCCCATACTATATGGACATCTCCAACAGCTGTAAAAGATCTATTCCCATCTATCACCTAAGCCAAAACACTGAATTTCCTTCCTTTCACAACTTCTCAACTTGTAATATATATATATATATATATATATATATATTAGTGAAAACAATTATATATATATATACATCACGAATACATCACGAATACCCTCTTTCGGCCACAATTTATGTGGGCTCTGTTGCTACTCAACTAGTTCATCTCCAATATCACACATCAAACTCTTTTAAAGGTAATACAATTATGTCTGGTTTGAACTTCCTACCCGAAAGTTCAATCTCACAAGAAACAAACCGATTAGCAATCACAACATCCAATTAGGCAACAAAACTAAAATAGTAGACAATAACAAAATAGGATGCATGTCTAAATTATCCAAAATATTCTCAGACAAAAAAGAATGACTTGTAGCACTTCTAATGCTTCGTTAGCCTCTTGCTAAGTTAGATTGTAGATCATGGCTAGTTTCGTTCCAGCTCAGCTTAGAGTTGGAATGGAACTACTTGCAGCACTTCCTTCCTTTCACATATGGACATCTCCAACAACTTCTCAACTTGTAATATATATATATATATATATATTAGTGAAAACAACACATCATGAATGCCCTCTTTTGGCCACAATTTATGTGGGCTCTGTAGCTACTCAACTAGTTCATCTCCAATATCACACATCAAACTCTTTTAAAGGTAATACAATTATGTCTGGTTTGAACTTCCTACCCGAAAGTTCAATCTCACAAGAAACAAACCGATTAGCAATCACAACATCCAATTAGGCAACAAAACAAAAATAGTAGACAATAACAAAATAGGATGCATGTCTAAATTATCCAAAATATTCTCAGACAAAAAAGAATGACTTGTAGCACTTCTAATGCTTCGTTAGCCTCTTGCTAAGTTAGATTGTAGATCATGACTAGTTTCGTTCCAGCTCAGCTCAGAGTTGGAATGGAACTACTTGCAACACTTCCTCCATTTGAACTTCTCCAAGCGGTCTCCCAATAAATTTGCTTCCAGTACCCCTACTAGTTGATCCCTTAGGTATTTACCTATGCTTTCTAAAATCACCTCTCATCAGAAACCTACCCTAAGAACACCTTGCTGACATGTGACCTTATGGCCACACTTAAAAAGTTGCCCTGCGAATAGTAAATAACGACTAAAATGCCTTTTTCCATAAGAATTTCATAGTTTTTTTTATCATGAAAGATATTGTTTAGTTTATTGTGTACATTGTTTTGCGCACTAACTCAAACTAGCATTAGTTGTGGAAGCAAAAAATTATGTTCAAGCTGCTTCAATTTTTAATACAGTTACTAATTTGATAAATATTATTAGTAGTTCATTCAAACAAAGAGATATATTAAAAAGAATATATTATAACAAAAATTATTGAGCAGGTAGAAAGTGGAGTTATGAAAGGTAGATGTTTAAACCAGGAAAAATTTCTCTTCAAAGTTCAGGAGATACTTGTTGGGGTTCATACTATAAATCACTCATCAGTTTAATTCTTCTGTTTGGATATATAATTAAGGTTTTTAAGATAGTAATATAAGACGGATCTAGCAATGAGCAAAAAGTTGAAGCATATACCCTACTTGGTTATTTACGAAGTTTTGAATTTGTTTTCAATTTTCATATGATGAAAATTATGTTAGGAGTTGCAAATGAGTTATTACAAGTATTGCAAAGGATCAGGATATTATAAATGCCATGACTTTGGTAAAAGTTTCTAAATAAATGCTTCAAAATGTGAGAGATGACGAGCGAATACTTTGTTTAAAGAATTTGGATTATTTTTTGAGAAGAATATATAACCCAAATATTCCAAATATGACTGATACATTTGTAATGCGAGGAAGATCAATGCGCCGCACTCAAACTATTACAAACATACATTATTATCGAATTGAATTATTTTATACTGCGATATATATGCAACTTCAAGAGCTCAATAACATGTTTGTTGAAATAAATATAGAATTACTTATGTATGTGGCATGTTTTAATCCATGTCATTCATTTTCAACTTTTGATAAAGAACGATTGCTACGTTTAGCAAAATTTTATCTGTCACATTTTTTAGAAATGAATCTCATCGTGCTAGACAATCAAATTGAAAATATTAGTGTTGATGTGAGATCGAAGCTGCATTTATGAATTTAAAAGGACATGAAGAACTTGCTCAAAAAATCGTGGAGACTAGGAGGAATGATATTTATTCTTTGTTGTTTCTATTTATAAAACTTGTTTTAATATTGTCAATTCCTATAACATCAATTGAACGAGCATTCTTTGCAATGAATATTATAAAGAACGATTTAGACAATCATACGGTAGACTCCTGGATGAATGATTATCAACTTATGTTGAAAAATATATATTTAATAGTATTGATAATGAAATGATTATATAACGATTTCAAAATATTATGACTTGACGGGAGAAATTATAGGTAATATTATATTACTAATATTTAAGAAAAATATCAAGATTTAACGTTCTTAATTGTATGTTTTTTCTTTATCATCTATTATATCTTTTTATAATGATGATTTAAAAAAAATTTAAAACTGCCAATGCTGATCCTATTCCAGGATAAAAAAGATCAAGTTTTATTTTTAAATTTAATAAATTGTCTCCTCACTTGAACAAAATCCTAGATCCGCTCCTAATAATTTGCTGAGCTGGAACGGAACTACTTGTAGCACTTCCTCCATTTGAACTTCTCCAAGTGGTCTCCCAACAGATCTGCTTCCAGCACCCGTACTAGTGTGTCCTTTAGGAATTGACCTCTGCTGTCTAGAATCAACTCTCATCACAAACTACCCTAATAACACTGTGCTGACATGTGACCTAATGGCCACACTTAAAACATTGCCCTGTGAATAGTAAACAACGAACAAAATGCCTTCTTCCTCAAGAAATACATATTGGAGCATTACTCAAAGATGCCATTGAGCTGCTCCCATGAACCACAAAACTTTCTCCTCTTTTAGAGGCACCTACTCCAAACTTAACTTTTTTTTTTTTTTCTAAAACCACTCCAAGATGATTGTCTACTTAACCTCATTCTGCTAGCATCCCATCTTTGATTGGTGGTGGTCAAATCATTCTTCATCAATCTCGCTTTCTTTACTTAGTTCAGTAAAATCCCTAATTCTAAATGAAACTATTAGTTTCCTCAAACTATCTCTTAGGCTCCATAAAATTTGTAGCACTTTTTCTTTGGAGTACTAATCAATTGGGGAACATACCTACCTAATGTTGTAAATTATGCCTCATACGCATAACAAACCTACTCCCTTGCACCAATGCCCATCTATCAGTTGCTTGGCTGATGGTGACACAAATCAGTCTTTGAGAGTTTTAGTAATCTTTTTTCATAGAATCTTTGTATTTACTCTCTCTTAAAATTTTTCCTTATGCTGGCCTAACTGAATAATCTTGGCAAGAAATTTACAAGAGGATGTAAAACTAGCATTTGCTTATTGCAGATGATATTCTTTTTGTTGGTAAGACTAGAGAGGGAGTTGAAGGAAAATCGGAGTTATGGAGGTCAATCTTAGAGTTTAAAGGTTTTTGTTTCAGTAGATCTAAAATAGATTACATGGAGTGCAATTTTTGTAGTAATAGATCTAGTGAGGAGATTATGACTTTAGACAATTAAGTCATTAAAAAGAGTACATATTTTAGATATCTCGGGTCAAATGTTCAAAGTGATGGTGAAATAGCTTGAGATATTATTAGTAAAATTCAAGTTGGATGGTTGAAGTGGAGGAATGTATTGGGCTTGTTGTGTGAAAGAAAAAGTATCTATCAAACTTAAGAGAAAATTCTATAAGATGGTGAGACTTGCAATGCTTTATGACATAGAATGTTGGTCATTAAAAAAGAAGCATAAAAATAATTTAAGTGTTGCAGAGATGAGGATGCTCAGGTAGATGAGTGGCTTCATTCGTAGAGACATAATACAAAATGAATATATACGCGAAAAGATTGGAGTAGCTCCAGTGGCATATAAGATTAGAGAGAGTTGTCTTAGTTGGTTTGGTTGAATAAAACGTTGGCATTCCGATGACTCGTTTAGGAGAATTGATGTATCAGATTTGACCTATGCTGAGAAAGGTAACGGTAGATCTAAAAATACTTGATTAGAAAGTATTAAAAATGATATATATTTTTTATTAGATTTAAATGAGAATTTGACTCTTAACATGACACAATGGAGGAAAAAGATTCATGTAGCCGACTCCAGGTAGTAGGACAACTGCTTATTGTTTTTGTTATTATTGTTGTTGGTCTAACCACCTGTGCTCAGCTTCATCACCCAATAAAGAAATTACCAAGGATAGCTTCATATTCTCAGGGCATTGCTTACACTATCAAATGACTTTTTCAATCTCATCAACCAATCCTCAGTCACCTGAGACTCTACTGCACCCTGAAACCTTTGAGATTTTAGTCTTAGAAATAACTGTAAATGCTTTTCCACATCAACTACTCAAGACATTTTTTCTGTGAGCATCCCCCATCAACTCAGCTACAAAGCTAGCAAATTATAACATAGAGCTTGCTCCTTTAACACCTATAATGCTATGCTCTAAGCAATACAACTCTGCCGATTTACCGGTCTTGATTATGGGAATCTATAAACACTTAAAAGTAGGAAGTCATACTAAGGGAAACAATTTGAATTTATCTCTATGATTCAATTGCTACCCGAATGATCATTCCTATGGCTATAAATAATTCATCAATCATCCAATCTATTGATTTGATATCATTTTTGTGATGACCCATAATCTAGTTGGATGTATTGGCCCAAAAATTTCATTTTACACAGAGCCACTAAACAACAGTAAATATAATAACATTATATTTTATTCCAAATATTGTCATTGCCATGTCCTTAGTCTTGGATGAGAAAAGTAGTGGGTTGCGTTAGGTAATCAATAGCCAATGCAAAACTTGTTGAATAATCATGACATGAATCTTTTAATATATTTTGTTAATGCTAGGGCGTTCTTTGGAAGCGACGCTATATGACCCAATGTTTAAAATTGCACAATTGAGTATTAAGGTATTTTTTTCGTTAGACGAGGAATAAGCCTCAAGGCGTTTTGAGCTGTAAGCCTTAAAATGAGAAAATGGCATAAAGTCAAAATGATAAATTTTTTGTATAATAATCTAATAAATTGTATTTTTTATAAAACATATAAAATATAAGATATCAAGTGTCAACTAATAAATTGTTTAAAATTGAATTGAAATCCAAACATCATGATAATAAGACAACATAAAATATAGTTCAACTTAAAATTCTAGCTTTCCCAAATCTCAATATACTATTCATTAACATGATTCAAAAGTAAATAATAATGACATAACAACTTAGAAGTAATCAACACTGCCATCACTAAGGGGATCATCATTTAAATAATCGTTATGATAAACTACTCTTTCCCTTGTCTCATCTCCTATGAGGAGTCCAATGTCTCCCAATCAACTTCTTCCTCTATATCAGTTATCTTTCTCTTCTATATATTTTTGAACAATATGAGGATTAATACTACATTAGGAAAAGAAAAGTCTAAGAAAACCTTATTATTTATATAACTTTTTTGGTTTGTTCTTAGGTTGTAGTGAACGTAGATGCTCTATGACCATCAAAGAAGTTAATATTCAAATCTTCCTCTTGTAATTCAAATGGCATCACATCCACTTCATTATCTACAAACCATTCGTCATTGGATGCTATATCTTCACAAATCAAAGGATCCTCTTCATCCTTCAACCTTTTTTTCTTTATGTTCCTGTTTTTGGGTCTCTTATTGTACATAATGTACACTAATAAATTTATCCTTAATATTGACAGACAATTTCTCCTTTTTATATGCACTTAGTTGTAGGTGCTCCAACTCTATTCACATCTAGATGAAAGCACGTTAATCCCAAAACCTTCACAGTGAAACGCTACAATTCTGGAGTTCCATCATCAAATTGAATCCACAATTCAACTAAGATTTACATAAATGAATATAGTTAGTACTCAAATAATGATTTTTAAATAAATGAGTAAAACAATAAATAAATTATTTGGAGATCATTTGGAAATAGTGTCATTTGCCTGTTATTATGGGTATCAATTCGAGTTAGTGGGTCGGGTTCGGGTCGAACCCGAATTGGCCTGGCTCTAAACGGATCAACTCGAACCTGACCCATTTTTATAAACGTGTCGGCTTTTTCAACCCGGACCCGACCTGGATTTAAAAAAAACTTAAACGCCTAGGTTCTCCGTTCTCGTTTGGGACGCGGCAGAGCGGTTCGGGACTCCCATAAGCTACAGCGGCAAGTCCGGTTCGGGACGTGGCGGCGCACTGCGGCAGGGCCGGTTCGGCCGTTCGGGACTCACACCGCGCAGGCGTGCACGTGCGACGGGTGACAGCGCGAGACTCGACCGTCTCGACGCAGGCATGCACGCGCGACCTTTCGGCACTCGCACCGTGCAGGCGCCGATGGCTCGACGCACTTGATAGCTCACAGCTGACGCTTCGGGCAAGGCACTTGGATGCTTTGGGCAGGGCAGGCAACAGACCGAACTTGGATTTTCAGGTAATTTTCTGGTTGCCGGGTCAACCCAAACACAACCCGTTTTTTAAAACGGGTCAGTTTATTGAACCCGAACCTGACTCGTTTCACAAATGGGTCGACCTGAACCCGGATTTTCCGGGTCGAATCCAGGTTGGGTTTCGGGTTGTGTCAAAAATTGACACCCCTACCTGTTATAATCCAAAAAACTTTCTTTATTCTTAAAAGGTACCATTTGCATATCAACATTTGATCTTTCATCTGCATCGGCTATGAGTCTATCCATGTAATAATACAATCTTAATTTGATCTCAGGATTTGTAGACTTATTCGCTCCATATTGATATTGAGGGTTTAAGTAATGGTCTGCTACATGCAAGTGTCGATGAAGCTGTAACTCCTACATATTAACAATAATATTCCAAATTTTTCTATAGCTTTCCTCTTTGCCCCCTAAGTTGTGGACAATCATTTCTTTTGCTTCATCTATAACATTGTAGATGAAACTCATAGCAGGCTTCTTTTCTATATCTACCATCCTTAAAATTTGTACAAATGGTTGAGTGGTTGTGATTGCATTCAAGAGACTTTGCTAAAATTTATCATTTAAAACAATCTTTCTAACTACTTTCCCCTTAGATTTCTTTGCCTATGCACAACTCGACCACTGTGTGGTGGTAAACAAAAACTTCAATGGTTTCCTAGCATCCAACATGCTTGGTAATGTTTAGTAAGAGTGACAAATTTTGTTGCTGCAAGCCTTAGAATTTATTTCTTTAAAAATTTTCTCATAAGTGTCAAAACCCAAGAATGGTTGTAAGTAAATTTAGTTATCCTTTTTGCTTTGATCAGTGCATTCTTATGTTGAGGCAGCTCCCAAAGTTTCTAAAAAATGAGATTTATGCAATATGCGACACATGGAATCTAATACAATTGTTCATCTTCTCCATAAGTTTAGTCCCTGCATCCTTATAAATACTGGCGTTATTTGTTACCAATTGGATTGCTAAATTCTCCCAACCTCAATCACTCTGTTTAGTGCTCCAAAGATGAACTTTGCATCCTTCACTTGATCAGATGCCTCAATTGACTTCAAAATACAGTGTTGTAAGGGTTATTGATCAGAATATTTATTAAACTTCTATTTTTCATATATGACCAACCATCAGACATAACATTTACACATGTTTGGGCCCAAGTCATTATTTCCTCAATGTTTCTTTTTCAGTATCATCCAACTCTTTCAAAATCCACATCCTTAAATCATACATTATTGGAGATTTGAACCCTCTCCCATATGCTCCAACCGAATGAATAGGTGATGTTGCAACATTAAATGGGATTGTATTTTTACAGAAGAATCTGTCTATATTTATACATACTCTTCTTCATGCCTTGCCGAGCATTCTTTGGGCTCATCCTTTGTGCAGTTGGAGGCCTATACTTTGATGTTTGCTCCATATAATGATCCATGGGACCCTGCACCCCTAGATGATATGTTTGCTCCATATATGCGAAGTATTCATCTAATTATCAAGTTTCACAATTTTTCTTGAATCTAAAGTGCTCGGTGAAATTCTACAAAATTCTTGTCAATGGTGAAAAGTTATTCCGCACCCAAAAAATCACTTTTCCTTAATTTTATAGCCAACCAAAACTTAAAATTTAAAAAGTTAAAGTAGATTTTTTCAGTAGCCTATCTTAAGACAAATAATTTATATAACAACCCCAACAATCAAATCCAACTACACAGCTTTTAAAATCTCTTTCTTGTCTCTTTAATCCTCTCTTCTTTCTTTTCTCTAGAGCTCTCTCTCACTCTGTCCTAGCCTATATGACATGAAATTGGATATGGCTAACATGTATAAAAACAAAATATCTTAACAAACGTCGTAGTGGTAGTCATAGTGCCAACATAAGAGAGAGAGAGAACCTCTTAAGTTTTACGCAACCTTATTCATTGTGATCCAAGCGCCACCCCCACTATGCTGATTTGCCACGGAGAGCGTACGGGAAATCATCACACAAGTTGTGAGTTTGCAGGAAGCTCGTCCTAAAGGAGGTAAGCCTACAAAACCAAGTGTAGTTATTTAAAGATTGTAATGCTGTGAAAGAGGGTACTCGTTACAAAGGAGCTAGTCTAGCAAGTTGTTGCAACATCTATCGAGTGAATAAAAAATGAGAACTTTGGAGGAATGGGTGTCCTTCCAAATTATAGGGGGACAACATCACGAGATCGACTTTTATTGATTCCTTTGTGACTTCTAGACTTGATGTTTAATGAACTCTTGTTACTATTGATCTATTAAGGAGGACCCCAGGGCATGAGGCTCCTTGAGTTTGTCGTGACAAGTAAGGGGGAAGAGGTTGACACGAGGCAAGATGTGACCAGCAAAGTAGTTGTGGTAACAATGGACGCGCTAGCTGGGGGGGCAGCGAAGGAGCAGATGGAGGGCGTGTTCATGGGGATCCTATGAATGCCCACACCATGTTCTCTTTTGGACAGCCGACTAACTTCTTTCTTCCCTTAGGGTTTATATTGTTGGAGGAGGTTGTTGGGAGGCTGGCAATTTTGGAGAAGATGATGAATTTCCAAGCTGTTGGCGAGCCCAACATTTGACAAGGGAGGTGGCTCTTGTGAACATCACCGAGATGGAGGTTTTTGTGCTATTGGATGCGGTCGCCCTCAATAGGGCTCATATGACATCCATGAGGAACATCATGGGTTTTATGAGGGATTAGTGGGGCTTAGTTGTCCAACATACCAAGCTGGTTGGATTACTTGGAGCGCGTCGGAGGGTTGGCATCAACCATGGCGAGTAATCCAGTGTTGGGGATGCTTCGCTGTAGTCCGCGAGCTTGAATAATTAGTTTTATTTTATACGCCAATGAATGACGAGTATTTGTAATGTTATGAAAAGATGAATAAAATTTGATTTTAGGTGAACACATTTGCTTTTGGATTATTTTTTTCTTACTGACATGTTTTGATGACAACTCATAACGGGATATGATGCCTTTTCAGGTTTTTACCAAAGTTCTTGAATTGCTAAGAATTGTGTCAAGTTTTCTTGGCTTGTGTGAGTTTGTTTTAAGTCTACACCAAGGATCATCTTATTGCTTTTCTTCTGAGGTTTCCTTCAGTGGGCTGTTCCTTATGTCAGACTTGCTGTCTTCATGAGGGTAGTTACCTAGACTCGCTGGTTACCAAGGACTCGGTGCTTCTCATCGTGGATCTTATCGCAACGGGGGAGTTACTCTATAGGGTTGTCACAGTAGACATATATTCGTCATCACCTTGAGTTTCGAAAAACTAAGACTCTCCATCTATAAGGTACTCACATGATACTCATTGCATATCTTGTCACAAAGGGGATGTGTCAACCTATAGTGGCTTGGCATATTTGTTGCATGGAACGGTTGTGTTGTGTCTAATAATTGTCCATGCGGGGTGTGATGGACTTGCACGTTTGAGTAGACAAATGATATATAAAATTGAAAAGGAAAGTAAAGGAAAAATACGGGCGAGTGAATAAGCATAAAATGTTGTTACCAAATATCCACTCAACAGATTAAATGTGTGACTGTCCATTTTCTCTGTAGCTTTAATGTAATTATCGTTTCTTTAACTGTGGTTTGAGCTGACTATACGGGTGGTGTTGGGTCAATTATTGTGTTTTTGATGTAGGCAAGGGGGGGGGGGGGGGGTCAAATCAAACCCAAAAAAATTTGGTTTTGGCTTCCCTTGAGCTTGCTAGCTCATTAATGTTTGAACTAAGAGTTAGCTCATTATGAGCTGTGTTTTTAGTTCACTTATTAATTTATTAGTAGCTCATTAATTTGTCTCTTCTCCTTCCCCTTGTCTATTCGTTTCCCATGGATGGCTCTTGGTTTTCCATGCTTGGGCTCCTTGGTTTCCACGGTTGGCTGCTGGTTTTCCGTGCTGGGTGGCCTTTCCCGTGCTTTGGTGCCTTGGTTCCGTGCGGGCCTCTTTGGTTTCCGCGGCTGCTCTTCGGGTCCCTGGCTGGGCGGTTTTCCGTGGCTGATGGGGGGCTTTTCCGTTGCTTTGGTGCTTTGTTCTTAGCATATAATTATGTGGCTTTTATTTGCTTAGAATGTGAAAGGTTTTTGGGGTTGTTTGTATTCCCCTCTCATGCCTATATATATATAGATGTTTTGGAATGTTTTAAGATAAGTTTATGATGTGATTTTTGGAAAGAAACCTGAGGGTTTTTGGAAAAGCTTGCGAGCTTTGTCCATTTTTCTTCTTCTATCTCTCAGGGAGACTTGCGAGTTCTTTCCACCCTTCTTCTTGGCTTCTAATCTCTTTCGTCTCACTGCAAGTATCCACTCCATTGTATCCTTCTTCTTTTGGAAATCAAGTTTAGGGTATCTTGTTTGAGTCAAGTTTGTAAGAGTCTTTGTTTGTAGGTCATTTTATTATATAAAGTTGTGGTTTATAGAATTTGTCTTTTTGAGTATTTTTATGTCTTTATTTTGTTCCTAGAAAGAGTTTCGCTTGTGATAAAAAATTTGGATCCCTTCCCAAATTTTTGATCGCATCAGTTTTACTACAGCCTTGGAGACTGTGCAGTCAGTGAGATCTGAATCATCACTAACTTTTTTCTTGTAGTATCGGAAAGGTGTTTGGCTGACATTGATGGGGATTGGGATGATTGCTCATTGAGTTCCCCTATAAATGTAGAGGTGGCTACTTGGGATGGACTCGTACTTCCCATTCATGTGATTCCGAGTGATAAGGTTCTGGCGAGCTGTTTCAAGGTTTCTTTTTGGATTGAGCCTTGGAGGCTTCTGAGCCTTTGGTTACTATTATGGCAACAGTGGAGAGACGCCACCGAGCTTTTTATTTGCAGTAGACAAAGAAAGAGGGAAAAAAGTTTTTATATTTCTTATTTATTTTGTCAAAGGAATGAATATTTAACATGGGAGGCAAGCTGTCGATAGCTACTTCTTGTTGGTGCTCGTGTTGTTCTTCCTTCACTCCTTGTTGCTCTCGCGGTGGTGACAATCCTTATGCGCCTTGTCCCAGAAGGCCTCCTGATGTAGAACGGGAACAGGAATTGCTCAGAAGTAATAAAACAATTGTGTAAGTTAACCAATATAAAGTCTAACGTTTCACAATTATAGATTTACTAATCCTTAGTTGTCAAACTGTTAGGTAAAAGGTACAAGCTTTGGAGGCAGAACAATTTAAAACAATAACAAATATAGAAATAAAACTAAATGTGCTCTAACAAAATCCACCGTTTAATACTTAAAAAATTCACCTTGAATATTGTTTAAATGCAATAGGAATTAGTGGAGTCAAGGGAAGATTGCGGGGGGGGGGGGGAGCTGCATGCTTGTAGTAGGGATTTATTGGATGGGTTTTCTTAAGTGGTATCGTCTAAAATTAGGAGGAATTAATAGGAAAAATATTCCTCTTATTTTTAATTTAAGTTAGATCCAAGAATTGAACACTTTCCTGATATATAGATTATGTTGATTTAGGAAAGAATTTAAAATATGAATTTGAGATTAGATTTTGAATTGGATTTCCCTCATAATCTTCCTGCTCTACTTTGGAAAGAAACAAAACAATTGTTTTTGGGTTCATGGGAGGTGAAGGCCGTCGGCTAGGCTAGGGTTGGGTTATGGTTTGTGGGTTGGAAGGTTTGGTGGTGGGAGAGGGAAGGCCTATGGGGGTTTGTGTAGAGGAGGTGAGTTAGTGGGGGAAGTTGGCCGACGATAGGGGGTGGGGGGAGGGATTTGCTAGGATGGGCCGGCAGTTAAGGGGATGGGAGGGAGAAATGAAACAAAAGGAAGAAAGAAAAATGAAAGCCACGAACCCAGACTCTTCCAAGGTTGGTGGGTGATCCGCTTCCCACTCCAATGATTTTTTCTCAAAAGACTCTCAAGCTCTCACAAGAGCTCCAAGTGCAGAAATTTTATTATAATTCATTCATCATCCCTCATAAGAGGGAAAAGAAGGCTATAAATAGGCTCTCATACAAGAACAAAACAAAAGGCAAAATTTCCCCTTGGGGTTACATGCATCTAGTCTCTCAAGTGAGGGTAAAAATGGAAAAGGACACTAATAATAAAATTTCAATACATCAATTAGAAATAAAAAAGATGTGAGCATAGCCATAGATCTCCGATGCTCCTCGCGCTAGAATCTCTTGTTGATGTCCTCATCATTCTCCTCGGGTGGGAGAAAACTGGACTCCGTCGAGTGGGTGTCTCGAGGACTCCCGTAGAGCTTTAAATAAGTTTGGATCTATTCTTTGCAACTCCTCTCGATCAATCCACGTATTCTCTTTATCCGATTTTCCTTTCCAATGAACTAGTACCTTTGACGCCCACCTTCTTTAGTGAGTATGATTTTATCATCAAGTATTGCTTCAATATTTTTCCGCATTAGGTAAATATGACAATTTGGAAAGTGGAGGTAGGCTGGGGGTTCTCACTGGGTGGATTCACACAAGGCTTATTATGTAGTAGATTGGTAGGTTTTAACTCTGGTCCCTTGAAGGCCACAAGATCTTTAATATTAAACATATGATTAATGTTGAAACCCTCAGGACGGTCTAGCACATAAGTGTTACTCTTTATTTTGAGATTATTTTAAAATGTCCTGCGCCTTGAGTATGCAACTTTTAACAGCCCCTTGAGGGAAACGCTCCGAACAATCTGTACCATCACAAAATATTCAACTTTAAATTCTTTAAATCTTTTCTTGTGCTTAGCATTAAGCTTAGAATTGGCGTTGCTTTGTTCGATTCTTTTACTTATTTCTTTGTGCAATTCCTGGAGATGAGATGCAAATGTGGCTTATTTTATGAGAATTCATGTGTCCAAAATTCAAGACTCAACAAGATAAATAATATTGAAAAAATATTAAGCAAGAGACTTGGTGTGCATGATGATTGGCATTAATTGTGGGCTCACACAATAGTTTTAAACAGAGGAAAAATTTGGAAGAAAACGGACTTAAAAAAAACACACACACAAACATACTGACTCATAAGCCCACATAGATAGGAATAAAGATGGATCAGTCACAAAATGATAGGACATAAGGTTTTCATGTTTAAGGGAACTAGTGTAGGAGGAACAATGAAGACATCCTTAGCTAAAAGGGCATTTCCATAGGGAGTTTCAGCTAGGGTCATAGATAGTCTCTTAGAGCCAGAAGGGTAATCTAGCAAATTTATCCAACTAAGTGTGAGATGGTCCTCAATAAGGAAGGACAAGAATATAAAGGGCATAATGGAGGAATCATGAACATGATAAGACGATGGGTCTTGCACAACCATAATGGGAGATCCCAAATAGTCACCAGCAGGTATATGACTCAAAAAATGGGGTAGAGTGTCCAGAACAGATATGGGCGCAACATTTAGAGAGGTGACATGAATGTATGAGCTAATACTCTCTCTAACATTAAAGTCGGTGCGAGGAATGGTGAGATAAGTCCAATTAAGAAAGATACACTCTTTCAAATGTAAATATAAATGAGTAACTCCTAAAATAGACTCCAATAAAACAAGATGATGCTCATTTTTCAAATTGGGCTCAGAATCATTCAGATTCAAATTACTGTCTTCTAAATTCATATTAATATTCTCAATATGATTAGATTTAGTTATAACCCTAAGATCAATGGATTTAGGGTCAATTAAATTGGGATTTAAATCAGGTAGTAAATTTAATCAAATCACTTCTAACTCGAGATTATCCACATCACCTTCAGAATTATTCAAAATTAAATCAGAATTATTTGGAGTCAACTCAGTAGGAGATATAATTAAATCAGAATCATTCGAATTTAATTTCAATGTGCTCAAGGCCAGATCAGTTTCTTTCGAGATCAAACTAATATCATCCAGGCAGACCTTATCCAAAGGGATATTCTTGATGAGATTAGGATCACGATGGGCTAAGATATCAATGTTTAAATGTTCTAAATCTTCTAAATCATGGTTTAAGTTATGCAGAGAGTCTAATTCAATCACTTCAGTTTCATCCTCAAAGAAGTCCTTAGTATTAGTGATATCATTAGTATACGCGAAATGGATGCACTCGGTTTCAGGTTCAGGGAACTTTTTCTTTGTAATGCAATTTTTGGTTAAAATTACACTTGCAAAGCCAAAGACTGGGGAGGCCAAAGGTTGGGTAGCCTCAAAATTCACATTAAATTGAAAGGTGGTAAAGTCACCCATGAGGTGAGGTAACTCAGGATCCACCACGCAGAGAGGATGCATGCTCAGACAAGGTTGATTGGGATGGCTCGGAGTTGGCCCAAGTGGGGAGACATATGGGACCAATTCAACAGAAGACCCAATAGAGGGTCTGCCACCAGGGCAGGGTGTGGTAATAACCCTAATGTTACTAAGGGATGGGTGGTCTCCATCACAGTGATGTCCACGGGTTGTCCCAACAAAAGAGGCAGGGTGGTGTTCCAGATGAAGACCACTAGGTGTTGGGGCCACTTCCTGATTAGATACGTGAGTGGGAGTGGTATGTCAGTTAGGTTTAGGGGTAACCACAAAGGTAGGGAAATGAGTAACCGCCGCTTGGTGTGGACTAGGAGTCACGATATCAGATTGGTGTGTAAAAGGTGAGTAGGACTAACTTTCACGTGTAGGGTTCTTGATAATACAGTACCCAAAAATTTGATGAATAGGGGGTGACCTAATCTTAAAATCAGATGGTTGGTCACAAGTATATGGGAGATATTTTAATTTAAGTTCTCGTCTCATATCTTTTCAATCAGAAGTAGGTATTCTCCACAAGACTCTTTATGATCTTCCAACCTCATCCAAAATTGATGGGCACGACCGTTCAGGCGAAAATCACGTGACTCAAAATAGTCTTCTAATTGTCTAACCCATTCCTTAAAGTAGTATGGATCCGAGGGACCATCAAAGGTGGGCAGATGGTTATATGACTCAAGTGAGGTTGTTGTGGCTTTGGCTCAAGACTAGGTTGATAAGCAGAGTGGATAATCTTTCGACTAACATGATTGACCGAATGGGGCACATACCTAGAGTGTGGAGAGTCAACATGTTTCTCCTTCATGGTTTTAGTTATAGAGCCCACTAGATTAACTAGGTAATCTAACTTCTTTTGAAGTCCTATCAGGTCCATTGAGAAGCGCTAAGTGATACCTAATGATGATTGGGTGTAAGGGACAACCCTATAATAAGAAGAAAACACAATTATAAATTGCTAAATGGTGCAGCAATTTATGGACTACAAGTTCATAATGGGATATATTGCTAGACTTTGGCTCACACGTGAGATTGGTGGGCGGTTAATGGATGTGGGGTCCTAGGGTGCAAGGACAGCACAAAGACAAAGGAAAATACACCCCAAAAGTTGGTTATGGGTGCTGAAAATGTCAGGACAACAAACACACAAAGTGAAAATAAATATGATTGAGATGTTATGAAGCTAATCACGATTAAAGATGGTTAGGGAAAGTTCTTAAGAGGAGTTCTAGCACTTGCAACTTAAACCTACCATGCTCTGATATCAAGATTAAGTAGAATGGGAACAAGAATTGCTCGGAAGTAATAAAACAATCGCGTAAGTTAACCAATATAAAGTCTAATGTTTCACAATTATAGATTTACGAATCCTTAGTTGGCAAATCATTAGGTAAAAGTTACAAGCTTTGGAGGCAGAACAATTTAAAACAATAACAAATATAGAAATAAAACTAAATGTGCTTTAACAAAATCCACAGTTTAATACTTAGAAAATTCACCTTGAGTTTCCCTCACTCAAACTCCGTCAAAGTTGGCGGAAGAAGAGGATCAATAATACCGATGTCGCTACCATAATAAGGAAGGAGCTTAAGATGTTAGTTGATGGAAAGGGAGTTGGTGGCGAAGAAGTTGGCGGATGTCCCACGATCTGCCACTGTCCGGATGGAATGTGTTCTTCGATTGATTGTGCCAAAGTGAAGAGGATGCGAGAAATGTAGCTTTCCACGGAGTCGTTAATGTCCAAGTTTAAATCGAAGAACGGAGATCGGAGGATATCTGTTCGGCCTTGGGAATCGTCTACGAAACCGTGATCGATGTCTGGATCGGCCATTCATGAGGTGAATGATGCTTTGGGTACGGTAGGAGATGATTCTTTGCTGCCCTTGATAGGTCGTTTTGCTGAGAGGGGGGATTCTCAAACAATTTTCAAGGCGAAGAGGGAGGAAAGGAGGGCCGGCAAACTAGGATGGTTGGGGAAATTATGGTTCAAATTTTGGAGGTGGACGAATGAGGGATTCAAATTTTGAATCCCTAAATTAATTTTGGTGGGAGGGAAATAGGGATTGAGAGTTTCCCAAAGTAGGTTTCCACCTTTGGAAACAAAATTAAGGAAATAGGAGAGAGAAGGGGTGGGTAGAGAGAGGGGGCCGACGGTTTCAAGAGGGGAGGGGATTGTGGAGAAGAGATCAAGGGTCACCTGTTTTGGAATTTGAAATTAGGAATGATTGAATTAATTCAAATATAATTTAAAACTCAAATAGGATTTATTTGGAAACATTCCTAAAATAGGAATCCTTGTTTAGGAAACAAATTCAAACTCAAATTAATTTGAAGTCTGAATTCAATTTGGTTACCCAAATTTAGAGGGCTAAAATAGGAAGGGTTTGAATGCAAGAGGAAATAGTGGAGTCAACGGAAGATGGGGGGGGGGGGGGGGGGTGGGGGGCATGCTTGGAGTAGGGATTGATTGGATGAGTTTCCTTAAGTGGTCTCATCTAAAATAAGAAGGAATTAATGGGTAAAATATTCCTCTTAATTTTAATTTATGTTAGATCCAATAATTAAACACTTTCCTAATATAGATTATGTCGATTTAGGAATTAATTCAAAATCTGAATTTGAGATCAGATTTTGAATTGGATGCTTGGAGTAGGGATTGATTGGATGGGTTTCCTTAAGTGGTCTCATCTATAATTAGGAGGAATTAATGGACAAAATATTCCTCTTATTTTTAATTTAAGTGAGAATCAAGAATTGAACACTTTCCTAATATAGATTATGTCGATTTAGGAAAGAATTCAAAATCTGAATTTGAGATCAAATTTTGAATTGGATTTCCCTCATAATCTTCATGTTCTACTTTGGAAAGAAGCAAAACAATCGATTTTGGGTCCATGGGAGGGGAAGGCCGGCGGCTAGGCTATGGTTGGGTTAGGGTTTGTGGGTTGGAAGGTTTGGTGGTGGGTGAGGGAAGGCCGGTGGGGGGGGGGGGGGGGGTGTGTAGAGGAGGTGAGTTAGTGGGGGAAGTTGGCTGGTGGCAAGGGCGAGGACGGATTTGTTAGGAAGGGCCGGCAGCTAAGGGGATGGGGAGGGAGAAATGAATCAAAAGGAAGAAAGAAAAATGAAAGCCAAGAACATGGACTCCTCCAAGGTTGGTGGGTGATCCGCTTCCCACTCCAAGGGATTTCTCTCCAAAGACTCTCAAGCTCTCACAAGAACTCCAAGTGTAGAAATTTTATTATAATTCATTCATCATCCTTCATAAGAGGGAAAAGAAAGCTATAAATAGGCCCTCATACAAGAATAAAACAGAAGACCAAATTATCCCTTCGGGTTATATGCATCTAGTCCCTCAAGTGAGGGTAAAAACGGAAAAGGACACTAATAATAAAATTTCAATACATCAATTAGAAATAAAAAATATGTGAGCGTAGCTGTAGATCTCCGATGACTCATGCTAGAATATCTTGTTGATGTCCTCATCACCTCCCTTGCTACGAGTGGTGAGCTTCTTGGTCACCTGACGGACAAATTTGTGGAGGTGACTATGGGAGGTCGGTCTTTCTCGCTACTTCTCAATTCGCTCGTTGGGTATTGCCGTCCATCTGAAGGTAGTGAGGACCCTTTTTGGGGTATTTTTATTCTTCTCTAGATGTCAGCGAGTTGGTGGCATGAAGCACAATGGGCTCCTTAGGGATGATCTCCTTTCCTTAACCCCTTTACCCAATGCAGCTTGAGCAACTTTTGCTTTCTTCGACTCCAATTGCACCCTAGGGAGAAGAAACCTCTATTTGGGCAAATGGCGGGTTATCGAACTGCACTACCCATTTAGTTATTCATTACTTTTGTCTTTACTTTTATTTCTCAAGGATGACTATAAGCATAAATCTTTAGAAATTGAATAAAATGAAAAGTTGTGTTTTTGCCAGAACTTGTTTATGTTTTCTCTTTATGCAAGTATGCGACTCAATCTCTGGGTGGATGCGGTGTACAAGGGCACTCATTTGGTGATGGTGACTTGCCTTGTGGTAATTGAGTGGAGCGATTCATAAGGGATGAAAGAGGAAAGAGTGGATCAGGCAAGTATGACAGGGATCTAAGGATCTTTTTTAATAGAGAAAAAAATAAAATATTTGCATTTAATGTTGATTTGCAGGTTTCTTTGATTAACACTTGTCGAATATCCTTGTAAATAGGAGAGGTCGGGCCCTTGAGGATGAGGCCCTTGCTTGAATTTCCCAGTTGTTTTGCTCTTCTACTTTCTTTTGACTTTGGTTGTTTACATATCCGCCCTTAGGAAATGCACCGAAGAGTTCGTTGGGTTGACTGACGAGTATGCTCAAAGTCGCTTTTAAAGTGCACTGTTACTCCCATGGTAATTTCATAGTTTGATTGGCAAGTGCGAGCGAGCAAATCAACTTGTTCTTTGATCATGAGTTGCTTATTCCTGTTGACCACTTTGTGCTAGGCTTGTGGTTCCCATTGTGTGCTGAAGTGGAGAATGTTTTGAACTATTATGGGGTTGTTCTGTCCCAAGTCTTCCCAAACTCGGTGGCAATGGTATTGTTATTTGCTTCTTACCTACACGAGCATGATTTGGCATAGTTGTTCAACTTGTTTCGGAATGTCTTCTTGGCGTAGGCATTCTAAGTTGGATGTGTGCAATTCTGGTCGACGGTGATGAAGGTGATCGTCTTGGCAAACAAGATTTGAGATGAAAGGTGAAGTTCATTGTTGTCCAAAGTATAACCCCTCTGGACGGTGTTGACTCACCCAATCATGTTCACCAAAAAGAATGCAATGTGCCTACATTGACAACAGAGGAGGAGAAGATACTGAAGACCATAAAGGGCAAGCCGTTGATTGTTCTCCACCACGTCACATATTTGAACGTGTTCAAGAATTTTTATTGTAATTTTATTTGAAAGATTTCCAGGTTATGGGCTCGTCCTAAGATGGTCATCTTTTCATGTGTAGGACAAGTGGACGGGTGTAAGTTTTTGGAGGACTTGGCGACCTTGAAGCCTTGCTGAATTTGTGATGAAATCCACAGAGAAGAAGGAAGTAGTGTCTATTGAAGGACACGCCAAGCTCGTGGGAGGGGAGACCATAATGAAAAAAAAAGAAACTAAGGGAGCTAGTTTGAATGTGCATGTCGCAAGCGCCTGAAGGGTAGTGAGCTCCCTTGGCAAAGGGAATAATGATCGATAAGGTGACGACACATGCTAAAGTTATGCAGAAAGGTTGTGACACCATTGTGGCTTGCATGGGAAAGAAGCCTACTGAGCACATTTGAATCCTCAGAAGTGTCAATCAGTGATTCAACGACCAAGGGTGAGTTGAGCTCATCTGAGGACAACAAGTTGGAGAATTTTTGTATCCTCAAACGGATTGCATATTTTATAATCATGTACGGCATAAGAACATGACATATTACCCCGAAGGATAAAAATATAATTTCCTTATTGACTCAACTATAAAATTTACAATTTGAAATAGAGATTCCCCTACTCAATGTTTGGTTGAGTGGGGTTTATTTATTTCTGGGATATAGACATCTTAATTACATCCTAAGTTTTGGCTTGGGAAGACTTTTGATTAAACTAGTGGTTTTGTTTGTTTTTGAAGTCATTTAAACATTGGCTAAGATTTGATTTTTGAAATCCATGAAAGTCTTAGTTAAAGGGTTTGGTCCTTTAGGAATTCCAAGGAGATGAAAAGGTCAACTTAGAGTTAGATTTGGAATGAGAGCCAAGGGAAGGTGAAGTAGGAGCACTTGATTCTGAGGGATACTCAGAGATGCTCAAACTATTTTATGTTGGGCTTTACATTTTAGCAATCTAACTTTGATTTAAGTTGATATTTTTATTAGAAGATTGGGGCTTATATCCCAACAACACTTGTTGGAGGAATTGCCCGAAAGATGAGGGCTTATAGGGTGATCATTCACTTAACCCAAGAAAGACTAGGATTTAGGTCCTAAGCCTAAGCGGGATGTTCAATTGTTAAACTTAGGTTCAAACAATTGAGAGAAAGAACTTAGAATTTGGTTCTAAGTTTAATAACCCAATGTGATAGTAAGTAGAAGTTTAGGAAAAGCTTCAAACTATTATACATGGGGGGAGAAGTGGCATTTGTTTGTTGATTTTGCATTTTAACAAATAAAGAAGAGGAAATAACCTAGGATTGATCCTAGAATTAAAGGACTGATGCAATGATATGTTTAAAGCTTGGGGTGCTCCAAATATCATTGCATAAGAGATGTGATTTGCAGTTTTGGAACTACAAATTGAGAGGGTCATCTACCTATATAGGTTAGGCAAATGAAATAGGCTAGATTTAGGATCCTAAGCCTAAAAAGAGAATTCTTTCATTGATCTTAGTCTCAAAATGAAAGAAAGGGAGAACTTAGATTTTTGGCTCTAAGCTACAAGATTTTCATATAATGATAGGTTGGAATTTTAGAGAATTCCAAATCATCATGTATGAAGGGAGAAACGTTCATTAGCTAACCTTGTGTTATTAGCAAATGAAATGGGGAACTAGGATTTGATCCCAAAGTCCACTAGTGCTCTTTAATTTCTTTAGAGGTGATTTGGAGAGCATCAAGCAAGAGAACCATTTGTTGTTTTCTTGTTCCAATAAGAGATGTAAGAAAACTTAGATTTTGGCTCCAAGTTTCTAAAGCTTGTAACATGAGGCATTAAGGATTTTTTAGGGAAATCCATAATGCAATGCACGACAAAGGTTAACTCCTAAGATATGATAGGAGTCAAATGACAAAACATTTGGAGCATTGAGGATGCTCCAAAAGTCGTGCAATGTATATGTTTGGGTCCTTGAGAAGGTCTCAACTACCATGCATTGGAGGGATGGGTGAATTGCTTGTGGAATTTGTATCTACAAGCAAAGAGAGTCGAACTTATGATTTTTGGGATCTTAGGTTAAGATTGTTCATGCAATGGAAAATTGACGCTTTGAGATGCTCCGAATTTCCATACATGAGGAAGGGAAGACTACTAGAGAGCTTCCAGCTCAATGAAAAGGTTCCCAAATCAATTTTGGCACGATTTGGGTAAGAAAGATTGGGGTGGACTTGCTCCTACGACTCTTCTAGAAAGACAACATGTGGCGTCATCTAAGGGACTTAAAGACATAGGATGGAATGCCATTGAAATCACTATGGATAGGCTCTAAGAATTAGTTTTCTAGAGTCTAAGGGAAGCCTAGGGGTGAAGGCTTTCGATTGTCTTTTCGAAAACTTCACCAAGTGCCTAAGTTATGTGTTAACATTCTTGACCCATCAACTTGCAAACTAAACTAAACATGCCTAACAAACTCCAACATGTGATGTGGTGTAATCTATAAGCTTTTTTGAAGCCATAGAACACCTCATCTTTGCTTTGCAATCACCCATGAGTTTGGTGGACACATTAATGATTTTGCATATTGTAGGAATACAAGGGTCATAGCCATAGACATATAGTGAATACTCAAATATGCAATAACTCATGCAAGCTTAGTTTAGCGTTAAGAAATGAGAGCATGTAATAAAAGGCTTTTTCGCTTTGCCTTCCTAAATTTTGAGTTCAATAATATTTTTCAATCAATTCATTAACTGTAGAGTTTGTAACATGAATCAAAAGTGCTCATGAACAAACCCTAACCTCATAAAAAATGATTGAAACACATGCTTGAACGTCTAACAAATTTAGAGGAGATAGTGGATGTCATGGCGATGTAAAACTATCACATGCATGTGCTAATTTAGTTGAAACATACAAGTTTTAGGGTATGTTAACGCGTTCCACACTTAGACAAGAGACATCGCACTTCTACACTTCATTAGACATTGGGTGAGCTACTAAACCTAAGGTTTGGTCAAAGGTAAGAGCACTAAACATGACATGGATATTATTTGCATGCAAAAATATGGACGTTGAACACAAATTCAACGCCCCATCGCCTTGTCGCCATCCTTTTAACCCTCACATGAGAGAAAATCATGAATAATCACTAGATTTCCATGATTTAAACAAGTGGATAGCGGAGATAGGATTTTAGGAGAGCGAAAATTGAATTTCTAAGGACCTAGGGTTCGGGGGCGTCAACCACACAACAATTGGCCTTGGGGGACCCTAGGTTTCACTAATTTCAAAGATATACCTCTCCCGGGTTGTCCTAGCGCTCCAAATTTCTGTCCAAGCTACTTTCCAAGGTCCGCTCCAAGCTCCAAAGTCGCTCCAAGCTCCGATTCAAGCTCCAAAGTCGCTGTTCAAGCCGTTCCGGAACTCGCCGCTGCTGTCCAAGGAGCTTTGAAGGCCCCAAATCGCAGTTTGGGAGATTTAGGAACCTTCTTTTGCTGTTTGGAAGTCTCCAACAGCTTCCAACTCGCCTCGAGGTCGCCGGAGACGAAGAAGGAAGAGAGTAGGGACGTTCTTCCACAAGAAGTGCCACACCAGCCCAAATCCGGACAGAATCGGGGCTTTGGACCGAACCTAAGGTCGGCATCTTCAAGAGATCGGGCAGGTCAGTGAGACGAAGTTCTCAGGAGGTCCGGCCGACCGTCCAGGTGGAGTCGGACGCGGGTTCCGCGCGGTCTAGAGGTCTTAAACAGGGAGGAGATCGTGCGTTGGAGCTCCTGGTTCTGCCGATCCCTATCTCTCGCTCTTTATGTCGGGACGAAACGCTGGAGGGGGAGCCGAATGAGGCTCCTCATTCCATTTCGTTTACTTAGGGACGCAAGCACCGAGCGGATAGCCGCCCGTTCCCTCCCATCTCTCTGCCTCGTTCCATGTAACGAGGGAAAATCTACTTGAGTAGATTTTGCTGTCCAATTGATTTGAATTGGGTGGGATTTGGAGCTCAATCTCAGCCCTAGATCTCAAAAAGATGTTTTGAAAGTCAAATTCAGCCTAAATTAACAAATTAAGGCTGAAATTGAGTCCGAATCGAACCCGACTTGGATCGATTTGGGGATCGAGTTAATTTGATGAAATTGAACTCGAATCGGCGCCGAAATGTGTCGAATTGCGTCGAATTGGGCTCGACGACGCTCGACGGTGTTCGATTTAGTTTGATTTGATTTTAATTGAATTAAATTTGATTTAATTTCACTAAAACAAATTTAATTTAATCAAATCGGGGTCCAATTTGAGTCGATTTTGCCTCGACGACGGTCAATCGGGTCGATCGAGCACGATCGAGCCTAGTCGGGCTCGATCGAGGTCGGGTCGATACAAAAGTAAGCGTCAACAAAAGAACCCCCAATATGTGTAGTGAACGAATAGAAGTACGCCACACATATTGGCGTTGACCAAAGAACGATCAAATGAGATCTTCCAAATCAAATAGAGTATGATTTGAAAGGAAAAGAGAGATCCATGAGAGTCTAAACTTAGATTTAGGCAAGATCTACAAAGATAATGAGATTTTTATCTATCACCTTAGAGAAAGAGTTTTAGATTACTCTTGAAAGAGAGTTTACGCGTATTTTGGCAACTTCTAAAGAGGTCTCTAAAGACATTTGATATCTCTAGAGAGGATTTGATAGAATAGAAGTATTTTGGCAACTTCTAAGAAGAGTTCTAGAGACATTTGACATTTCTAGAAATGACTTAGCTTCATTCGAAGTATCTAGACAACTTCTAAGGGACTTCTAAAGATGTTGGGTATCTCTAGAAAGATTTTGGATCAATTAGAAGTATTTTGACAACTTCTAAAAGGGATTTCTAGAGATATTTGGTATCCTTAGAATGAATTTGATTTGATTAGAAGAAATTTGATAACTTTTAAAAGAGTTTAGGGATATCTTTCCATCACCTAGAAACTAGGGGTATTTTAGCTACCACCTACAAGATTTTCAAGGATACTTTGGCTATCACATGAAAAAAGATTAGAGACATTTGGAGTCTCTAAGAGGGTCTCAGGGATATTTTGCGATCTTCTAAAAGTTAGGGGTATCTTGGCTACCACCTAAAGGGTTTTCAATGATATTTTCACTATCACTTGAGAAGGGTTAGGAACATTTGTTATTTCCTAAAGGTCAAAAGGCATTTGGCACCTATTGGCAAGCTCTAAGAGGTATTTTGGCAACCACCTAGAATTAGAGTTCATCTTATATTGTTAAGATAAACCTCAAAAGAGCTAAGGCTAAGAGTACTTTGGCTACTACTTAAGCCTTGAGGATATTTGGTGAAAGATTATCCATTTTGGGCTAGATAAATCTTAACATTTGGGAAGACTAAAGGGTATTTTGTCAACCACTAAAAGTCTAGATTTGGGTAGATCTATTGATGTTCAATTTGGGTAGAACAAGATCTAAAGGAATGAGCTAGGAGAGACCTTAGAAGGTTTGAATTCTACCTAAACTAAAAAATTGATAAGAAGATTCCTATTTGGGGATGTCTACACTTAGCATTTGGTACTAAGATTTGCATTCGACTTTCATTTGGAGAAAGATAAATTTAAACTTTTCTTTTGGGGAAAGATGAACTTTCACTTGGAGAAAGATAACTTGATTTTCCTTTTATAGAAAATTGAATCTTCTTTCCTTTTGGGGAAAGGGTGCATTGTCTTCCCCTTTTTGGGGAAAGATGAAAGATTTGAAAGTTTGGACCGAGATTTTAATAACCCAGACCCAGTCAACAACCAGATGAAAAGAACATTTTCATTTGAAAGAAACATTCATTCATTGAAATTAAAATTTGCATACAATCAATTGTAATATTTCTTGAGGTAACGTCCATTGATAGGCAATATAGGACGTTCCCCATTACAATCAATTAACTGGTAAGATCCACCCTGGTAAGCTTTCTCTACAACAAAAGGGCCTTCCCAAGTAGGTTCGAACTTGCCACCTATTTTACGGTGGGCTATAATCGGTCTGCGAAGAACTAGGACCAAGTCGCCAACCTTGAAAGTCCTAGGACGGACCAATTTATCGTGAGCTTGAGCCATGCGGGCTCGGTACAACTCGAGGTTCTGTTGAGCAAGCAAACGCTTCTCATCTAAACCATCGAGTTCCTCCAACCTTAGTTGGGCATTTTGTTCACTTGTAACTTCATTGTTTATTGCAATTCTAAGAGATGGGAGCTGTAACTTCAAATGGATAACCGCCTCCGCTCCATAGACTAGAGCAAACGGAGTGGCCTGTGTTGAAGTTCTATATGTGGTCCGATAGGCCCACAACTCCTCAACCAACTTTTCATGCCATTGACGTTTGTTCTCTTCTAAGGTTTTCTTTAGCAACTGAACTATTGTCTTGTTGAAAGCTTCAGCCAATCCATTAGCTCGAGGATAGTATATCGTACTATACCTCCAATCAATGCTATGCTTGTTAACAAATTGATTAAGCTTGATACTTTTAAAAGCAAGACCATTATCAGATATGATTCGACGAGGAACGCCAAACCTGTATACAATATGGTCCTTCAAAAATTGTAGTACATGGCTAGTTTTGACTTCTCTTAGTGGTATGACTTTAACCACTTTGAGAAGTAGTCGGTTGCAGCAAGTATAAACCTATGACCCTTAGAGGAATGATGATTAATAGGCCCAACAATATCAGTTCCCCAGCTTTCAAAAGGCCAAGAGGCTATTGTTGGGTGCAAAACATTTGGTGGTTGATGCAAAACTACCCCATGTACTTGGCATTGGTGGCATTTCCGTGCTATTTCAACACAATCCTTAATCATTGAAGGCCAATAGTACCCAAGCCTTTTAATTTTCAATTTCATTTTGAGGCCCGATTGGTGGGCGCCACACAACCCCGCATGTACCTCGGTCACTATCTTGTGGGATTCATCTTTTGCAAGACATCGCAACCACATTTGGTCAAATGACCGCCGAATCAAGGTGTTGTTGATCAATGAAAATGACAATGCTCTATTCTTTATTTGATGAGCAACAGATGTTTCCTTTGGTAGTTTACCATTTTGGAGATAATCAATAAATGGTTGGCGCCAATCATCCTCATCATCTACCACAAATGAAAACTCACCAAAGGAAGGAGGTTCATTCAAATTTTCAAAGTCAATAAGAGACAAAATTTGGCGATTTTGAACTTCTATTTGGATTGAACCCTTTTCAGGACATGACAATTCCTTAGCAAGCTTTGCTAGAACGTCCGCCGTAGCATTTTGACCACGCGGTATTCTAACCAAAGTTGCATCAGGAATTTGCTCAAACAGCTTCATGGCATATGAGTGATATTTAAGCAAGTTGGGTTTTAAAACTTTGTAGGTTCCCGCAACTTGGCTAATTACCAACTGTGAATCGCCATAAATTTTGATATTTTTAATTTCCATTGATATTGCTAATTCTAAACCAGTTATCAGAGCTTCATATTCTGCCTCGTTATTTGTACAAGGGTCCGATAAACTGTAAGAATATCGCAAAAAGGCTTTATCAGGTGTTATGAATATCAAACCAACTCCAGCCTTACCGGGGAGGAGACTTTATGGTTCAATACCTCTTTGGAAAGAGGCCGCACCATCAAAATACAACTCCCAAGCTGGGCTTTCATGGTCATCCAAACTCATTATTTGTTCATCAGGGAGATCATCATTCAGTATTGGGTGTGCTGCTAAGAAGTTAGCAAGAGCTTGTCCTTTTACAGCACGTTGGGGAGTGAAAGTGATGTCGAACTGAAGTAGTATCATGGCCCATCTGGCTAAACGTCCTGAGAGTGTTGGACGGGTCATGAGGTATTGAAGGGGATTGACCTTAGAGATCAGATTGACTTTATGAGAGAGCATGTAATGCCTAAGTTTTTGAATAGCAAAAATAAGGCATAAGCAATGCTTCTCAATGGAAGGGTAATTCATTTCAGTAGGAATTAGACGTCTGCTCAAGTAGTATCAGAAGGGCATTCTCTTTTCCTTCATTGTTGGTTTGGGCCAACAAAGCACCAAGAGACTCATCTGAGGCTGCAGTGTAAAGGATCAATGGCCTCCCCGGAATAGGAGCGGCCAAAACTTGAGGGGACAAGAGATAACGTTTTATGTTATCGAAGGCTTTTTGGCAGCTATCGTCCCAATAGAATTCTGAATCTTTCTTTGAAAGGGCTGCAAAGGGTTGGCATCTACCAGACAAATTGGATATAAAGTGTCTCAGATATGCCAACTTACCTTGGAAAGATCTTAGTTGAGTAAGACTTCTAGGAGGTTTCATTTCTAATATCGCTTTGATTTTAGTAGGGTCAATTTCGATGCCACGGTGTCGAACAACAAACCCAAGAAACTTCCCTGAAGTCACCCCAAAAGCACACTTCAAGGGATTCATCTTGAGGTAGTACCGACGAAGCCGTTCAAATACAACCCTTAAATCAAACAAGTGATCCTCTCTTTATTTGCTTTTGACCACGAGATCATCGATGTAGCATTCAACTTTGTCATGAATGAGTTCATAAAAAATTCTGGTCATATCACGCTGGTAGGTTGCACCAGCATTTTTAAGGCCAAAAGGCATGACCTTATAACAATATATTCCAATAGGTGTTCTAAAAGCAGTGTATTGCTCGTCCTCCGGGGCCATTTTTATTTGGTTGTACCCGAGGACCTATCCATAAAGAAAAAGAGACCATGAGAAGAAGCAATGTCAATCATGAGTTCAGGGATAGGTAATGGGAACTCATCTTTGGGACATGCTTATTCAAATCTCTAAAATCGACACACGTGAATCTATCCATTCTTTTTTCTTAATGGGGACGACGCTAGCCAACCAAGAGGGGTATTTTTTCTCTCGGATAAAACTAGCTTCAATTAATTTTTTCACTTCCTCAATCACTTGTTGTTCAATTTCCAAACGCATCCTTCTAGGAGCTTGTTTGATTGGAACAATATTTGGTTGAATGACAAGTTTGTGGACTGCTATGTCTGAATTTAATTCTGACATTTCATCATAATTCCAAGCAAAACAGTCCTTAAACTCTGTCAGGAGTTGTCCCATATCATTGGCATCATTTTCATTTAACAAAACACTTATGAAAGTGGGGCGTGAATTTTCTTCAGTACCCAAATTAATTTCTTTCAATTCATCAATTGTTGATTTGATTTCTTCCTCAAATTCAGGGGGTGCATCCCTAATTTGAGGATAATCTGAGTCATTGCTATCCTCTAAACATAACCTCTCAGCAGCGTTGTAGGTTTCTGTAAAGATCATATCAACTTCCAGATTGTTGGTAATAACCAAACAGTAATCATCATCATCTATTGGTCCGACAGTACCAAAGCCAACACCATATTTATTTTTCTTCAATTTGTATTTAGGATTCCATATATTTTCATATTGTTGGGCTTCGCCTTTGGACCACATAGAAGGGGAAAAACCTCTTTTAATTAAACTTTTGACACCAGCAGGATACCAATCAAAAGGTAGTTCTACCATTTAATTCAAAGAAAGATCCTCAAGCTCTACACCCACTTCTGAACTTGAGGGTTGATGTGCTTTATAAAAGACACGATTCTTCCCCACCTCTTCTTCTAACTTAGGTGCAACACATACATTCAAATCTTCAACTGTACTTTCAGACAAAGAAGTTAAAGTCCTTACAAACTCATTCAGCTTTTCATATGTAGTGAAATCGGACACCTCTTTCTGAGAGTTGTCCTCATCACATGGAAAATTTTCTTTAATGTTCCAAATAGGCTTTTCAGTGATAACCCATTTTGAAGCAGCATCTTTTGAACTACCCAACACATTTGACTCAGCTTTTGTATTGGACCCTGAGCCTACATGGATGATGAGCCTTTTAGGAGTAGGTGGTGGAGATGAGGCTTTAGTGGCCTTCATACTCCACCCATCTTGGCTTCTACCTCCTCTACCACGATCTCTCCCACGAGCATGCTGTGCCATCCTACCTCCTCGTTGTGTTGGAGGGGCATGATTCCATCTAATCTTTTCCTCAAGCTCCTCTTGAGGGTGCTCTTGGACAGTTGGAGACTTTTCTTTAGGTGCATTGATTCCCACTTGATCTTTAGTTGGTACCACAAATCTAGAAAACACTGATAGCCTCTTTGGAACATAGTAAGAAGCATCTTCGTATTTTCCAACTTCATGCACACTAAATGGTTTCAAATCTTCCTTTATGCAGTGTTCTACATCATTCCTTTCATATTTCATGTATTGGTGTAGAGAGGAAGGAACCATTTTGTATTCATGGAGCCAAGGCCTACTAAGAAGTGCTTTAAATGAAGTTTCAGAATCAATGATATGGAATTTAGCTTCAGTTCTCAAATCCCCTATCAAAAGTGAAAGGGTGATGGAGCCTAAAGCCCTTTGCCCCTTTTCATTGAAGCCACACAACATCATTTTGTCGGAACTTAATTTTTGCGTGTCAACATTGAGATGGGCTAAAGTTCTTAGGCTCATTATGTTGACCGATGCACCCGGATCAACAAGCACTCTATTCAACTTGAAGTTATCAACATCAACAGTTATGTAAAGTGGGCGATTGTGATTTGAAGTACCTAGAAGTAAATCCTCATCAGAAAAGGTTACTCAAGGTATTTCTTTGAAGTGTAAATCCTTCTCAAAGGAACACTCTGCGAGTTGAGCCAAACAAATTTTAGGATCAAGTAGAGCCTTGATCAAAGACTCTCCCATTTCAGGAGAAAGCACGAGAGCATCATATGTGCTAAATCTCGCAGGGAGTTTCCTAAGGTGAGCTAGCACATTATAATTCACTTTTGGTAGTCCACCACCCACTTTCTCTTGTGGAGCAAGTGTTGGTGGAACCACACCCTCATTTTGTTTAACAGGTTCTTTTCCCTTATCTTTCTTAGATGCCATTGGAGATGGTACAACACGACCACTTCTGAGATTAATTTATGTTATCTCTTCAGGCTCAGAAGTTGAGGTCACATCAACCAAAACCTGAGAATCTGATTCTTCTTTCACTTGATTTGTCTCTAAATCAGGTGACTCGGGCTCAATGACAATCTTTACTCCCTGCGTTTTGTACACGGATAGATCATCATCAGAACTAGATTCAGGCAATTGAGAAGATTCAGCTATAGATTGTTCATTTTCAGATTCAAAATGGACAGATAGCACGTACGCGGAAGGATTGTTCATTTCACTAACACCCTTTGGAACATACTTGAAATCAGAAAGGGTAAGAGGCTTGGGGGATTTCCCCTTGCCATTTGGAGGAATAACTTGCTTGATTTTGGAAAATGGTTTTTCTTTTTCCTTTCCCTCACCATTGAAACTCTCTTTTTAAGAAGTTTCAAGGGTGAAGGACACTTTCCCTCCATTGAGTTATTTGGAGGAACTCCAAATGCCTTTTTTATGGGCATTTGAGTTTCTTTTGGAAACTCCAATGGGGTGTTGGGTAACTTGTTTAGCATTTTCATGGATGATTTGGACAAGGATAACTGCCAACCCTCTGCATCTGTAAGCAACTCAACACTGCCTTTCTGGTTGAACACTATTGGAGGAGAAAATGTAGTGGTTGACTCTGTTTTCTGCCCCTTGGTAGGGATGACCTCCACATGAATAACCTTAATAGACCCTTGTGATGAGTTTGCTAAATATGCATTAGGAATACTCATCCTTCCAGCTTTTTACTCACTTTCAACCCAATCTTTAAAGACATGGCAATCTTCTAAAACATGACCCAACATCCTATGATAAGGGCAATAGTTTGGCTCATTGCTCTTATCAACATCTGCTGGTCTTTTGGGTTTAGGGAGTTGAAATTTGTCATCTTGAATCAAGGAATTGAAGATTTTCTTTGTAGCATCTCTCCTAAAAGAATATTGTTGGTTGATCTTCTCTGTCAATCCCCTAGGATTGGGCTTTTTTGACTACCCTCTCCTTATCCTTTCTAGGTTGCTGCTCAGTGATCTTTCTAGGTTGTTGCTACTCAGTAATCTGACTCTGTTTACCCTTTTAGAAAGATAATGCTGACACACTGCCCTTTCTTTCAACTGTTTTATGCTTGAATTTCTTAGCATGGTCACCATTATTGTTATCTCTAAGGAATGACAACTGGGCTGCTTCTGACTAAAGACTTGAAGCCTTACTAAGTAATTTCTCAAATGTCCTGATAGTGAACCCTTTAAGGATGAGTGCTATTAGACCATGGAAATTCCTTAGTAAGATCTCTATGGCATGTTGTTCTTGGAGTTGTGGTTCACATTTTAGGCTAAGATTCCTCCACCTAAGAATGTAATCCACCAACCCCTCATTTGGCTTCTGCTTCTCCACTACAAGGTCTCCCACTGTAATGTGGTGTTGGGCTCCAGCAAACCTTTTCACAAGCAAGGACTCTAACTCTGCAAAAGTCTTCACTGAGCCATTTGGTAACTCAGCATACCAATCAAAAGCTACCCCAGAAAGACTGCTCACAAACTGTCTGAAGAGAAGGGCATCACTATCACCCACATTACAACACCCAGCTCTGAAGTGAGCTAAATGCTGACGTGGGTTTCCCACACCATCAAAAAGTTTGAAGGAAGGGGCAACAAAACCTTTGGGATACTGTACTGAATCAAACTCCTCGGGATAAGGTCTTCCTCTTTGAATAAAGTGACCTCCTTTCCCATGTGCCATAGACTCCTTAATCTGCTGACTAATGAAATCCTTTAAATCTTCCTTTGAAGGTTGGAGATTCACTGACCCAGGCTCATTCTTTTCTTGACTCCCAATGTCTTCATCAACTTGTACTACCTCCTTAGCCTTTTCTGCACTAGTGGAAGGTCTATCAATCGTATTTGGGACCTTTTGGGGACCCAAAAGCTAAGTAGTAAGGGCAGTCATGGCAGAAGCCATCTCATTTAATCTCTTAGCCATATCACTGAGCTGAGTATCCTTATCTTTCAACTGCTGAAGCAAGGCACGGATCTGGGGATTTTCACTCCCTTCCTCCTCTACTTGCACCTCCAACAACTCATCTGTATGAGGGTCTCCTGGAAGAGAGGATCCTCTTCTGCTATAGTGGAGAACATAGATATCCTCTTCATCCATAAGATCGTCCTTATCAGGATTAAAGTTTTCAATCAAATTTTTTATAATTTTCTTCTTCCTCTTTTTCTCTCTTTTGATCCTCATCAATCTTTCTAAGGCTTTCTTTCAAATACTCCATCATTTCTTTAATGGTTTTACTCGTTGAAGGGTTGACAATGAGAAGAATGATATTCTTCAGAACTGTTCACCTCCATTGGTGCTTTCCCTTTATCATCTGGATCAACATGAGTGGAAGGGGAAGAGTGTACCTTCGATGGAGCCACCACCTTGGGTCTTCATTCTTCCTTCACCCCAGATGAGGAGCTATGAGATTTTTGGTATCCCAAATTTACCTCATCTAAAGGTGGAGTCTGAATGTGACCCCCAGAGTGTGGCTCATCATAAGGAGTAGGAGGTCGGTCTTCTTTTGGAGACCTCCTAAACCTAGTGGGTACATCGGATCTAATATAACTGGAAAGGGAAGTCCGAGGGACCACTCAGCGATTAGGGGTGATCAACCTTTGGTCTGCCATGAACCACAGGCGGTGGTGCTGAGTAATTAACCAAAACAATCTGCTCTCTCCTGATTGGGCCCAGAACTATACCCATCTGTCAAAGCAGACACTGCTGGATGCTTAGAAAATTGACGCCTAACCCTTTGGGTTGGCTGTACGATCAGTCTACTATCCTCAGGATCTCTATCCTCTTTTAGAAGTAACTTAGCAAAATCTTTAGTGATTTTTTTTTTCATGGATTTAATCACTTCCTCTTTTGTAGTATGCATGTGATCAGCAACCCTTTGAAAAATTATTCACCCTTCTCCCACTTCTTCTTCATCTCATCAGGAGTACTTTCAGAAGTTCTAGATGGAGGCCTAGGGGGTGGTGCAACTATCTTCTTAACATCCTCCTCTCCCCTAGACAAAGAAAGAGGATAAAACCTACTCCCCTCAGCTAATGGAGAGAGGTCCATCATCTCAGCATCCCGCTCAGCTTTCTCTCGCTTTTCCATCATTTTTTTAAATCTTCTATACTTATTTCTTTTCTGAGATTTAGTTGGAACATAAGTAGAACTGCCCCCTTCCTCAAACTGACTGAACTAGAAAGGACCCTCACACTTAGGGACACTTGGAGCAACTACCAGAGACTGAACTGGCTCAGGTACTTTCTTAACAAACTTAAGCTTATGCAACATTGTAGTCAAAGCTGTTTGTCTTTCTTCTGATTTCAGGACATTAGGGAAGGTCAACCTATTAAAGACAGAAGGTCGAGAGGCTAAAGTTTTGGGAGACAACTCAGCCGCCCTCTTCCTACTATCCTGAGTAGGTGACCTCTCCCTAGTGGGCAGGTTTATTTCTAACACCTTTTCAGATGAAGGTTGGTTTTCCAAAGCCCTAGCCTCAGATGGTGTAGGACCTTGGAAAATGATCTCCATATCCTCAAAACCCTGCCCAAATTTGATCATATCCCCAGGAGCAAAGCGGGATTGATCAAAAGACAGTTGTAACTGATCACCAAACTTAAAAATCAGTCTGCCTTCCATTTCTGCTCTACTGAATCCCTAAGTAACTGAATCCCAACAGATATCCTGAAAATCAAAATTCTGACATCAATCCCTCTGTTGTATCTCTTTGAACCCAATTATCATGACATCAACCAATCATTGCACTTTTTATGGGTTTTCTGACCACAGACTTGAATCACTGACCACCCACAACTGCGACTCGAATTTAACCGATGATGAAAGAATTTGTTTGAGTTTGAAACCTCACACCATTTGATATTGTTTGGTTGTAGATTCATACAACCACAACAATTATGGTGAAGGGAAGATTTTAAAATTGGAAATTTTAGAATGTGAATTTTTTTTGAAAACGATTGATTTGGAAAATCAAAGTTCCTCTTTCTTAATTTTTTGAAAACAATTTGAAAAAGTTCATTTTGATTTGTATTTGCTTTTATTGACGTCACTCAACCCAAATTTGCTAAGGGAGAGGCATACAATACAAATTTGACTTTCCAAATGCTCTTTAGCCAATATTTGAAATGACTAAATGAAAACCACTAATTCAGATGAAAAGAGACATCCTCCCCAGCGGAGTCGCCAGAAAATCTATTGGAGAATTTTTGTATCCTCAAACGGATTGCATATTTTATAATCGTGTATGGCATAAGAGCATAACATATTACCCCGAAGGGTAAAAATATCATTTTCTTATAGACTCAACTATAAAATTTACAATTTGAAACAGTGATTCCCCCACTCAATGTTTGGTAGAGTGGGGTTTATTTATTTATGGGGTACAGACATCCCATAGGGGCAAACCCCTATGGTTAATTACATCCCAAGTTTTGGCTTGGGAAGATTTTTGATTAAACTAGTGGTTTTGTTTGTTTTTGAAGTCATTTAAACATTGGCTAAGATTTGATTTTTGAAATCCATGAAAGTCTTAATTAAAGGGTTTGGTCTTTCAGGAATTCCAAGGAGGTGAAAAGGTCAACTTAGAGTTAGATTTTGAATGAGAGCCAAGGGAAGGTGAAGTAGGAGCACTTGATTCTGAAGGATACTCAGAGGTGCTCAAATTATCTTATGTTGTGCTTTACATTTTAGCAATCTAACTTTGATTTAAGTTGATATTTTTATTAAAAGATTGGGGCTTACATCCCAACAACACTTGTTGAAGGAATTGCCCGATACAGGGTGATTTAAAATCAACCCTTGTCTCGGACCCTAAGACTAAGGTGAGGACTACCGATAGGTAGTGCCTCGAACCTAAATCTAACGAGTGCAAAGGGGCTTTTAAGCTACACCTCACAAGAGGTATAGCCTGCCCGACCTCTGGATTTATTGTCCCGCCTGGAAGGAACTACCAGCTAACCCTCCTAATCGCTTTTAAAATCATGTCATCCGGTCTCAATGCAAATGTAGAGTGGGGAGGTTGTTTTTATTAAGAATGTAGGACTTATAGCTTGGCTTTGAGGCCAAGATGCCTAATTATGTTTGGTATGCAAATGCCGACTCACAAAAAGAAAGATTTTTTTTTGTTTTCTAATCCTTAAGTGGAGACATTCTACATGTGACACACTTTGGCTATGCATGATTGTTTTAAGTTTTTGGAAAACTTGGCCCTTTGAAAGAGAGCCATGCAAATTTTCTTTTATTAGAAAATCATGGAGCCTAATTTCATTTTTTTTAGATTGCTTACATTTTAAGGGGTAGAAAACTTTTTTTTTTATCCTAAGAGCCTAATGTAGTAGAGTCCAGGCCACGCCCACAGAAACAAAAAAAAACCTAGGAAAGACATGCTGTTCTATTGCACACCTAGTAAACAAACAACGCATGTTTTTATATATAAATAGAGTGCAATAAAAGTAGATAGAGTGCAAGTTATTACAAGTATGTTTGGCAGCTGAGTTGCCTACCATTATACAACCCAATTAAATTAATTACAGACTTTACTTGTGGGGTCTTCAAGCTTTACAAAAGTTCTTTGGGCTTCATCTCCCAAAATGTACATCTTTTCCATTTTGCTCCCTTCTTTTGCTCCGAACCCCCACAAGTTCACATCCTACTTCTAATCAAATACATAATATAAAAAAAGAAAAGACTCAAACTTGCAAGTCAGAGTTAAGCAGCAATTTATATGATAATCATATTATATTCCTAAAATTGGCCTAGCACTTAGAGTGCTAAGTGCTAGGCCCCTGCTTCTACCCTATTGGTCATGCCTCTTGGGGGGTTTTAAGCAGCGCCTACAAGCAAACAACATTATGATAATCATGATTTAATTTACCCTCTCTTGGATATATCCACCTGCACAAAAAAGCATGTATTTTTCTATACTAACCACTTAAGGGCAAGTGCCCACACGCAGATAATCCAAGGGCAATCACTCCACAACATCAATCACATGCGCACACAAAGAAAAATTCTAATCCTAGCATGCTTAAGGGGTTGTGCACCTAAGTGTGTGTGGCTTGTGTGGTATGTCACACTAAGGGTCCTCCTAAAGTTTGGGTCTAAGGAAGAAGTGCCCAACATGTGGCTTTTGAGCTACATGTTGAGGGAAATTCTCCTTAGCTTTTAGAGCTAAGAAGAAAAGTAGTAATCCGACATCTAGCTTTTGGAGCTAAAGAGAAAGGAAATTTCCTACAACTTTTGGGGTTGGAGAAGGATTGAGAGAATATGCAACTTATGGGTTGCAAATTCATAAAGGTCTTTGGACATTTTGATGTCCAAAAGAGGGGTGCACCCTTCCAACTTGAGTTTGTAAGGGTGAAGGGAAATAGGACTTGAATCTTATGCTTGGGGTGAAGTTACTTGTTGCTTTTGGTTCAATAAATAAGATAAACGGAATGAGATTAAACAACCCAACATGGATTGAGTACAAGGAAGTTCCATACAACTTTTGAGTTATAGGAATGTTGAATTTCTCTACAATTATGAGCTTGTAGAGAAGCGAGGAATGTGCAACTTAGGGGTTGCAACCTTCCGAACATCTCTTTGAACATTTGGTGTTCAAAGAGAGGGGTATACTCTCCTAACTTAGGTTTAGGAGAGTAGAAGGGAAAGGAAAGTGAAAGAACTTATGGCTTTCGGCTAAGGTAAGGAATCCTTAAGACTTGTGGAGTCTATAGGAGTGAAAGAGGATTTGTAACTTTAAAGTTACAAATCGGGAGGGGTTATCATTGAACTTTTTGTGTTCAATAAAGAGTATTTAGTTTGCTAGGTTTGGAATAAGCAAACATAAGAGAATTATGTATAGGTTTGGCCTACACATAAAGAATATTTTGGACTTTTGAGTGTCCAAAGAGCGGAACACCCACCTAATCTAGGTTAGGATAATAAAAGAAAGCTAGGAGTTTCTCCCTTGCTCAATATGGGATTATCTGTTGAATTTAGTTCAACAAATAAGGGATTTTGTATTGAACTATTTGTTGATTTCGACTCAACAAATAGATGATTTGGAAGCTCCCCTACAATTTTGGCTTGTAGGAGAGAGAGAGAGGGAAATGCAACTCTTGGTTGCAAGTTAAGAACATTCTTTGAACACTTGGTGTCCAAAAGAGATGTACACATTCTCCTAATTTAGAGTTTTAGGGGAATGAGATGATTTTCCTACAACTTTTGGGTTGTATAAAGGAGGAAATCATGTGCAACTTAGAGAATACACATTCATGAGAATTCATTAGGCTTTTAAGTGCCCAAAGAAAAGTATTCACTCACCTAACATGGGTTAGGAGAATGAGGGGGATTAGATATTTTCTTACAATTTTGAGTCGTAGGAGAAAGGGGATTAGGATTTGAATCCTAAGGCCGAGAAATTATTCATTGGTTTGGTGTTCCAATAAATAAATGGTTTGATAGATTTCCTACAATTTAGGGGTTGAAGGAAGAAAATGTAACTTAGAGAGTTACAAAAATTCATAAAAGGCCTCTAACCAGGATTTAGGTCCTAAGCCTAAGCGGGATATTCAATTGTTAAACTTAAGTTCAAACAAGTCTTAAGGATCCCTAAACCCTAAACAATTGAGAGAAAGAACTTAGAGTTTGGTTCTAAGTTCAATAATCCCATGTGATAGGAAGTAGAAGTTTAGGAAAAGCTTCAAACTATTATACATGGGGGGAGAAGTGACATTTGTTTGTTGATTTTGCATTTCAACAAACAAAGAAGAGGAAATAACCTAGGATTGATCCTATAATTAAAGGACTCATGCAATGATATGTTTAAAGCTTGGGGTGCTCCAAATATCATTGCATAAGAGATGTGATTTGCAGTTTTGGAACTACAAATACCAGCTTTGTGTCGTCGGCTGTCGCGTCGCCGGCACCGTTCCGCTGCCCCGCCGGCACCGCTGCAGCTACCGCTGCCCCGCCCGACGCGCTGTCACTAAACCCTAAACGGGTCGGGTTCGGGTCCGAAAAATCGACCCGTTTGAAAAAACGGGTCGGGTTTACCCAAACCCGAATAGTGCCGAGTCAGTTTTGGGTTTGACCCTAACCTGAAATTGACAGCCCTAGTTGAGTGTGATAACTGAAACATTATTAGGGAGATAAAATACAAGCACTTTCTCGTAATATGCAAAGTTGAAATGTAACTACGGGCGATTGCCCGATAGATGATAGAAATTTCATAAATACCTTGAGCAAGTGCCTTTTTCCTGAGTGGTGTAGACGAATTTATGTTGTATCTTGGCGAACTCTTTCTGATATACGAGTGCAGTTAGACCCATTGCCTTTGAATTCGTCGTTTATTTAGGTTGCCAGGCGAGTGGTGTGGAGGTTGGTGATCTTCTCTGATTTGACTAAGTCTTCTTGATGTGAAACAAACAATAGAATTGCATTAGAGATTATAAAGAAATTTTTTTTAGTAATGAGTTTATAAGATTAATGTTTCACTAAGTTAGAATTTCAGATTTCGTAGTTATTGACTTGCTTCTAACATGCAATTATACGGTAGATTTACAGAGCGATTCAATATAATAACAAGACGATAGCAAGACAAATATGCAATTAACAATAATCCGGCACTTAACAAATAGAACTTTCACATTCGAGTTTCCCTCTCGATCGCTCTTTAGTAGTAGGGTTAGCGGAGGATGAAGGTTAGCTAACCTAGTGACGCCACTGAAAGACAGAGGATGTCGGCTGTCTTGATCAACGTAGAGTTGGCCGGAGTTGGAGAGACGGGGGGGTCTTCCTACGATCTTCCACGATCCTGTAGGTTGTTGCTCTTCGATGACGTCCACCAAATTAAAGAGAATATGCCCCACGTATTCTTTGGCGGTGGGACCCAAATCCGGGATTGAAGAAAGGTGATTGAATGATATCGATTTCCTCTTGAGAACTGTAAACGAATCCGTAATTAACATCCGAATCCGCCATCCATGAGCTTGAGGGTAGGCAAGTTGTGTTCTATGGTGGGCCTGTCAGTAGGAAGAGGTGGAGAGGAAGATGGAGAGAGACAAGTTGGCGGGTAGGAGGAGGGGATAGAGGGAAGTCGGCCACGGAGGAGAAGGCGTGGAGGTAAGTTAGGTCTATGATGGAGGGAGAGGAGAAAGAGCAAAATATGAAATTTCTCTCAGATTTTGTTTATTAGGGTGTTTAGGATTTTGAAAATTTGAAATTTGAAATTGGGAGGATTAGGAGGGAAGTAGGTTTGGGATCTTAATTAACTGGATCCTTAATGGAGATACCAATTAATGAAGATTGGTGAGGTGGAGAAAATATTTTGGGAAAAAGAAAATCTGATTTTTAATTTCAGATTTTGAATTGGAGGGAGGGAGAATTGATGCAAATTCAAAATCCCCAAATTAGGACTAGGGGGCTTGCGGTTTTAGGAGGGGATTAATGGAGCATTAATTGGAATTTGAATTGGATTTGAGAGAACTCATGAGGGAGGAGGGGCCGCAATGTAGAGAGGGGAGAGAGGTAGTTTGTGTTTAATATGCGGCCCCAAGGAAATTAATGTGATTGTTGTTGGTGCTCAGATGGCACTTGAAAGTGCTCTGAAATCACTTGAAAGTTCTTTAGGGATGTTAAGCCCTTATGAACATGTCCAAGACTAATAATGAGATAGAGAGGTGAATCAGTATTTAAAAATAAAACTCAAACTTAAAAGCAAAAACAAGATTCACCACAATCAAAACCAACGATGCGGAAATTAAACGCGGAAGCAAATAATAAGAAAGAACACACCGGATATATAGTGGTTCGGTCAAACCTTGACCTACATCCACTCCTTGGAGGCACCCTCCAAGTATTGCACTAAAACAAGTCTCTCCTTTAGCCCCCACAGCTAGGCGGAGAAGCCCTTACAAAATCACTTCCACCTTCCCCGATGCGGCGGAGTCGCCGGGTCCTTTGACACCAAAGAGATCTGCTTCTCTGGTGAACTTCCCTCGAGACAAGCCTTGAATCCGACGGCATTAAGGTGCAAGCTTGCCGGAGCAACCGTGTGGAATCCCCCTCCACACTCCCTTGAGTCCCCTCTCATAGGATCTTCTCCCTCTCTCAGACTTCACCCGTTCCTCACTCCCTTTCAAGCTTTCTCTTCAAGTTTCCCCCACAAAAACGAAGCTACAATGGCTGTCAAATACACTTAACAAGTGCCTTGACAAAGCTTAAATAGAAGTGCTCAAAACGAGCTCATTAAAGCAAGTTGCCGACATTATCGTCCATGACGATAGACATATCGTCCTGTACGATCAGTACAATTTAAGCCCAATCAGCCGGGACGATTTGAGACGATCAGAAGAAGTTTGTTAATATATCGTCCAGGACGATAATATATCGTCTTGGACGATAATATATCGTCCTGGACGATAAATACAAATCGTGAAATATCGTCCTGAACATCGCCCTGAAAAATAGCTATCCGGTGTCCAATCGTCCAGCACATCGGCCAGGACGATTTGGCGATCGTCCAGGCCGATTTGATTGTGAAATCAAGTCATAATTGCTTTCCTTAAATTCCAGAGAAAAATTGACCTGGATCGTCCTGGACGATATTTTATAGTCCTGTACGATCCACCTGGACGATGTCCAAAAATAGGTTATTTCTAATTAGATCTGGCAGCAGATTCTTTCTGAATTGAGCCTATCGTCCTGGCCGATACAAAATCGTCCAGGACGATGTGTTTTGCATAATGATGGCTGCTTTAATGAGGATGCCCTAATTAGGGTTTCTGCTTTTGGACAGATCTTCCCGGTCGTTATAAATATCGTCCCGGACGATGTTACCAACAATAGAAACCTTTAGGGAGCAACAGAAAATCTTCCAAGTTACAAAACATCAGGAGCCACACCAAATACAATAGACTCAAGAAAGGAAAAAGTGTACAAACTGACTCAGACCTAGTCTACCCAATCTTGAGCTGGTTCCAAATTACAGTCTGATCGTGTGGACCTGAAATGTTAGTAAATAAGGCCGTCATAGAGAAATAAGAGTGTTTGCTATCATCAAAATCATAAACCATGAAAACAAATCCGCAACAATTGTAATCAAATCTGATTTTAATTTCAGATTTGATTTAAATTGAAATAACTTCCAATTGGGGTTTAGCTCTCTAGGAAGGGGTTTTGAAATTCAAAATAAATTGATTGCCAACAAGGATTCTTTCCTAAATAACATGGAGGTAATTTAGGAAAGTTATTATAGCAAAATTTGAAATTTTAAATTCAAAATTGGTGGACTAGGGATTATGGGCCAGCAGATTGAGCATGTAGAGGGGGAGAGGGAGGGCCGGCCGGCGGTTGGACTGGTGGCCGGAGGCTTAGGCGGCCAACTAAAGGGGCGGCGGGTTGGGTATGGGTTTAGATATAGGTAGGAGGAAAAGAAAGGGGTGAGAATGGTGAGGCCGGCGGGTGGAGGGATTACGGTAGGGGTTTTGAGTAGGGAAAAAAGAAAGAGATTATGCTACCGTGAACCTTGGAATCCACCAAAGATTGACTGGTAGTGCTTTTACCCACCGAGGGACTCTCCTCTTAAGAACTCACTAAGAGATTAATCAGATAAAACTAAAATTTCATTCATAATTCATCATTGAAAAATAATACAAAGACTAGGCCTTTATATATAGGCCTCCAAGGCACAAAATATAAAAGACACAAATGCCCTCAGGCTATAACATGCCACAAATCCCTCATAGGGGTACAAGTAGAAAAACTGAAAAATAAATAAAAGAAATGCACTAAAACATCATAAATAGAGACTATGAATCGTAGTCATCGATCTACGATCCTGTCGATGGTAAGTACGTCGAAATGTCCGGTGGATGTCCTCATCATTCTCCCCGGGTGGGAAAAAACTCAACCCCATCGAGTATCCCGTGAACTCTCGTATAGCTCCAGCAGGTCGGGGTCCAATCTCTGTATCTCCTCGTGATCCATCCATGTGTTCTTTGTCTCAAGTTTTCCTTTCCATTGGACCAAGTACCTTTGACGCCCACCATCTTTAGTGGAGATGATTTCATCACTAAGTACTGCTTCCATCTCCTCCGCATTAGGTAAAGTAGGAAATTTTGGGAGTGGAGGTAGGCTAGGGTTCTAACTCGGTATGGTCACACAAGGCACAATGTTTATTGGATTTGCATGGTTAAACTCTGGTCTCTCAAAGGCTACTAGATCTTCGATGTTAAATGTAGGATTAAAGTTGAAACTTTCGGGAAGGTATGACACATAAGCATTACTATTTATCTTGGATATTATTTTGAACTGGTCTGCGCCTCTATCATGTAACTTTTAACGGTTCCTTGTGGGAACCGTTCCGGACGAATCCATACCGTAACAAAATCGCCAACCTTGAATTCTTTAAATCTTTACTTAGGATCCGCATTAAGCTTATAATTAGCCTTAACTTAATTTTCTTATTAATCTCCTTATGTAATTCCTGAAGATGAGATGCAAATGTGGATGCAAGAGACCCGTTGTGCATGATGAATGACATGAATTATGGGCTTACATGAAAGTTTTAAACAGAGAAAATTTTGACAAAAAACAAACATACAAACATATAGACTCACAAGCACATAGATAGGGATAACGATGGATCAGTCACAAAATGAGGGGATATCTAGTGTTTAGGTCTAAGGGAATTGGTGTAGGAGGAGCAATGAAGACATTTTTAGCTACATGGGCATTTCTATAGGAAGTTTCAACTACGGTCGTAAATAGTCTCCTAGGGGTAGCAGTGTAATCGAGCAAATTCATGCAACTAGGAGAGAGATGGTCCTTAATAGGGAAGGACAAGAATATAGCGGGCAAAACGAATAAATCAGATATAAGATAAGATGATGGGTCCTGACTCACATTCATAATATGATAGCCCAAAGAGTCACTGGTAGGTATGAGAATCACAAGATGGGGTAGATTGTCCTGAACAGAAGTGGGCACAACAGTTAGAGAGATGTCATGAGAGTATAGGCAAATACTCTCTCTAGCATCAAAGTTGGTACGAGGAATGGTGAGGTAAGTCCAATTAAGAAAGACACTCTTTCAAATGTAAATCTAAATGGTTAACTCCTGAAATAGACTCTAATAAAACACGAGGAAGTTCACTTCTCCAATTAGGTTCAGAACCACTCAGGGTCAAATCACTGTCTTCCAAATTCATACTAATATTCTCAATAGGATTAGGTATGGTTATAGCCCTAAGATCAATGGATTCCGGTTTAATTTCATCAGGGTTTAAATCAGGTAGTAAATTCAATTGAATCACTTTTGACTCAATATTATCCATGTCACCATTAGAATTATCCGAAATTAAATTAGAATTATTCATAGTCATTTCAGTAGGAGATACGATTAAATTAGAATATCCCGAAATTAATTTCAATGTGTTCACGGTCAGATCAGCTTCTTTTGAGATCAAATTAATATCATCCAGGCAGACCTTATCCAAAGAGATATCCTTGAGGAGACTAGGATCAGGGTGGGCTAAGGTGTCAACGTTTAAAGGTTCTAACTTTTCTAGATCAGGGTTTAAGTCATGCCGAGAGTCTGATTCAATCACTTCGATTTCATCCTCAAAGAAGTCGTCGTTATCAATAATATCATTAGTATCCAGGAAATGGGTGTACTCAGTCTCAGGTTCAGGAAGCTTCTTTTTTGCCGTGCTTCTTTTAGGTACAATTACATTTGCAGGGTCAAAGATTGGGGTTACCAAATGTTGGGTAGCCTTAGAATTCTTATTGATTTTAAAGGTGGTAAAGTTATTCACGTAGCGAGGCGAATTGGGTCCCACCACGCAGAGAGGTCGCATGTTCAGACAAGGTTGACTAGGATGGCTAGGAGTCGGCTCAAGTGAGGAGTCATATCAGACCGATCCAACAGAAGAATCAATAGAGGGTCGACCATTAAGGCTAGGTGAAGACCTACTGGGTGTGGAAGCAACCCTGATGTTACTAAAGGAAGGGTGATCATAAGTAGGGGAAAGGTGTTTTAATTCAAATTCTCATTTCATGTTTTGCCAATCAGAAGTAGGATATTCGCCACGAGACTGTTTATGATCTTCCAACCTCATCCAAAATTGGCGAGCACTACCATTCAGGTGAGACTTAATAATGCTAAACAGGCGGGACTTAGAGATATCATGTGATTCAAAATAGTCCTCTAATTGTCTAACCCATTTCCTAAAGTAGTAATGGTCTGAAGAACAATCAAAGGTGGGTAGACGGTAATGTGACTCTAAGTGAGGTTGTTGTAGCTTAGGCTAAGGTCTAGTTTGATAAGCGGAATGGGGCACCTTCCGACTAGTATGAATGACCGAATGGGGCATGTACCTAGAGTGGGGAGAGTCAACAAGTTTCTCCCTCATAGTTTTAGTCATAGAGCCCACTAGGTTAACTTGGTCATCTAACTTCTTTTGAAGTCCTATCGAGTCCATTGAGAAACGCTAAGTGATGCCTAATGAAGATTGGGTGCAAGGGACAACACTCTACAAGGAGAAAAATGCCATAATAATACGCTATATGGTGCAGGAAATTACTGGACAGCAAGCTACACTAGTGGTTTTAAGTCACTAGGTGTTTAGGAAGGTTGCTAAGGCCCGGACAGCACTAAGACACTAAATGTGCACACCCACAATGCAACTAAATGATGTAGAAATGACAAAACAACAAGCTACAACAATGGGTTAAGTTGCCTTGATGTTTAGGTGGTTTGCTAGGATGTAGACAACATCTAAACACTAGGTTGCACTCCCCTTAAGGCCTCTAAATGATGCAGGAATGATCAGGACAGCAAATTACAACAAAGAACTAACTTGTCTAAGTGTTTTGGAAGGTTTCTAGAGTGTGGACAGCACCTAAACACTAGCTTAGACTCACCTAAAGGCCACTAATCGGTGCAGAAATTTTTTTGGGCAGCAAGACTACCTAGGGTTTAAATTTTTCTATGTGGTGATGAGCATGCAATGATACTTAGGAATGATGATATAGTTCCCTAGGATGATTTCTAGCATGCATAGCCTATGGTAGCCATGCTCTGATACTAAGATGATGTGAAACAAAGAACGGAATTGCATTAGAGATTATAAAGAAATTGGTTTTAGCAATGAGTTTATAAGATTAATGTTTCATTAAGTTAGGATTTTAGATTTCGTAGTTATTGACTTGCTTCTAGCATGTTGTTATACGGTAGATTTACAGAGCGATTCAAAATAATAACATGACGATAGCAAGACAAATATGCAATTAACAATAATCCGATAGTTAACAAATAGAACTTTCACCTTCGAGTTTCCCTCTTGATCGCTCCTCAGTAGTAGGGTTAGCGGAGGATGAAGGTTAGCAAACTCAGTGACGCCACTGAAAGATAGAGGATGCCGATGGTCTTGATCAATGGAGAGTTGGCAGTTGGAGAGATAGGGGTTGTCCTGTGATCTTCCACGATCCTGTAGGTTGTTGCTCTTCGATGACGTCCACCAAAGTAAAGAGAATACGCTCCACGTATTCTTCGACGGGGATCTTAATTAACTTGATCCTTAATGAGATATAAATTAATAAAAATTGGTGAGGTGGAGAAAATATTTTGGGAAAAATAAAATCTGATTTTTAATTTCAGATTTTGAATTGGAGGGAGGGAGAATTAATGCAAATTCAAAATCTCCAAATTAGGGCTAGGGGGTCGGCTATTTTATGAGGGGATTAAGAGAACATTAATTGGAATTTGAATTGGATTGGAGAGAGAAATCATGAGGGAAGAGGGGGCCGGCCATGTAGAGAGGGGAGAGAGGGAGTTTTTGTTTAATGTGGGCCCCAAAAAATTGTTGACATGTACTGAGCAAAAAAAAAAAAAGTCAAAATCAAACCGTGTGTACCTTCTCTGTCCCTCCCACGTCGCACGTCACGTGCGACTCTCGTCCCACGTCGCAGTCACTCCGATCGTGCTTTTAAATGGCCGCGAGAATGAGGCCTTTGGCCTCTTTCGCGATCTCTCTCTCTCTCTAGATGCTGTCCGACTATGCTTGTTTGTCGACTTCCCTGTCCTGTTGGATCGGACGTTACAACGCTTTGATCGGAAGCAACTAAGGGAGCTCGCTAGCTGTAAGGTTGCATACATCGTTCTCGGGATCCCTCGTGCTGTCGACTTCGCTCGACGACTCGCCCTTCTTGCCGGATCGGACATTATAACATTTCGATCGGAAGCAAACACGGGTACTCGTCGGCTTTGAAGTAACTTCCCTCCCTTCCGCCGCTTCTTCTGATCCTTCGCGGCTGATGCGACTTCGCTCATTTGACACGTTCCTTTCCTACCGAATCGGAAGTTACAACATCTAGATCGGAGGCAACGACAGGCGCTCGCTGCTGTGAAGTCGATCAGAAGTTACAACATTTCGATCGGGAGCAACAACTGCATCTTGCGGCTGTGAAGACAACTTCCTCCCTTTCACGTGGCTTCTCCGGCTCCTGGGTTGCCGTCCGTCTTTGCTCCTAGACGACTTTCCCTTCCTGAGGATCGGAAGTTACACATTTTGATCGGAAGTAACCATGGGAGCTCGCTCACTATGAAGGTGGTTTTCTCCTTGCCACGCGCGCCTTCGGACTAATCCCACAAATCCACTGAGCCGAGGGGGTGTTTTCCTTTTATGTTGATTAATTATAATTATTTTGATTAATTATAATTAATTATAATTATTTTCATTAATTATAATTATTAGTTTTAATTTTACTTTTTTTAATTAAAACCCACAGTGGCCTACGCGTTAATTTAAAATAATATGTTACATAGTCCTTATAGGAGACCATCGGCTCACTAATGCTCTTACGAGCTACAAAACAAAGCAAAAGAAAACCTATGAGCCAATTATCTCCTCTACGCAAAATTACAAGGAACCCTAGAAACATGCTAATGGTGCTATAGATAAGCATTCAAAAAAGAAAGATAATATGAATACAGTAATGCCCAATCTTTCTACCAAAAATCTTGAAGATCATCCTAATCAGCTACACCTGCAAGGAAGAGAAGATACAAAAGAAAGAGCTACACCAAAATAAAATATTAGTTAAATAAAGGCTGCAAAAGGAAAAGTTACTGGTATAAAAGAAACAAAAGCCAAAACTGTTCCAAGTAAAGCCAGTCTTAAGAAGAAGACTATTAGAGCTCAGAAAACTCTCTTTAATACTAGCCTCATTAGGAGAGACCACAAGCCACTCAATACTACCAGGGACATCATCCAAAGACACCACAGATAAGCTCCACCAGCACAACTAAAGAATCCCAATAAAACAGCTTGGTTTATCCAGAAACATAACCAAGGCAGACCACCACACCCATCATAAAATAGAGACCCAACACACCACAGCTCCATAAATAACAGCCAAAAGAGCACAGCTCCCCCCAACAACCCAAAAAGGCAGAAAAGTGCTCGGGTTGACTAGATTGCCAGAGAAAATGATAGCTTCATAATATAACCTGTAGCACTTAACAATCCAACCCAAAGAAGATAAAAACCCATCCATAACCCCACAATTACCCCCAGCACTCCAAAAGGTAGGAGAGCAACAATGGGACTGAGCTTCAACTATAAAACTAGTAAAATCATTGCTCAAGTCAAAATCCAAAAAAAAAATCAGCTAAACAAGGATACACAGCATGATAGTAACCACCAATAACCCAAACTAGAGAATACCGGTGCAACAGCAGCAACACACAATACCCCAAAGACAGGAAACCATCAAATAACAGAAAAGCACCTCAACAGCTTATAAGAGACAGAATTTCCAGCAATAACAATCCACAACAGGGAAAGCCAAATAAAGTTCCAGCCAACATAAAGTAGACGACCAACTGGAAAATCTTAGAGTGCCAGGAAAACACAAATACCCAGCAGACCTAGAGATCCAGGGAATAGCCAGCCAGAACAGCAAAAAACAAGACAGGCAGTTAAGAACTAACATAAGGAATCCCACATGCATCCAAGTTAAGAAAACTATACAGCGGTCCAGGAATAGTAGAAGGAATAACATCAGTAAAGCATCCAAGATTACAACCCCAATTAGCTAACCAGGAGGCACAGGAGTTACCAGCCTCACTAACATGGCAGAAAGAAGAGTTCAAAAACAACAACAGCCTTTTAATTTCCATAAGAAGATAGAAGATATTCGGGTTGCAACAAACATCCTCTCCCTCCTGAAAAGGTAAAAGGTTATTAACTTCAATAAATAAATTAGTTATGTTAAGAGGGATGCACAATTGAATACCATAAAGAATGGCCTTATAAAGAGCAGTAACATCATTAAATTTATGAATCGGGCCCGCAAAAGCAACAATAAGGTGACCATTACTATCCCTAATAATACCACCACAACGAGCCACATAATCAGCGGTAACACCATCAACATTCAACTTAAAGAAATTAGGAGGAGGCTTGTTCCAATATATAACATTAAGAGGAGAAGGAGCTTCCTCCCAATTAACCCCTAAACTAGAACCAACACCATAACAATTTTTAAAAACTCTTACTAGTAAGCAAGTTAACAGTCACAAGTGCTAAAATCTTATCCTTCACCCCCTTTGGATAACATTAAGATGGTTTATTCCCACACCATTGAAAATGGAGTTATTCCTCTCCAACCAAAGAAACCAAAGAATGAGGGAAGAGATAACATTGTGTATGTGACCTTTAGTATCCATAAACCAAGACTTAAGTAAAGAATAAAGAGAAATGTGAGCATTAAAGAAGTTTAATTGAAACATATCATCAAAATAAACCCAAGTTCTAATTGCAACAGGGCCAGAAACAAAAACATGATGCATGTTTTCGGCGTGGAAGCAACATTGATACTTAGAAGCTAAACTAAAGCTTTTTTAATGAGATTATCCTCCGTAGGAATAAATCTATGTAAAACTCTCCACACAAAACAGAGACCGTAGAAGGGATGCTCTTATGCTGGATCTTAGAATAAATATTGTCAATATTGCCTTTATCTCTAGAGGAATGCCAAGCATTCTTTAAATGAAAACCACCATCTTTGGACACATCACAAAGCATAATATCTTTGGAAGTAGTGTTAATAGGCAGGTTTAAAATACGGTGAACATTACAGTCCGGAATCATACTAGATAGTTTATCATTGTCCCAATAGTTTTCCTTAAACAAAAAATTAACTTTAACGGATGCAGAAGAAGTAGAATTCAAGAAAGAGTCAATAGAGTCTTTACCTAACCATCTGTCTTGCCAGAAAAAAAATGTTACCTTCACCAAGCCCTCAAGAAATAAAGGGCTCCACCATCCCATTTGACCTTGCAAAGCCTCTTCCAAACTTTAGAGTCCTCAAGTTAGGAGATATATTGGTCGGATGATTTCCTACATAATATTTAGAAATCATAAAATTAGCTCACAGATTCTCTTTAGTGCGTAAATTATACCAAAGTTTGAAGGAGAAGGCCTTAGCAAGGTCATGCAAATTCTTGTAACCAAGGCCACCTTCCACCTGAACACCACAACACTTCTCCCAAGCAGCCCAACTAATTTTAGTAGAAGAGGAAGTACCTTTCCAAAAGAACTTGTTAATAAGCTTGTAGATCCTACTGCAAACCTCATGAGTAGGAAAAATAGTTTGAAACATATAGACAGATAAAGCACAAATAACACTTTTGATAAGAGTCATTCTCCCACCAAAACTTAGAAAATTAGAGTCCCAAGATAAGAGCTTATTCTGAACAGAAGCAATAAGATCATCAAACAAAAAAGTCTGCCTTGTACCTTTAAACTGAGGAACACCATGATACTTGGTGAGCAAGTTAGAATGAGTAAAACCAGTAGCATCCTTAATAGCTAAAATGCGTTCATTGGATATGCTCTTAGAAGCAATAAAGCAGCATTTATGTTTACTAAAAGAAAGACCACTAACCATTTCAAAAAAATTGAAAAACTCCATAACCTTATGAATTCTATTAATAGTCGCATTAGTAAATACAATAAAGTCATCGGCAAAACAAAAGTGGGATATATGAAAACCTCCCAGAGTTTTAAAGTATAGGCCAGGATTATTCTCAAATAAATTAGAGAGACCCCTGGGCAAAAACTCAGCCGCAATAATAAACAGAGCAGGGAAGATAGGATCACCCCGCCTTAAGCCATGAGAAGATTTGAAAAAATCATGATTGGAGCCATTTAAAATGATGGAAAAGTAAACATTTTTAATACAATTCTTAATAAGATTAATAAACACAGAGTTAAAACCAAAAAGCTCAAGGATGAAATAAATGAAATTCCAATCAATATTGTCATAAGCTTTAGCAATATCAAGTTTCAGAATCACATTACCCCCTCTAATCCGGATATCCAAATCTTGACATAATTCTTGAGCCAAAAGAATATTCTTCGTGATAGCCCTACCTTTCACAAAACCCATCTGATGAGGAGAGATAATTTTAGGTAAAATCGAAGAAAGACGATTCAAAATAATTTTAGAAACGAATTTGTTGAAGAAGGTGCATAAGCTAATAGGACGGAAATCATTCCAAGTTTGAACAAAATTATTTTTAGGAATAAGCACTAAAGAGGTAGAAGTAAAAAATTTAGGAATATGATTACTAGCAAAAAAATCCAGAATAACAGAAAAAATGTCATGATGAATAATGTGCCAACATTTTTGAAAGAAAAGAGTCGTGAAACCATCAGGTCCTGCAATAGAATAACTATTCATTCCCAACAAAGTTTCTTTAACCTCCTCAAAAGAGGGAGGCCTAGAAAGAGAAGCATTATGCTCAAGGGATAGAAGATTGGGCATAAAGGAGTGGTCCAGAACCTGACTAGGGTTGAAATCATTATTGAAATGATTTTGAAAATGAAGCACAACTAACTTAGCAATTTCAACAAGGTTATTAGAATAGGAACCATCCACCCTTTGGGTGTTATTGATACTATTCTTAATCTTTTTTCTCTTAGTTAAGGCATGAAAATATTTAGTATTATTATCCCCCTCAACCAAGTGCTTAGCTGCAGTTTTCTGCTTCTAAAAGACCTCTTCCTGAGCTTGAAAATTTAAAAAAGATTGATTTTGGACTATTTTAACAAAGAAAAAGTAGCATCAGTTGGGTCATTCTAACATAAATTCTCATAAGAATTCACACATAGTTCAGCTTGTAAAATATTAGAAAAGATATTTCTGAAAACAATGTGATTCCACCAATTCAGAACTTGTTTCAACCTCTTAAGCTTGAACCAAAGTCTATTCATACAAAAAATTGAATTATCCGAGTGTAAAAGAGCTTGCCAATTATCATGAACAACTTCAAAAAAGAAATCATTAAGTAACCACATATTTTGAAGTCTGAAGTGAAAGGAGGCATTAAGCTGTATATTCTTAATGGTAATAAGCAGAGGAGAGTGATCAGACAAAGTTCTACTAAGATGTTGAACATTAGTGACATTAATAGAATTAGTCCAAGAGTCATTAAAGAGCACACGATCAAGCCTTTGTCATAAATGACCCCTATTTCAGGTAAAGTTATTACCAACAAACCCAATATCAATTAAATTGCAGGATAAAATCATATTATTAAAATCAGTCACAGAACGATAAGAAGGTGAAGAATCACCGGTCCTTTCAGAATGGGAAGTAATAGCATTAAAGTCACCACCAACCAACCAAGGCAAATTACATATGCTATGAAAATTCATGAGCTGATCCCATACAATCTTTCTAATGTAAAGGGAAGAGGCAGCATACACAAAAGATGCATAACAATGAAAATTAAAATCTTCAATTTTACAATGTATGACTTGATTAAAAATCATCAAACAACATCAATTTTAATAGGATTTTTCCAAAATACCCAAATTTTGTTAGCCACATTCGAAACCGCAAAGTTGAAACCCAAAAACCGAGAGGTACTTAACAACTTAGAAGCAGGAATAAGAGGTTCAAGTAAGACAAGAATAGAAATATTGTCCATACGACATAAGTTTTTAACACGAATTCGAGAAGATAGGCAACCAATGCCCCTCACATTCTAAATAATAGTACTAAACATAAAGGAAGATTAATGAGAAGTATTTGAACGAGTATTTCTAGGAGGTTGCAAATAGATATGCTTAGGCTTTACTATGAAATTTAATAAAACTATTGTCATTGTCATCCTTAGCAAAACATTTAGCATTAATGTGCATTTCCTCATTATCAGTTAGAGCATCATTATTATAGTGCGAAGTTGAAGGAGACTTACTATCATTATAATAACCCTGAGGAGATTAGGACAATCATCCTCCATAAACCTACCATCATCCTCCCAATTCTTAGTGACATTCATAACAGGTTCTTTCAAGCAAGTAAAAGGTAGAGGATAGTGACCCATAGAGACAAATTCTCCATCCTCTAAAGCCATGTCATTCTTAGCACCTTCAATAACAACCAATTGCTCATCAACATTAGTTGCCTTCATAGAATCCTGAACATTCAAAGGATTAGAAATCGTAATATAAATAGAATCAGATACATTGTGATTAATAATGCAAGAAAGAGATGTTTCAACATTAGGCAAAGCATGGTCCACATTCTTCTCATAATCATTAGAATTATTATTTAAAAGAACAACTTTTGAATCCTGAGGCACATTGACATTAATAGAAAAAAAGCATTTAAACCAACTGGAAGAGGATCTTTTTCGATCAACGGATCCTCACATAAAGGAGAGTGGCTAGAGTCAATATCCACCAAAGGTTCCGGTATACGTTGAGGAGCTTCCTTAGGTTTAGTAAGTTCCATCTCAGTACCACAAACCTCATTAGATTGTTTCAAAGAGTTCTTATCCGAGTGCAAGTGAGGGTGTTTCCGATAACATTCGTTCACAGCATGCCCATGCATTTTACAAAAAAGAACAAAATATAGGTAAATTCTCAAATTCAATTTTATGAAAATAGCCCTTATTTTCGGATCCAATCCAAATTTGAGTTGGATGTTTCTTAGAAACATCCAATTCAACCAACACCCTAGCAACTGGCGGCCTAGAAACTAAAGCCGTAGCTTGGTCAGTCTATAAAGGACGGCCAAAGATAGAAGCCATACCAAATAAAATTTGCTTGTTAAAAAAATGTAATCTCAAATTAGAGAAGGATATCCAAACCGGAGCAATAGGAGATTCCTCCCTAACGTCAAAATATGGAGTCCATTTCAGTAAGACACACTTAAATATAATACGATCTTCTAGCAAAAATCCGACTGTAGTCATGATCATTGGCCAGTTGAATGGCAATATGCCTTTGATCGAGTAAACCCACATGAAACGATCCTGAAAACTTAAGATTAATGAAGAATTTGTGTATGACATCAAGATTAGGCATTCTCAAAACAAATTTACTGACTAAAGTTAAGGCATAAGGAGTAGCGAGTTGTTCAACAACAAAATCCTCAAAAATAAGAGCCGGGCAACCCTTAAATGACGAATGAACAAAGTTAAGTTTCGAGGAAGAAGATGAATATCCAGCAACTACATCTTTAAAAGTTCGTGATTTCCCCCAAAAAGAGAGGAAGAAACCGGGTTAGATGATGACTCTCCCAGCACGATCAACCAAAGAGAGACACCAAATCAACAAACGAAAAGAGAAGAACGAGAAAAAATGAAAGAAATCAAGTGAAAACGAAGGAAAATCGAAGCCTGGAGGGCCGAGAACCTCCGCACGAGGTAGAAACCCTAGAATCGCCCAGGAATCGCACAAGCTTCATAGAGACATTACGGGTGCTTATGCTTAATTATTAGTTTTAATTAAGTAATTATAATTAATCTAATTTATTATAATCTTAATTAAAATTTAGTTTAATTTTTTTTAATTTATATATTTAATTATTTTAATTATTATTAATTAATTTTAAATTATTAACATCAATTATTGTAAATAAGTTATAATTAATTGCGAGTTAATATAACTTATTATTTTAATAAATTTTGTAATTATAAACAATTAATTAAATATAATTATAATTAGTTAATTAATTACAATTAATTAATTATAATTAATTTGAAAAAAAGAAAAAAAGAAAAAATCCCTCTCTTGCCTCGATGTTCGTGTCGGGCCGGCATACCGGCCATATACGCTTTTTTCTAGCGTGGTGGGAAGGGAACCCGGTGCGACACCTACGATGAGGTAAGTGAACAACCCTCTGCTCCAAAATCCTGTTGTCGACGTTCGTGGTGCACCGGAAAACCTCATATACACGCTTTTCTCTAGCGTAATGGGATGGGAACCCGGTGCGGCGCCTACGACGAGATCGGGATATTCATAAGTACCCGCTCGCAGTGAAACAACTCTTTTCTTGTAACAGGTACCGAAGACCAATACACACCTTTCTCTGGTGTGGTGGGGACAAAGATTACACGGTCGCGGTGTCCTTGTACGAGGGCAGCTACCGTACACGCTTTTCTCTAGCGTGGCGGGAGACCCAGTTTTTCTGTAGTTTTTCCCTAAACATGAGAGACGTCGGGAGGCTGCCAAAATTTTGGGTGAAAACATGACTACACTCGGGCTGATTTGAACTCAAAAGAACAAGAACGTTGACCCAAATGAACATGACTTGTGGACTTGAACAAAATCTAAATGACGAATAAAAGGTCAAATCCAAATAAAATAAAATCAAATTGGAATCAAATTCATATCGAGTGAACATGAAATCAAACATAAGTCTGGACTTGCAATAAATGACAATGAAATTGGGTTCAAACTTGAGCTGAATTTGAACATGATTCGATCATTTGAGCTCAAATTGGATAAAGATTTGAACATTTGAACTCGAGCAAAAGGCTTGGGGACTTAGCGCAAGAAAACTTGAACCCAAGGAGTTTGGGCTTGATACTAAACGAACTGGATTTAGACCTAAACGAATGCAAAAGAGCTCAAATGAACTTGTTTTTGCTCGTAATCAAATGAAAGGATTTATGTAGAACCATTATGCATGTTGCAAACAACATGTGGAGGCAAGGAGTCCGCAATTATAACCTGTCTACAAGCAGTGTAATCCAGTCACAAATAGAGGCAAGAGAATCCTCCAAGGAGCATAACAAGCCATATGCAAGATGACTCATTTTCTATTGAAAGTGAAAATCAAGTGATCATCAACAAGGAGCAAGGAGGATATGTAACTCGATTGCAACTAAACACTTGAACACGCAAGTCGTATATGAATAATAGGGATAGGTGCATGACACCTACATCAATCTTAGCATGCAACAACGTACTGAACAAAATATTCTTGAATAAGATCAAGAGATATGTAGTGAGATATTCATGAAAGACACAAGCAAATGCAATCAAACCTAGCAACGCCAATCAACAAGCATGAAGAAATGAATGAAAGCAACGGAGTTACCATACACTCAGTGCCGATATACAAACGACCATGAGCTCTTGTAGGAAGGATATTGCAACATCCTCACGACCAACATCGAGTTACAAGTAGGCACACTATAAGACCTCAATGCGTACAAACAAAGAATGTAGTGGACTCTTACAACCGTCTTTACGAGATCAGGTGCATCGTACCTGCAAGAACAACAAATGGTTGTAAAATGCATATGTGTTCTATATGCACTATTGAAATCCCCAACACTAACAACATTGCCTATTTATTGAAGAAGGCAACATTACCACTTGATAATGAAAGATCCGTCCATACAAACAAGTGCAAACACATCAAACCACCTGAGATTGGTGAAAGGTGGATATGATGTAGGGACAACGACTCTTCTACAAACACTTCCAGGAGGTCGTAGTGGATACAACGGGTCCTTGCAAATGAACACGAGCTACTTGTGTATAACTACAATGGGTACATCGTATGTACAACGAACCCTTGTAGACAAAAGTATAGATATCATTTACGACAACGGTGATTGAGATACTACAAAATATGTCCGGTTCGAAGACAACTCGATGTACTAAAAAGGACACCTCTTGGCGGAATGAAAGAGGTGTTTGAGCAAATTTGAACCAAATTTCCTGGTGTTCCAAAATTTCTTCTTGATCCTGCACTTAAGAAGAAGATAGTGCTTGCATCTACAAATATAAAAAACAACTTGTCTACTACACTGATGATCTTGAAAAGAGTCTCTTTCAAGGCAGTGGCCATGGATTTCAGGGACCCTCCCTGGTGAACGAGAAAGGGAGTCAACATCAAGATGAGGAGATGCCTCCTAACATGCAGATATACCGCCACCGGATCCGTAACACTCATATTAGCGGACAGAAGGCATATATAAGCTCTCAAATGAAATGTTGTGTGTATTCATGCGGCAATTACCTGGACAACTAAAATATTTCAAAGTACCCTCGCACGTGCACCGTAGTTTGTATATACATAGGTACACAAAGAGGTACGTTTAATCAATAAAATTCTTAAACATCCGTATGGGCCCTGACGAGCGTGTTATTTGTACACGTGACGTCTAGGGATGTTGCGCGGGTCAATAAGTGAATTTAGATTCGAACCTAATCCTTCTATACGGATCAGTAGAAGTTGACAGGGTTCGAACTATCAAACAAATACATGGTTATGGCAAACGGTGTATTTGTTTTAATACATTCATATTAGGCCTTCAAAGCCTATAATAATGAGAATTCTCTAACAAAGGCATAAAGCCTACGACACCCGATCCCCTATCGGTAAGTTGATAGGTTTGACAAGGTTTAAACTTTAAATGAAAATAATCCCAAACACCCCAAGGATGGCCGTGTTGAACTAAAATCTCAACTGGAGGGGTTCACAAACATTTTCAAATGCCTTCCAAGCTTCACCCAAAATCCAAATACCCAAAAAAATCCCAAAATCCCAAAATCGTCAAATTCAAAAAGTTATTTAAAAATGTAATTATCCATCAAACCACTAAAAGCAAAATCCATCTACCCTTCACAACAGTTTGTCAGGGTGGACAAGTTAAAATTTACTTCAGCTCACATAGAGCTAATGCCCAGTCGAAAATATCACTAGTATCCATTCTCAAACAATCTCCTACCACTAAGGATGTTGTACGTGTCCTCTAACCGGTGTTTTTGCCTCTAAATGGCACAGCGTGATAAACTATTATGACCTGGGGCCCTCTGAACCGAGTGGTTTTGCCGCCAAATGGCATCACAAAATACCGGTTATGGCCAGAGCCAATACGCTCCTTAGTGACATCAAATCCCTGAGATATGAATCAATAGGATATAATTGATAGGGCACAAAGCCCTTTGTTAGCTAAGGTGGATTCAAATTTATCCCCTTAGGCAAATATCCAACCAAGGTCTACAAGCCCCCCTTGGACGAAGCAGCCCATGACTGTCGACAAGGATCCTTCTGTCAGGTTGGGTCGACTGCCTCCTTTGACTAAGTTGATTAGGGACCACGATGGCCCAGGACGACGGAACCATGGGATCTTGATCGGGTACATCATCCATTCTCCCACCATTCGCTTTAAGTGCAAGATGGTGCAATTTCAAAATTTTAAATATCAAACTTTTCAAATTCTCAAATTCCATGCCTATTGCTACTACTATATGCCAGATAACATGTATTTATACGTATCTGATTGACGACTAGCCTTAATCAAAAGTTCTTTCTCATTATCGGGAGGGGTGATTAACTATAGGGGCTTGCGCCTATAGGAAACCAGAACTCAGATCATAAAGTCCTCACAAAATGAGGGCGAAATCTCTGGGTAGTGTCTTAGCTACAAACCCATCTGCCTTCCAAAATTTATCCCGGAACTTAATCCGTTAAAACTCCATCGCCAAAGAAAAAAGTAATAATGTCGGGCAAAGGCCGGGATTGAATTTTCAGAGCCCACAGATTTCTGGTGACTCTGCTGGTGATTGGTTTCTCTTTCCATCTCTGGCTAGTCATTCATAGGCTACAGTAGGAAGCAAATCCATATGGGTCAAAATTTTAAATTTCCTAAAACCAATTTTTTAAATAAGATTTATTGGAAATTCAATCAGCAAGGTTTTAATTCAATTCTAATTTTTTTGCTTTTTTTATTTGTTATGCGTAATTTCTGTATTATGAAAGTGTGGGGTGACGTATCAAATTTTGATTAGTAACCCCTGCCTTTCATTTGTGCAGAATGGAAATGCAGGACATCTCGATGGCCGCCCAACTGGGACGAGGAGCCAGGATTTAACTGGCGAATGCTGTCATTGAAACTTGAAACACTGGAGCCACCATGCACATTGGTGGACTTGAATTCCCAGAAGGACTACTGCAAGAGGCGCTGCTCAAGGAAGAATTTTTGTATTTGAAATACTATCCCAACCTGAGACCCTTACTGCAAAAAGGGTTGTTACTGGAAGAAAAGTTTCTGTGGTGACTGCAAACACCACTGCCCTGCCCAGAGAGCCTGTTGCACTTAGGAAATATGATACTGAGGCTTCCTCGTCTAGAGGAGGCTCAATAGAAGGCAGAGGTGGAAAAGAAATGCAGAACTACGAGCTCAGCAGTTGCTAGTACCAGTCCATCCCTCCAACTTGCCAGCATAAGAACCAGAGATCAATATCCCTACCCAAAACAAGTTCGCTAACCTGAAGTGGATAAAGAGAAACAGCTCTTCTGGTGAGCTTAAGCAATCCTTTTGGGAGCGTTGACCTAAAACCTCAGCCCCTCAGAAGACAAAAGAGCCTGAACTCCTATCTGCTCTAGTTCACGGAGTATTAAAGACGGTCAAAGAGAAGGGCCTAATAAAGAATAAGTTCTAAAGGACATTGATTGTTAAGGCCCGAAGAACCCCTCCAAGAGAAAGAATAACATCTATTGTGATAGCTGAACGAAGAGATTATTGATGAGAAGCTCTGTAGGAAGCACATCGAGACGTGACACTTGGACCACATGTCCAAGAATCCGCCGCAGAAAGGGCCCAGCGAAAAGGAAAATAAGTTTGGAGGCCGAAGCCCCAAAAAGAGAAGATGATTGAAGAAAGAGGAAGATAGGGTGTGACATCCGGAACAGTCTCCTGGAGCTCTGCCCCTACCAACAAAACTCGTCAGAGATGGGTCCAAAAGAAGGCCCATAATGACAACTATAGTGACAGTCGATATCCTGGAGAGTCCTCTAGGAGATCCCGTCATTCACCTACTTCAGCCAGGGAAGATGTTTATTTCGATCGCAGCCCCTGGATCGAAGAAATACTTATTCCAAGCCAAGGACCTGAAATTCAGTGGCGACGCCGCTCAGAAATTCAGGTAGAAGAAGAAGAAGAATATGGTGATGAAAATACTTTGGAAATCGAGGTGGTTTGCATGGTCAGCCACATCGACATTGAGGATGATGATGATGATGAAGATGACCAACAATCGTAGTCTCGCGTACATATTTATCGACGTCACCATAGGGTTAGATCCATTGCCAGCCGAAGTGCTGGCTCCTTAGAAGGTGAAGAAGAAGAGGTCGGAGAAAACCCCTTCATTGGCGAAGACATCATACTCGCTGAAATGAGAAATCATATGTGGCGACATATGTGAAAGAAAGATAAAGAAATCTCTCAGTTAAATGATAAATTGACTAAGATGATGGCTCAGATGATGGCTATGATGGAGATAATGCAAAAGGCCACTTCTGTTGGTCCTGCACCGGCTAAACCCGTCAACCAGGCTGTGAGCAATGTTCTAGCAAATCCTCAAAATCTCTAAGCGCTGCAAGCCTCAGGAGTGAAGGGTGTACCTGAAGGTGGAAAAGAGATTGATGATCATACCTGCCAGCGTACTCCACAAAATATGGCGAGCGCCTCTGAACCTGTAACTGCCGCGCAACTAGAGGGCTTAATTAGTGAAAAGATTCAAGCTATTATAGTTGCTGAACAGGCAGAGAAATAGGTAGGAAAATGTCGCCCGTACCCAGCGGAGTACGACCAGATGTCGTATCCAAATGGATATTATGTACCAAAATTTAATATTTTTGACGACAATAAGAATCCCAGATAGCACCTCATGCAATTTAAAGCTACTTGATGGAATACGGGAGGCAATGATACTTTCTTATTCCGACAATTCGTGAGCAGCTTGAGTGGAACTACTTTCGAATAGTACGCCGAGCTGCCAAATGATTCACTAAAGATCTTTACAAAATTAGAAGCTTCATTTATAAAAAGGTTTGCTAGTACAAAAGAGAAGACTACCATCGTTGATCTTGCGTTAGATAAAAGGAGAAATGATGAGTCATTGACGAGGTATATAACACGTTGGCGCAATCTCAGCATGAAGTGCGAGCATCAACTAGAAGAAGAACATGCAGTTCAACTGTTGATAGGGAACATTGATGATAACATGCAGCCCTTCTTATGCATGAATTCAATCACTACCTTTCAAGATCTGTTGGATAGGGTGGCAAAGTTTGAAAAGTTAAACTTATCAAAATCTGAAAGCCTCCCTGATAGACCCAAAAAGGCCAAGGCACCTGATGCCCAGAAAAATGAGGTTTACCCTATGTTCCCTCCAATACTTGATAAAGGCAAAAGGGCGGTATATAATGTAGACAAAGGAAAACAGCCAATGCAGTATGAAGAGAAATCAAAACAGGCTTACAAGCCTAATCCTCAACCAAAGTTGGTTCTTGGATAAAATGATAAACCTCGAGCATTTCCTGATGGAGGAGAACATCGGAGGCAAACAACGGGAATTGGTGATAGAACGTTACCATCCCTCAAGGAGAAAATGAATAAAGAATATTTATTTAAGAGGGATAGTGTTGCTAAACTATACCAACAAGCACTCAAGGGTGGTCTGGAATTGCCAGAATATAAAAGACCTGAAGAGTCTAAACATAGTGACAATCCAAACTGTTGTCCATATCATCGGGTAATTAGCCATTCAATTGATGATTGTTATGTCTTCAAAGATTGGTTGGAGAAGAAGTACAAAATGGGAGAATTAACATTATCAGATAACGTGTTAGTTCATCCTAGAAATGCATTCACCTGGGTAGTCACGTCCTCTTCCGTACTGCCGCCTAAAGAAACAACAATAAAAGAACATATTCAAGAAGAGCAATGGAAATTCATAGTCTCCAAGAAGACAATCCAAATGCTGAAACAGTTAGAAGGAGTTTTGGGTGTCAAGTGGAAGTCTCCTACTGAACTAGTATTGAATTTGAAGTGGTTGCCTGTGCCACATGCATCCACCTCCAAACAACAACTTGGCAAAGCTAGCTCATCCAAGTCTGGCAAAACAAAATCAAAGGGTTCTAAGAAGAAAGCAAAATTGAAGAAGCCTTAGACAAAGAAGACTTGAACTCAAAAGTTTATTGACAGTTTGCGTAAATATTACCAGACCATCATAATGCCTATTGAGTATGGTGATTTCATGAAAGAGCATAAAATAGATGAAAAGCAAGAAGCTGAGGATGAATCCCTTCCTACGGAGACATGCCGAGTCATTTCGGCGACATCAAAGATAACAGATAGGTAGAAATACGCTGAAGAAATGGCCCTGAGTTCTGTCTAATGGTGTCGTCAATCAAATTCAGTTTAGATGATCTATGTTTTATAAATGATGAAGATTCAAATCCAAGCATAGCGTCGCAGATGGACCAGGTGAAACTGGGAGACAATTCTGAGTCTACAAGTGAATCTACAGACGCGACAATGGCCGACTCTGAAGAAAATACTTCATCAAATAAGTCTAAATCAGTTGAGGTGGCCTAGATGCGTGGTAAGGTACTTCCACCTCCATCAAAGAAGGAGGTTCTAACAAAGATAAGGGAAAAAAGATAATTATCAATGAAGATATTATCCCCGAAGACTCCATGAAGGAGGAGACTTCAACTAAAGGGATAGATTATAATATCTTATCCCGCTTGAGGAAGATCCCAGGACAACTCAACATATACGATGCCCTTGTGATGTCTAAGAACCTTCGGGAGACTTTGATTCAATCTCTCAAGGACCCCGAAAAATATGAGACATGTTTTGCTGAATGTAACTTGACTAAGGTCTTTCAAGCTCGAAATGAGTCAATCATTACCTTTGCTGAGGATGATTTGATGTTTGAAATGGCAGATCACAACCGCCCTTTGTATGTTACGACAGAGAGATGGTATGATGATCAGTCGAATTTTAATCAATCCTGGATCTTTCGTAAATCTCATGAGTCTGAAGGGATTGCGGAGCATCTTGACCAAGATAAGTTGATGGTGCATGACTTCAACGAGAAATGGCAGAAAACCCTTTGATCATTTATGCTCCCACTTGTATTTGGGGAGCTTCACACAGAAGCCAAATTCCATGTGATTGATGCGGACACCTCGTTCAAGGCGTTACTAGGTCGCCAGTGGCTGCATGAATACGGCGTTATCCTGTCAACATTACACCAGTGCATGATGTATCTCAGCGAAGGAGAAGAATTTAGAATCTCTGATGATATCCAACCATTTGCAGTACATGAAGCAACAATTTATGAAGATGTCAGGTACTTCATGCTAAAAAAGCAGAGACCTTCGAGTTCTCTTGAAGCTAAAGCATCAAACTCAAAGACTGCAAAACAACCCAAACTGGAAGGTGAGAAGAAACATGTGGGGAGAAAGAAGACAACACCAACTCTTCCCAAAGCACCAACCATTTCAAAAGAAAGGAAATATGTACCTCACCTTGGGAGTGACACGGATGAAAGCGATGCCACCCTTACAAAATCCCGAAGAGTATGCCAGGCTGTGTTCAAATGGAGCATGGAGGTTGAATACTCAAAAGATGATTATGATTATGACTCTATCTACATGAACACGGTGTAGTGTGTGTTCTCCAAAAGGATAGACAGCCTGTCAATCTTAGATAGCGTACTCGTAGTCATGCGTATTCACCTACAACACTTTAAAGAAATCATTCCACGCAAGGTGCATAAGATTGAAGAACTCTCCACTCTTTATCTGCCTCCTCTGAAGAAGGGGACTGCACCTGGAAATATATTGTATTCTACAGGAATGCATGAAGAAGAAAATTATGATTGGTGCTGCATGCACCACGATTCCGAAGAGTTATTTCCTACGAGACTACCTAGGTTTAATACCAAAGGTATTCAAAGAATGCTACGAAAGCAGATCAATGTTCCTACCATTGAACGACAACTTCGTACATGTCTGGGCCTCTGGTATGAAAGGAATCCACCTCCACTATGATAGAAGGTTATAACTGTGTATAAAGGTATTGGATTCATCAAGCGAAAGTACCTCTAGAAGGAGACTTATCGATCAATCACATGCGGAGAAATCAAATTCGATAATGATGATAATGAGATATTTGAAGCTAATGTTTATGATAACCAACCCGTGGAAGCCAAGCCTGTACCAGAAGAATTGGAAGATGGTGGACAGGCTGCTAGATGGATTAGCTAAAAGAAGTCAACTTGGGAACTAAAGAAGACTCTCGCCCAACCTTCATTAGCTCCCTTATACCAAAAGAACAGGTAGAAGAAGTGAAGAAGCTCCTCTGTGAATCCAGGGACTGTTTTACCTGGACATATGCTGAGATGCCTGGCTTATCCCCTAATGTAGCAGTTCACAGATTATTCATCAAATCAGATGCATCACTCGTCAAACATGCTCCAAGGAGAATGAGATTGGAGATTGAGAAATAGGTCACTATAGAAACGAAGAAGATTATAGATGCAGGTTTTATTCGAGAAGAAAGGTATGCTGATTGGATCGTCAATATAGTTCATGTAAAGAAAAAGAATGGTCAGATTGGTATCTACATCGATATTAGGGATCTCAATAAGGCATGTCCAAAAGATGACTTTTCGATCCCGGCATTAGAACTTCTGGTTGACAACACTTTCAACTATGATATGTTCTCCTTCATGGATGGATCATCGGGCTACAACCAAATCAAAATGGCATATGAAGATGAAAAACATACATCGTTCAGAACACCTATATACATATTTTGCTACATAGATATGCCCTTCGGCCTGAAGAATGCTGGTGCCACATATCAACGGGCGATGACTCGTATATTTGATGATTTGATTCATCAAAAGGTTGAATGCTATGTAGATGATTTGGTCATTAAGAACATGAACCGGAAAGATCACCTTGATGACTTGAGAATCGTGTTCGAGAGGATTTGGAAGTACGATCTGAAGATGAACCCTCTCAAGTGTGCATTTGGGGTTTCATCAGGGAAATTTTTAGGGTATGTTGTTCTACATCGAGGCATCGAAGTCGACCCCAACAAGATCAAGGTAATCATTGAGATGCCACCTCCAAAGAACCTTCGATAACTCCGTTCTTTACAAGGACAATTGGCTTTTATTTGACGATTCATATCGAATCTATCGGGTAGGTGCCAACCATTTTCAAAGCTGATGAGAAAAGATATACGCTTTAAGCGGGATAATGAGTGTCAAGAAGTTTTTGATAGCATCAAGAGATACTTATCGAACCCTCCTATTCTTGCAGCGCCAATCCCGGGGAAGTCACTTATATTGTACACGACAGCACTAGAAGAGTCTCTCGGAGCATTATTGGCCCAGCATAATGAGGAAGGGAAAGAAAATGCGCTTTACTACATCAGCCGGAGGTTGATAGGAGCAGAAATTTGCTATTCCTCAATCGAGAAGCATTGTTTGGCACTGATTTTCGTAACTCCGCCACTATATGCTGTCTCACAAAATTACCTTGATATCACAGATCGATCTATTAAAGTTCTTAATGACAAGATCAGCGTTGACAGGTCGCTTGGCCAGGTGGGCAGTAATACTTCTACAATTTGATATCACGTACATTCCACAAAAGGCAGTGAAAGGGAAATTGTTGACAGATTTCTTTACTGCACATCCTATCCCTGTGGATTCATCACTCAACGATGATTTACTGACGAGCAGATCATGAATGTCGAAGAGGAGGAGATGCTACGAGTATGGGAAATATACTTTGATGCAGCATCATCAATTAAGCACGCTCGACCTCTAAATCTAAAAAAAAGATCAAGTCGGAATTGGACTCATTTTTGTAGCACACGAGGGAGGTATAATGAGATTCTCATTCAGCTTGACTGAACCTCGGACTAACAATGAGGCTGAATATGAAGCCCTAATAGCAGGATTGAAGATTGCAATCGATGTTAGAATTCGAAATCTCCAAATCTTCTGTGATTTTCAACTTGTCGTAAATCTAGTACTGAGAGTTAACAAAATCACAAAGTTTGAGTTGGCCTTTTATCGTCGACGAGTTTTTGAGCTTATGAAGCAAATTTCAGTTGTCAAATTAGCTCAAGTTCCCCGAGGTCAAAACAGCAAAGCTGATTGCCTTGTCAAACAGGCAAAAAAAATGACAAATATGGATGATGAATGACTTATAGTAATTATGGTGAATAATCGTCGGGTCCTACAGCCATCATTGTTAAGGATTAAGATACTTCTTATATTTAGTACTATCAACCAAATCCGAGATTGCAAATCTTTCAATAAATCCGTAAAGCACATAGCTAGGATCGATGAAATTTTTGTTTAACAAATCCATCGAAGCACAAAGCAAAGGACTGGAGAAAATTATCCCAAAGTTCACACAAAGCCTAAGGCTGAACTAAAGGGATTTGTCATCAACAAGTCTGTTATGTACAAAGCTCTAGACCGATGACTTCTCGCAACCGACCTAGTACAAACCTAAGGGGTTTTGGGTAACTGGCATCTACCCCTTCATTAAGTCCGCCAAAGCTACAAGCAAAGGGCAGAAGACGTACAAATCTTCTGATAACTCACTACAGACAAATCAAATAACCCTTCACCAAGTTCACCACTCAGTGCGCTGGGTAGAAGGAATAAAAATCCCAGGGCTCAAGCTAAAGCTGTCGAATGAGCACCCTGGATGACATCTATAAATGTCCCTAAATATTGGAAGCATTTTAAGTATTTATTTGGGTCGACATCGTGCCGCATGCCAAAATTCCTAAATAAATATTTACAATTTTGTTAAGATATAACCAGATGATAGAAGAATGCTGAGCATACAGAGAAAGGCTATAAACTAAAGTGATCATGCGATTAAAGAGAACAAATGGTGACAATGCTATCCACCATTGTTAATCTATAAGGCCATGCTCTAGGGACCCAAATACGAAGCGTTACATCACTATCCATGGAGTCCCTACTTGACTAAAGCCAATGTATCAACCATCTATGTATACATTTGAAAGAGCAATGAAGAAAGAAGACTAGTGTGACATCCAAACAAGTTTTGGAGATCCACTAAATAAAACCATAGTGTGACATCTAGAACAAATATCTAGAGATCCACAGTGTCAATCAACATACAACAAACATGATTCGCTCTAGATGCGTACCATATTTGTTGGGGGACATTTGTTAAACTGTACTGAGTAAATAAAAAAAAAAAAAAATCAAAATCAAATCATGCGTACCTGCTCTGCCCCTCCCATGTCGCACGTCGGGCGCGACACTCCTCCCACGTCACAGCCACTCCTATCATGCTTCGCACAATCTCACCCTCGCACCTTTAAATGGCCACGAGAATGAGGCCTTCGGCCTCTTTCGCGATCCCTCTCTCTCTCTCTCTCTCTCTCTCTCTCTCTCTCTCTCTCTCTCTCTCTCTCTCTCTCGACGCTGTCTGACAACGCTTGTTCGACGACTTCCCTGTCCTGTTGGATCGGATGTTACAACGCTTTGATTGGAAGCAAATAAGGGAGCTTGCCAGCTGTAAGGTTGCATACATCGCTTCTCGGGATCCCTCGTGCTGTCCGACTACGCTCAACGACCCGCCCTTCCTACCGAATCGGACGTTACAACATTTCGATCGGAAGCAAACATGGGTACTCGCCGGCTGTGAAGTAACTCTCCTCCCTTCTGCCGCTTCTTCCAATACTTCGCGTCTGTGCGATGTCGCTTTTTTTGACGCCTTCCTTTCCTACCAAATTGGAAGTTACAACATCTGGATCGGAAGCAACGACAGGCGCCCGCTATTGTGAAGTCGATCGGAAGTTACAGCATTTCGGTCGATCGGAAGTTACAGCATTTCGGTCCGGAGCAATAATTGGAGCTTGCGGCTGTGAAGACAACTTCCTCCCTTTCACGTGGCTTCTCTAGCTCCTGTGTTGTCGTCCGTCTTCGCTCCTAGATGACTTTCCCTTCCTGAGGACCGGAAGTTACACATTTTGATCGGAAGTAACCACTAGAGCTCGCTTACTGTGAAGGTAGTTTTCTCCTTGCCGCGCGCTCCTTCGGCCTAATCCCGCAAATTCACTAAATCGAGGGGTTTTTTCCTTTTTTTGATTAATTATAATTATTAGTTTTAATTAACTATAGTTATTATAATTAATTAGGGTTATTTTTAATTTAAGTAATTATACCTTAATCTGATTAATTATAATCTTAATTAAAATTTATTTTAATTATTTATAATTTATATATTTAAATATTTTTAATTAGTATTAATTAATTTTAAATTATTAAAATAAATTAATATGAATTAGTTATAATTAATTGTGAGTTAATATAACTTATTATTTTAATTAATTTTAATACATTTTAATTAACTATAATTAATTATAAAAAATTAATTAAATATAATTATAATTAGTTAATTAATTATAATTAATTTAAAAAAAAAAGAAAAAATCCCTCTCTTGCCTCGATGTTCGTATTGGGCCAGCAAACCACCCATACACGCTTTTCTCTAGCGTGGTGGGAAGGAAACCCGGTTCGACATCTACGACGAGGTAAGTGAGCAACCCCTCGCCTCCAAAATCCTATTCTTGGCATTCGTTGCGCACCGGAAAATTGTCTTTACACGCTTTTCTCTAGCTTGGTGGGATGAGAACCCGGTGCGACGTCTATGATGAGATTGGCATATTCATAAGTACCCGCTCGCGGGGAAACAACTGCTCTTTTCTTGTAACAGGTACCAAAAACCCATACATGTCTTTCTCTAGCGTGATGGGGACAAAGATTACACGGCCGCGGTGTCCTTGTACGAGGGCACCTACCGTACATGTTTTTCTCTAGTATGGCGGAAGGCCCAGTAGTTTTCCCCTAAACATGGGAGACTCCGGGTGGCTGCCGAAATTTTGGGTGAAATCATGACTACAAACGATCATGAGCTCTTATAGGAAGGATATTAAAACATCCTTATGACCAACATCGAGTTACAAGCAGGCACACTATACGACCTCAATGCATACAAACAAAGAATGTAGTGGACTCTTACAACCGTCTCTACGAGATCAGGTGCATCATACCTGCAAGAACAACAAATGGTTGTAGAATGCATGTGTTCTATATGCACTATTGAAATCCCCAACACTAACAACATTGCCATTTGATTGAAGAAGGCAACATTACCACTTGATAATGAAAGATCCGTCCCTACAAACAAGTGCAAACACATCAAACCACCTGAGATTGGTGAAAGGTGAATATGATGTAGGGACAACGACTATTCTACAAACACTTCCAGGAGGTTGTAGTGGATACAACAGGCCATTCCAAATGAACATGAGCTACTTGTGGATAACAACAATGTGTATATCGTAAGTACAACGAACCCTTGTGGACATAAGTATCGATATCATCTACGACAGCAGTGATTGAGATGCTACAAAATATGTCCGGTTCGAAGACAACTTGATTTACTAAAAAGGACACCTCCTGGTGGAATGGAAGAGGTGTTTGAGCAAATTCGAGCTAAACTTTCTGGTGTTCCAAACTTTCTTCTTGATCCTACACTTAAGAAGAAGACAGTGCTTTCATCTACAAATATAAAAAACAACAACTCTACTACACTGATTATCTTAAAAAGAGTCCCTTTCAAGATAGTGGCCATGGATTTCAAGAAGGACCCTTCCCGGTGAATGAGAAAGGGGAGTCAACATTAAGATGAGGAGATGCCTCCTGACATCCAGATATTTCCCACCGAATCCGCAACACTCATATTACCGGACAGAAGGCATATATAAGCTCTCAAGTGAAATGTTGTGTACTCAGCGGTAATTACCTGCACAACTAAAATATTTCAAAGTACTCCCACACGTGCACCGTAGTTTGTATATACATAGGTACACAAAGAGGTACGCCCAATCAATGAAATTCTTAAACACTTGCATGGGCCCTGACGAGCGTGTTATTAGTGCATACATGACATCTAGGGATGCTACACGAGTCAATAAGTGAATTCAGGTTCGAACCTAATCCTTCTATACGAATCAGTAGTAGTCGACAGGGTTCGAACTATCAAACAAATACATGGTTGTGGCGACCGGTGTATTTATCTTAATACATTTATATTATGCCTTCAAAGCCTATAACAATGATAATTCACTAACAAAGGCATAATGCCTACGAAAGCTGATTTCCTATCGATAAGTTGATAGGGTCGATAAGCTTCAATCTTTAAATCAAAAAAACTCCAAACACCTCGATGATGACCGTGTTGAACTAAAATGTCAACCAGAGGGGTTGACAAACACTTTCAAATGCTTTCCAAGCTCCACTCAAAATTCAAATACCCATAAAAAATCCAAAAATCCCAAAATCATCAAAATCAAAAAAGATATTTAAAAATGAAATTATCCTTCAAAGCACCAAAAGCAAAATCCATCCACCCTCCGCAACAGTTTGCCGAGCTGGACAAGTTAAAATTTACTTCAGCTCACATAGAGCTAATGCCTAGTCGAAAATATCACTAGGATCCATTCTCAAACAATCTCATGCCAATAAGGACGTGGTACATGTCCTCTAACTGGCGGTTTTGCCTCTAAATGACACCGCAGGATAAACTGTTATGACCCGGGGCCCTCTGAACTGAGTGGTTTTGCCGCCAAATGGAAGCACGAAAAACTGATTATGGCTAGAGCCAATACTCTCCTTAGTGGCATCAAATCCTTGAGATATGAATCAATAGGATATAATTGATAGGGCACAAAGCCCTCTCTTAGCTAAGGTGGATTCAAATTTGTCCCCTTAGGCAAATATCCAACCCAGGTCTACAAGGCCCCCTTGGACGAAGCAACTCATGGATGCCGACAAGGATCCTTCTGTCAGGTTGGGTCGACTGCCTCCTTTGACTAAGTAGACCAGGGACCACGATGGCCTGGGATGACGGAACTATGGGATCTTGATCGAATACATCATTAATTCCTCCACCATCTGCTTTAAGTGCAAGATGGTGCAATTTCAAAATTTTAAATATCAAACTTTTCAAATTCCCAAATCCAAGCCCATTGCTGCTATTATATGCTAGATAACACATATTTATACGTATCTGATTGAGAACTAGCCTTAATCAAAATTTCTCTCTCATTATCGGGAGGGGTAATTAACTATAGAAGCTTGCGCCTATAGGAAACCATAACTCAGATCATAAAGTCCCCTCACAAAATGAGGGCGAAACCTCTGGGTAGTGTCGTATCTACAAACCCATATGCCTTCCAAAATTTACCCCGGAACTTAATCCGTTAAAACTCCCTCGCCGAAGAAAAAAGCAACAGTGTCGGGTGGAGGTTGGGGCCGAATTTCGGAGCCCACAGATTTCTGGCGACTTCGCTGGGGATTAGTTTCTCTTTCCATCTATTGCTAGTCATTCATAGGCTATAGTAGCAAGCAAATCCATATGGATCAAAATTTTAAATTTCCTAAAATCAATCTTTTAAATAAGATTTATTGAAAATTCAATCAGCAGGGTTTTAATTCTATTCTCATTTTCCTGCTTCTGTTATTTGTTCTGCGTAATTTCTGTATTATGAACGTGTGGGGTGACGTATCAAATTTTGATTACGAACCTCTGCCTTTCGTTTGTGCAGCATGGAAATGCAGGACACCCCGATGACTGTCAAACTAGGACGAGGAGCCATGATTCAACTGACGAATGTTGTCATTGAAACTGGAAACACTGGAGCCACCATCCACTTTGGTGGACTTGAATTCTTATTAGCTACTGCAAAGGCTGCAGCCGTCCCTATGTACGGTGTAAATTCTGAAGAGCTTTCTGGAAGGTCCTATTCTGCAAGGACTACTGTAAGAGGCGCTGCTCAATAAAGAATTTCTTTATTTGAAAGACTATCCCAACCTGAGACCCTTACTGCAAAAAGGGTTGTTATTGGAAAAAAAAATTTTGTGGTGATTGCAAACACCACTGGAAGAAAAATTTCTATGGTGCCTTCCAAAATTTACCCCGGAACATAATCCGTTAAAACTCCATCGCCGAAGAATAAAGCAACAGTTTCGGGCGAAAGCTAGGGCCGAATTTTCGGAGCCTACAAAAATTAATGTGATTGTAATCAAATCTGATTTTAATTTTATTGATTTAAATTGAAATAACTTCCAAATGGGGTTTAGCTCTCTAGGAAGGGATTTTGAAATTCAAAATAGATTGATTGCCAACAAGGATTCTTTCCTAAATAGCATGGAGGTAATTTAGGAAAGTAATTATGGAAAAATTTGAAATTCAAAATTCAAATTTGGTGGACTAGGGATTATGGGCCGGCGGGTTGAGCATGTAGAGGGGGAGGGCCGGCCGGCCGGCAGCTGGACTTGTGGCCGGCGGCTTGGGCTGCCAAGGGAAGGGGCGGCGGGTTGGATATGGGTTTAGGTATAGGTAGGAGGAATGAAAGGGGTGAGAATGGTGAGGTCGGCGGGTGGAGGGATTACGGTAGGGGTTTTGAAGTAGGGGAAAAAGAAAGAGATTATGGAACCGCGAACTTTGGAATCCACCAAAGATTGACGGGTAGTGCTTTCACCCACTGAGGGTCTCTCCTCTCAAGAACTCACTAAGAGATCAATCAAATAAAATTGAAATTTCATTCATAATTCATCATTGGAAAATAATACAAAGATTAGGCATTTATATGTAGGACTCCAAAGAACAAAATGTAAAAGACACGCTCTCAGGCTACAACATGACACAAATCCCTCATAGGGGTAGAAGTGGAAAAGCTAAAAAATAAATAAAAGAAATGCACTAAAAACATCATAAATAGAGACTATGAATCGTAGCCGTCGATCTACAATCCCGCCGATGGTAAGTACATCGAAATGTCCGGTGGATTTCCTCATCACTTCTTCTTTCTAGCACGAGGAAATGTGGATTTTTTTAGATTTGTGAGCTGACTATGACTTTAAGGAGAGTGATCACATTGCTTTGTTCGAAGTTACCTTTGGTGGGCTTTGTCTTATGCCAAATTCTTGGCCTTTGCAGGGGTTATCACCACTACTTGCAGTCTATAGGAGACTCGCATGCTACTCATTCGCAGATTTTGTCGCGAAAGGGGGAGTCATCCTATAGTGTTAATCCTTAAATGAAGAGTAAAGAGGAATTGGATCCGAATTTGTCTGGTAGATGATATTCATCTTTACTAGCAAATCAATCTAGTGAGCTGAGAACCTGTTGGTGTGAATGGAGAGTAAATAAGAGGAGAGAGAGTAAACTGACATAATCTACACTATCTCAATTATAAAATACAAATAGAAATTCTAGAGGCAACAGTTCAACTGTTTCCCATTACTCTATATTTATAGGGTTTTTGGGGCTACATGAAAGGCTATATAGAGAAAAAATAAAAATACATGCTATATTGAACACTCGTACAATAACTATACGCTAGTCTAGGGTACGTGTCACCTCTCTATTGGCTGAACGGAGGTGGAGGAAACAATCGAACGAGCTGTCTATCCTTGAGCTCGAGAGGGAAAAATAGTCATAGGGTGAGTTAGTGGGTGAGTTCTGAGAGGAGGTAAACCCGTAGCTGACGAGTCGTCTGTCAACCTGGCGACTGTCCTACTAGTCTCGAGGTCGCCTTGTCTTGAAAGGTGAATAGACGTGTTGGAAAGGATGAGGTATTAGTATGATAGTAGTGGTTGAGTGGAGCGTGGGTTCTTTGAGGTAGGCGCTTTCCTCCTGCTAGGTTTAGCGATCTTGGAGGGAATGACCTGATTATGATGAGTCGTGATCTATCAGGAACGTCTTGGTTGCCCAATATAGGATGAGCTCCTTGGTAGAAGTGGGCGAGTAATGTTTCTTATTCTCCTTAGACGAGTTACTTTGCTGGCCCCGTGAGAATAACTTGAGGGATATTCACCTAAGAGGGGTGCCATCTTCATGACTGATTGCTACATGTAACAACACCTGAGAAGGTGAACATGGGTTACATGTGGTATTTTTCAGGTTATTGAATGACTTTTGCTACCTTAAGTTTGATATTGCACGGGAGCTTATACCTGTAATGTGGCAAACCTGCTAAATATCACCATGTCATTTCAACAAAAAAATGGCATGAATTGAAGTGTTTGATTTAATTCCACTTTGTTTCAATAAGATTTACCGCATGATTTATGGGGCAGCAAGTTTATGCCCTATGGTGATTTCTCCATTCTTGCTTCTCCATTGGTATTTTTCTGCCATGTTGTTTAACTATTTCTTTTGTCTGATCACTGTGACAATGTTGCAGGGTTAATGGTAAGCGTTACTTTGAATGTCTTCCACAACATGGCATTTTACTTAGGCCAGAAAAAGTCAAGGTAAGCTTTATCAGGACCAATATCTAACCGTAAAATGCTGCCTAAATTTTAATTTATGCACAACAAATCAATTTATATTTTGTGCCTGCACCTTAACCTTCTTGCATCTCAAAATTTAACACATAATTTTGTGAGAGTATCTCTTAGTTCTGATGTTGGCCACTGAACTCAATGTTATTGCTTGTCTTCACAAACTTGCCAATTTTCTTTTGTTTCGGCAAACTCTGCGTACCAAAAGATGACTTCTTACACTGATAGATAGTTCAAACGGCACATTTTGTTTGCTTATACAACACAAATGGTAAGAGCTTTATGCACATACTAGTTAAGAACTTTGCTCATTGCATGTAGCATTTACTAGCATGAAATTCCATATTAAACAAATCCTCATATTTAGACATGTTTGTGGAGAAAAATATGATATGGTACACATGCTAGAAGTTCTAACTTTTACTATGTGTTGTTGGTGGCATTGCTCCAATACTCTTCACATTCCAATTGTGGTATTGTTTTTGTACATTGTATGGCATGTTCACAAGATGTTAGGGCCCACCAGTCATTTGATTTGCTTTATTTTTTATATTTTATTTTTGGTAATTTACTGTCATCACCATTTGCTTTGTCTCAAACTCTATGGGGTCACAAAATTGTTTATAAGAGAGGTAAAGAGCATGATAGGTAGTAATAAAGTTTGACCTTCATCATCAATAATCATATTAATATTCATTAAGTCATAATTGGTTGAACTACATTAATTTTGATGTAACTTGATTAGAGCCCCTTCATGCAATCCAAATATAGTCATTGCTTCTGATAAAGTTTTTTGGAGAGATTTTTTGTCATGTATATGATTCTAATTTGAGCAACAAATCTTCTGTGATTATTTCCTCCAAAAGCTTCATCGAAACCTTGCTTGCCAAACCCAACTAGATTGATTTTTAAGTATTTTCACAACTTAATTATTTATATGCTTAATTCCTTTTAATGGATTTTAGATATTTGAAAATTATTATTATAAAATGTATCATTATATTTGTTGAAAATGATTATCTGTTTTGTTAAGTTTGGCTAATTAAATGGTTATTGTATGCATGTAATATGTGTAGATATGATATACAAGTCATGAATGCTTTAGTTAGCAAAAGTATTGCTTTACTTATACTTTCCAAATTGAAGCAAAAATGAATGCTTGTGCATTGCATTGTGCTTTAGCACTTTGGAAATACGAATATTAGTTTTGTGAAAGCCAAAACTGTTTGACTCGTCAAAATTTTAATACTTAATGGCTATCAATTTTAGAATTGCACAATAATATTATTTATATGAAAAGGGAGACCGATAGTCAAATTCATTTTTTAAACTTATGGGTGAGAGTCAACCTTCTGATTTCTCTAGACTAATGTATTTTTGAACTAATCGATGTAGGATTAAACCCAAAGCTTTACATCCCTTAACAAGGTATTTCAAAGAAAAATTATGAAAATGAAAGTCATTTAATACTTTCCTTATACATGAACTTTTGAAAAATAAACAATGCTTTATTTAGTAGAAGTATTAATGTGCTATATAGCACTTTTATTGTTAAATATTTCCACTTGATTTTTTAAGCTACTTCACTCATAAACTTCTTCAGTGTTAGGATATTCTTTAATAGAGCCTTTTTATTTTATTTTTTTTAATTTTTAATTTTTTTTTTATTTCTTTAAGAGAGCTTTAGAACATTGAATAGACAAGTACACTAATTGCAGTTAATTTCAATTATTTGGAGGAAATATTTCTCCAATTAGCTAGGATAAAATTAAATAATGATAATGATAATGATAATAAGAGAACACTCTTAAATTTTTTTTTAACAATTTAATTTATCATTCATTATATAGATATTTGTTCTTATATATATTTTCAAGCATGTTTTATTCGCTTCAACTAATATTGGGAATGAAGGAAATGATTGTTAATTCTTTTTCTTTTCAGGTTGGTGATTACCCAGAAAGGGATCCGTTTGATGAAGAGGAGATATGAGCCATGGAGTTGCGCAACACAATGATATTACTGTTTTGGTTCAACAATGTCCATACTGACCGGCCCAACACATACAGTTTTTAAATTTAATAGCTGAAACCAGATCTTTGTATATTAACCTGTTTCGAAAATCAATGATCTGTTTAGAAATTGAGTTTTCACAAGTCGGCCAATCCGGTTCTTTTATTTTTTGTTTGGTTCTTGACTGATGAATGAAAGGAATAATGTTTCATTTTTACGACTTCAGCTGGGTAATTATTTTTGCATTTTCGGTCAAGAATTACATGAAAATCAGTCGATACTACAAGGACCTGGAATGCTTTTCGATTTTTTATTGAGCTCTTTCACATCTGACCTGATCCATATTTTTTTCTGCCATCTACGAACTGAAGTATTGTTGATGTTTATCAACCATTTTCTGCAACTAGTTCATCCATCATTTGATGATATTATTTGCTACTTTTCGGTTAGACATCAATGATGGCGCATGCATTCAACATTTTATATTTGCAAACCTTAGCACTCTTTATGTTTGCAGAGTTTTATCCTTAATTTTAAGTTTTATTTTGCAAATACTTTTTTTTTGGGAAATTTTGGGGCAGAGCCCATATCATTGATAAAAGAAAATTACATGAGTTAAAAAATATATATATATAGTCTTGGAACTCAACAACAAAAGAGTAGCCAAGGACTCTAAAGTAACATAAACCAAAGAAAAAACAAGCTAGAAGATCAAAAAATGAAGGACTCGGACAACTCATGTTGAAAAAAAACGTGCAGGGCCAAAAAACTCAAAGGGACTACACTAGAATTGTGCCCTTGGTTGCTAATGTGACTAACCAAGGGGCTGCTGTGAAAGCAGCAATCATCATCGTCCTTTCAAAATAAACCCAGGCGACAGAGGGCAAGCAGCAAACCGAGAAAACTAAAGAAGCAGTTAATTGTCTTTCCTGAAGTGCTTCCAATTAGTAGTCTTCCTCATATAAGCTTGTTTAATTTTAGCAGTTACCGTGGCTTGGCAATCAAAAATAGTGGTAGTAACATATATGAAGTCCAGAAAGCCCTTGATCTAGAGCACTATCGAAGTTTGATGAAGATTTGGCCTCGTAAAGAGATTTCCTAGTCACTGAAGGAAATTCTTGATAATATTAAAAAAAAAAGTGGCATTCAAAGAAAAGGTGGGATAGAGTTTCAAATTCTTTAAGACAAAAAACAACATTTAGTGCAAGTAGTGATCCCACGGGCTGACAAAACATCAATAGTTTTTAGACCCCCTTTGAAAGTCATGCAAGCAAAAATTGAGAACTTTTTTTTTTTTTTTTTTTGAGAAATGCAATATGCAATTAAGCAGGAAATCAAGATACAACTAAAGCAAAGGCTCACATTCCTTCTTCAAAAGAAAACAAAGAGAAGGAGGAATGCTAGCTAAAGAAGAACTATCAAAGAAAAAATTAGTATCTAAAGTTAAAGTAGCACAACAATCGGCTACCTTATTACAATTCCTATGAACATGATTAAGAATCACCTTATTGAAGTCTGTCAAGAACATAAAATCCTTCTCAATCCGATTTGTCCGTTGCCAATTGGTCTTCTTCAAAGAATTTTTGATGAAGTTGATAACATTGATGTTATCTCCTTCGATTATTATTCCTTTACATTCAAGCATCCACAGTTGAATGAATATTCTAAGAATCATTATAGCTTCCATTTCAAGATGAGCAATATCCCAGTGAGTTTTTTTTCCCCAAATGCTAACAACAATCTTCCTTTATGATCTCTAAAACATCCCCCTATTCCAGCCAAATAAGAAGTCATAAGAGAAGCATCCACATTGATTTTAATCCAGTCTTGCGGTAGGGGTGCCAAAGATTTTGAAACTCCCTAGGGAGATTAGCACCCCAGCTATCAATGACAGGATTAACATTGTTAATTGCAGAAAAAAGCACATTAGTTGCTGAAACTATCACCGAAGTAGCAAAATTTCCATGCTTGACTGCATTCATGTTCTTCCAATTCTGATAAACCATGTCACAGTAAATTCTCACACTATTAGGTGCAATAGTTGTGAGGATCTTTAATTCAACTAAGCACTCATCCATTGATTCAAAGATTGGAACATAAAACCCCCAACTCTGTAACTGTTTAAGAATTTTAATCAATTCCTTACATTTAACAGTTATATGTTCCAGGTTTTCACATTCAAGACATCCTCTTATACAGCAGTCATCATCACTGAGTCTTCTATGTTTTAAAAACTCATTTGTAGGAATGACATTTTTACTAATCCTCCACCAGAAGAGCTCACTTCGAGCAGAAAGTTTCAGCTTTCTCAACCAATTATAAAAACTCATATTATCTTCACAATAATTCTCTTTTCTGGATGCAAAAACAGCACGGGCTGTAATAGATTTCCCTGAAGGAAAGTTGATCTCTTCCAGAAAATTTTCATTCAAATCCTTGTTGATAGGTATCTGCCGTATAAGCACTATAATTTCTTCATTAAAAAATCTTCTCAATTCTTCCAAATTCCAATTGCCAAGATCTGTAATAAAATGACATAAATGAAGCCCATCTAGATCATTACAATTCGTTGTTATAGGCAATTCATTTAAGCTTTTATCAAGTAGCCAGATATCCTTAATCACATTGATTTTAGCTCCATCAACCACTCTCCACCTAAGGATAGGTTTTAAGTGAACTGCTCCTTCATTCAGAATTTTCCATGTTGTCGATTTACCATGCCTACAGCCTCCACGACACCAGCTATCTCCATATTTGGCATTTAAATTTTTAAACAATAAAGAATCCTGATTCTTCAATACTCTCCAAGTAAGTCTTGCCTTGAGAGGGCCAGCCCTTCTTACTGCTGAGGGAAAACTGAATCCACCTTGAGATTTAGGCTTACATAACATTCTCCAAGCAATATAATGCATACCCTTTTTACCATCCCTCTTATGCCATATGAAATTTCTACAGCACCTATCAACTTCATGGAGTACTCTTTTAGGAACCATAGAGTGTGCTGAGAAGAAATTGGGAAGACTTAAAAGAGAAGTCTTAGCAAGGGTCATTTTACCAGCTAATGAAAGACACTTACTTCCCCAAGTGTTCAACTTAAGCATAATATAATCTACAATGAATTTGAAGTCATTGTAAACAGGTCTTCTCATCATCAATTTGATTCCAAGATAATGAAATTCTTCAACGGTTTTATATTTCAGAATTTGCTTCACCTTTATCATCTCCATTCTATCCATACCTTTACTGAATAAAATCTGAGATTTTGCATTATTAACCCTTAAGCCGGTCCACAAACAGAAATCCATAATGATATTATTCATCTTAATAGCAATACCTTTTAAAGCATGAGAGAAAAGCAAAATATCATCAGCAAACAATAAATGACTGACCAAGTTAGCTCTTTATGAGATCTGAATTCCCAAACCTTGACCTTGATGCTTCATTGCAAAGGAGAAAAGTTGTGAGCACAAAATATACAAATAAGGAGACAAAGGACAACCTTGTCTAAAGCTATTTTCAGCACATATCCATTTTGAAGTTTTCCCATTAATGATAAAGGAGAATCTAACATTCCTCACACATTCCATAATAAGCAAATTCATTTTCCTTGGAAAACCAAACATGCTTAACACTTTAGATAAAGTTTCCCAATTCATACTATCATAAGCTTGTTCCATGTCAAGCTTAACTGCCATTAACCCCTTCTTCCTTTTAGACATTCTAAGTTTGTGGATAACTTCTTGAGCTAAGAGACAATGATCAGAAATAGATCTACCATGAAGAAAAGCAGCTTGATCTTCAGTAATACAGTTAGCAATGAAGCCCTTCATTCTATTTAATATCATTGTAGCCACAAATTTATAAGTAGACTAGCATAAGCTAATAGATCTATAGTTAGATGGTACCAAAGGCTTCTTAATCTTAGGAATAAGAATAAGAAGAGTATCCTTTCATTCCTCAAACATGACACCAGTTTTAAAGAAATCATCAATAGCTTTCCAAGTTTCCTCCTCAACAATTTTCCAATAAAACTTGAAAAAAGACAAAGTAATACCATCTAAACCTGGAGATTTATTGTTACCTTGCATGAATATAGCTTTTGTAAGTTCCTCTTTAGTGAAATCCAGATTTAGCATAACAGCACCCTCTTTGGAAATTTGTAGAACTTTTGGACAGGGAGGCCAATCCGTCAGTTTACAACTTCTGGCTGACCATTTTTGCTGAAAAAATCTGTAGAAAACTGTTTCAATATTCTCCAAATCATCTACCATACTTCCATTCTCATCTTTGACCTGCCAAATCATATTTCCATTCCTCTTTGCTGAAGCAAATTGATGAAAAACATTAGAGTTTACATCTCCTTCCTGCTGCCATCTAACTTTGGATCTTTGGTTCCACGAAGTAGAGAGTCTACTCAATGTAACATTTAGTTCTTGCACTTTGTTCCTCAACATCTTCAATTTTTCCACCGATAAACCTCCTTCATTAGCTTCTTCAGTTTGTAACAACAATATTTCTTTTTTCAGCTCATCTCTTAATAATTGTAGATCTCGACACTTATTCTTATTCCAGTAGTATAATGCCTTAATACCTCTCCTCAGCTTTCTTTGTAGAATTTCTGCATTCGAACTGTAATCCATCTTCTTCCAAGCTTTCAGAACAATGTTCCAAGTAGCTGGATAAGTCTTCCATGTATCTTCAAATCTAATGAAACCCGATTTCTGATTCTGATTTTCCACAAGATTAATAGAAATAGTAGAAAAAGGAGCATGATCTGATGCTACTCTTGGTAAATGATGTACCTTAACAAAAGAAACCTTGTGAATAGCCTTAGAATTCAAGAGACACCTATCAAGCCTCTCCCAAATTCTAGAATTTCCTTTCTTGTTATTACACCAAGTGTAGCTAGGACCCACAAATCCTATATCATGAAAATCATTATTAATCATAAAATTATTCAAGTCTTTGGATCCCTTAGATAAACAGAATCTCTTTCCATCCCTTTTATCCTCTTTAGAAAGGATACAATTGAAATCCCCTCCTATTATACAAGGATCTTCATCACTCAAATAATTTTCTAGTGTGCTCCAAAGAGATCTACGGGTTTGAGCATCTCTTCCACCATATATCGTTGCAATATTCCACTTACCCAAAGCATTAGTGATTAGCTTCCGAATAACCACTTGGGAGGAGTGATCAACCATTTCAAAAGAAGCAAAAGCCTTCTTCCACAAGATTAAAATACCACCTGAATTGCCAATTGAGGGATGAAAGAAATAATCCCAATCATTGCCAATGATTTGATTCACTTCACTACTATCAAGAGAAGAAATCTTAGTTTCAGTAAGCCCCACAAAGAAACCCTTATAATCCTTCACAATTTCTCTAAGATATAAGGAGGCCTCCCTCTTTCTAGCCCCCCCTACAATTCCAAAATATAATAGACTCCATTTAAGAAATAATAGTGGAATGATCCCCTACTATTTTGCTATGTTCTTTGTCCATTCTTCTCTTCCTTTGATTAGTTTCCATAGGTCCTAAGCTTCTCAGTTCTTTTGATAGTTTACATTTCCCAGAGTTTAACACAGCTACCGACTGCTCATCAACTCTCTGTTCAGCAATAGCATTATGCGAACCAGGAGTAACAACATCTTCAACTGAATCCAACTCAATGGATTTACTCAAGTTCTTCTCATTAACCCTTTCAACAACCTCTCCTTCCTCTATTTCACAGTCCAAAACTTGGAATTTATTCACAACAACAGGAATTTCCTGAACTTGAGTTGCAAAAGGCTCCTTTGTTGATTCAACGTGGACTGCAGAATTTTCATTAATAGTTTCTTCCATCTTCTCAACAACCATCCCCTGTTTCACAGCAACAACAGGTTTATAAACTTGATTAACAATGGTATTAACTCCAATATTTTTCCTGGCATTTTTTGAATCTTCTTCTATTAAAATTAACATGGATCCAAGACCCATATTCTTCATCTTTCTTCTTAACATACTTAGACTTCGCTTCATCAACCTGTTTCACATTTTCTTTAGAGCCCTGATTTCTCATATCAGTGTCAACTACGGTAATGGAATCAGGACAATCATCCTTGCTGTGACCAATTCTACCACATTGATAACAAAGAGATGTTAACTTTTCATATTCCACACGTTGAAACAAACTTCCGTGAATACCCTCTATCCAAACACCAGTAGGGAGTTTCTTCTCCAAATCAATGCGAACACAGCATCTAGCGTATTCCCGCTTTCCCCATTTGAATGAGTTCCCATCCAGCATTAATGGAGTTTCTATCATTGAGGCAATGATAGGAATATTGTCCTCATCCCAACAGCTCAAAGGCAGTCCTGGGAAACGAATCCACACTGGTGATGTGATTCCTTTTAACGAATCAGTAGAGAAAGAAGATGACCATCTGTCCATACCTATTATATGGTTACCAATGTACCAAGGACCCCCATTCAAAACCTATTCCATGGATTCCAGATTAGCAAACGAACATATAATCCAATTATTACCCAAAGTCGTTAGATGGAAACTACCATACCTACTCCACTTCCTTCTGAGTTCTTGACTACAAATTGAAAATAACAATTCCCATCCCATAATCTTAATAACTAACGATTTCTTCAAAACCTGAGAATTAGTTAATTCCTTATCAGTTTTTAACTTCACTGCTACACCATCTTCCGTTAGCTGTGTAGAATTGGAATCGAAATTCAGTTTGATGTGTTGTATCCTTTTCCAAGCCGATTCAAATTTGTTCCCCTGATTCACATTACCATTCGATTTAATACCCTCGTCAAAACTATCTCCATATTTATCAATAACATCCGTCAGATTCTGAACATTCTGATTCTGAACTTCCGACATACAAGGACCTTCACGATTTTTAACTTTCAGATCAACCTCTGGCGAAAGCGATTCAAAATCCCTCTCCGATTGAAAACCTAGAAAAGATTCATCTTCAGCATTCTGATCAACAGAGACGCCTTTCCCTTTCCCTTCCACAATTGGTTCAATCCTTTCCGTTTGCCTAAATCCTTCTCTGATTACCAGATTAGAAGAAAATCTGGGTTTTTTCTTGATTTCCAAGAACACCACGAAAGCTGACAGATCTCTGGTCAAGAGGCTTAAGAATTGCATTGCGAATAACGCCGGACTGATTACTACCGCCGGCAAACGGATGAAGACATCCTCCCCCCGCAATTCAAACAACAGAATACTGCAAAATCAAAAACAACCAAGAACAGTTTCTCTCTCTAGAACAGAACCGGAGCTTCTCTCTCTAGTTCCTTTTGATTAAAGCCAACCTAAAAATCGAGAACCTTAAAGTAGTTTTTTTATGCCAAACCAGCTTGTGCCATGAAACATTTTCAAGGGAAGAGTATAAAATTTTTTGAAAAGAGCGATATTTGGGGTTCTGGGATCCCAACCAAAGATGGTCTTTCATGGAACTGTTAATATGGATGACTCATAGAACAAAAGCAGTTGAAACATCAAAGTAGTTAGGAAAAGTCCAGTTGTCATCGTTAATAACCTTAGAGACCTTCCAATTAGACATATAGGAAAAATCATGAAGCACCTCCCTTTCATTTAATAATTCCGCCATAGAAGTGCCATTGCACCAAGGGTCCCATAAGAAGACAAGTTGCTACTCGAGTGGATAGATAGAGTAAGGAAATGTTTAATGGAAAAAAGCCTTATTGCATAAGTAATTCCAGTAAGAAGAGCATTTAATAGGCATCAAAATCCACAAAGAATAATATTTAACTCTCCACTAGTAAAAAAGAAGGCTGCTTTTGTTTAAATATCTCCATATCATGGAGCACACAAAGTTGTGCTGAAGGCAGCCAATCGATGGAATACCCAATCCACCATTTTGTTTGGGAATGCAAGTGTCTTTCTAGGATATAGTATGGAGTTTCCTAAGCTTAATATCACCAAAAAAAAAGGAACCTAGAGCACAACTGGTTAATGAGCTTGCAGCATCCTTTGGGCAAGATAGAAACTCTAATCCAATAAGCCAACATGTTGCATATGGTGAATTTGAGGAATTGAATCCTATCAACAAATGAAGGGATTTTCACTTTCCAACCAGCAAGAGAGGAAGAAATTTTTTAAATAAGAGGTTGGAAATTAATAGCTTTCAATTTTTTTGTAGAAAATAGACAGCCCAAGATATTTGATGGGAGCAAGAGATTGGCTGATTTGGAGTAAGTCACAAATTTGTGAAGCCTGAGGAGCATCCTTAGAGATCAGAATACTGCTTTTCTGAGGATTAACATGTAAACCCGAAACAGATGCAAATTTATCCAAAATTGAGTTAAGGTTTTGAGCATTGGAGGTAGTGGCTTTCCCAAAGATAAGGAGGTTATCAACAAACATGAGGTGGGTGATGGTACAATCACCATTACTCTTACCAGTGAAGTTGGAGTTGGACGTAGCCTGATCCAAGGTAGTAGAAATGCCATCCATAATGATAGTAAAAAGGTATGGGGAGAGCGGGCTCCCTTGCTTGAGCCCTGAGGTGGAGTTGAAATAGCCCTCAAGGACACCATTGATGCTTATAGAGAAATGGACATCAGTAATACACGCTTTAATCCAAGATATAAAGACTTTTGGGAAACCTTTAACAACCAACCTATTGATAAGGAAATCCCTAGAAACAGTGTCAAAAGCTTTTGTTATGTCAAATTGGCATAGAAGAACTTATTTTTAGTATTTTGATTGAAATTCCCTAGTAGTTCTGCGACAATAAGAATGTTATCAGAGATAATCTTATTTTGAATGATATTGCACAAAGAAATGGGTCTAAAGTCTTTTACATTGTTGGCTTCAGGTTACTTTGGAATCAAAGCAATAGTAGTATCTTTCACTTTCTTAGGCATATAACCAGTGGCAAAAAAAGATAGTATAGCCTTACAAAGATGATGTTTGATGACATTCCAAGAAGTTATGTATAACTCGAAAGGGAAGCCATCAGGTCTAGATGCAGAGTTTTCTTTGCTAGCAAAAATAATAGTCTTGATTTGATCAGTAGTGATCGAGGCCGTGAGCATGGAGAGTAGGTGAGGGGGGATCAGATTCCCAACGGGGATATCCTGAAAATTGTGATTAGTGGATGAAGGGTTGTGGGTGTTAAAGAGCTTGGAGTAGTGGTTTATGAAAACCTTATATATGTATTGATGAGTGGTGGATGGGCCATGTTCAATAATGATTTCTTTGATACGGTTGTGGTTTTTGGAAATGTTGATTTTTGAGTATAAGAATTTCAAGTCATCTTCACCACGAGTGTGCCAATTCACCTTAGCTCTTTGTGACATCCAGCTGATAAGAGTGGTGTGATAATAGGAGAGTTTGGTGTTAATGCTATTGAGTTATGTATTAAGAGAACTGTCGAGTGGGTTGCTTTGAATTTGGGAGATAACTTGGTTTTACAAAATTCTAAGAGTGTTAATCTCATTCCGGATAGCATTAGAATTGGACCAATGTTTTTTATCTTGATCAGGTTTTTGAGGCTCTTAAGCTTATAGTAGAAAGAGCAAAGGGGGTTGCTGGTGTTGGGTTGGGAGAAAACATGGAACAAACTATCCCAAAATTTTAGAAATTTCGAACAATAATTCTTGTACATGAAATAGTGACCTTTCATTCCATATTGAGTGTTAACCAAAGTAAGGGGAGAGTGGTCTAAGCAATTGGGGTCTCCAACAATGTAGTAAGAGTTCGGGTAATAAAGCAACCAAGAATCATTAATTAAAACCTGGTCAAGTTTTATGTGAGTGGGGTTACGAGGTTGTTGATTGTGCCAAGTGAAATAGTGCCCCACATAAGAGAGATCGTGCAGACCCGAGTTGAAAATCATGCTGTTAAAATCACCAAGTTTGTAGTTATTGAGCACAGTACCACCAGCATTTTCATTAGGAGAGCGGTAACAGTTAAAGTCTCCAATAATAGCCTAGGGGAGATTAATATTTTCAATAATTTTTTGAATCTTATCCCAAAGTAATTGCCTTTCGAAAAGGGAATTACTAGCATAGACAGTGGTAATTGCACATGTAGGGGTAGAGGCAATAACGATGGTGCCATGGATTAATTGATTAGTAGTGATCTCAGGGATGAAGTTTAAAATGTTTACATTCCATTTAATCTAGATATGCCCTGGGTTAGAATGTTGGAAATTGTGACAAGAGGCATCCATAGGGAAAACTTTGTGGTTAGCTTGAAACCACTGATGGGAGAGGTTGCTAAGGGAGATTTTAGCTTCAAGGATGAAGAGAAGATCAAGGTTGTGCTTTTGGGTTAGTTGTTTGCAGCATAAGACTTTGTCAGGGTTGTTAAATCCACGAACATTCCAAACTGCAATATTGGGGAGAGTCATTTACATTTGTGGGTTGGGTAGAGACCTTTTTGGCTTGTTTGCCTCTAGTTTTCTTTTGTTTTGTTGGGTTTTTATAATGTTTGAGGTGGAGGTGGAGGATTGTTCTATGTGTGTTGGAATAACATGCCGGTGGTTGCGTGGTGAGGTTTGCGGAGGACTGTTATGGTTAGGGTTGGAGAGGTTCGGTGAGGAATTTGGGTTTTGGGTAGTTGAGATAATATGTTATGGGTTGCCTTTATCTGAAAGAGCTTCAAATTGGTTTTTGGTTTTAACAGTGGAAGGGTCTTGTGGAGGTGAGGTAGGGAGGGAAGGTTCAATTATTTCACCTGAAGGGGAGTTTAGGTTTGGAATTAGAGGACCCAGAGGAGGGTTGGGAAGTAAAGAGAGGTTTGAGGAGGTGGTGTTTTGTTTGATTTAATTTTTTTTTTCGTGAGGAATTTTGCAAGTACTTATTCATAGGTTTGTTTTATGCCTTTCTTAGGTCATACATGCATAATCACGTGCATACCCGAAAATAGCATTGTAAGCTTACATTTCTAAAACTTATGTTAATTTAAACAAAACATTTGCACGGGTTCATAGTTTCATCACTGGATTTTTTGCATGCATTGAAGCGGTTGAATGCCATTCAAATAGCAATATTGAGCTGTGGGTTACCATCATGCCCTCAGGTTGTTAGGGAAAAGATGCTTTGTTTTCATCATTCCAACTAGAACATTCTTAGAGCTAGTGAGAGAAACTCTGATTCTAGTGAGAAAAACAAAGCTTTATTTTCAAATTCTGATTCGCTCTTTTCATGGCGGTGGACGGTCGTCGGCCGTCTTCCATGGTTGGCGGTCATTCTGAGGGGCGACGTGCTATTCCGACTCCGTTCATCTCTTCACGCTAAGTCCTTACTTCTTCTCCACCCGCGTTTGGCGATGGCACAGGTTCAATCAATCTGGATGGGAAAATTCATTTTACTGGGAAGCCATTGATTATCAACGAAGGTGGTCTTTTGAACCAGAAGAAAACAGTGGAGGTAATTGGGAAAGGGAAAAGTATCATTTTTGATAATCCTTTGTTATTCAAAAAAGTAGATTCTCCCGTTGAATCCAAAGTAGTGGTTAAAACTGTAAATGGGGAAGCATCGACATCCAATTTGAAGAAATGTCTAAAAAAAAACAGGTTGGCTGAGGGAGACAATGTTGACGGTCAGAAGATCATCCTTGATGAGAGCTTGGGAAATAAAGATGGTATTAACCAGGAAGCGAAGAAAAAGGTTGAACTGGAAAAAGTTCGTGTTTGTGAAAATGTTGAACTTGATGATTGTAATGAGAATATGGTACAGAAGTTAAATGCTTCAAAGATCAATAATAATTGGGCTCCAAATGCTTGGACAAAGAAGAACAACATTAACATCACAAACCTAGATTTTGGGAAAGAGTTTACAGGGGAGGACATGGTAGTGAAGGTTCATTTGGCAAATGAATGAGAAAATTTATTAAAACTTTAGAATTCACTTGTTATCAAGGTATTCGGTCGAAACATTCCTTTCCAACTGATTTGCTCAGAGCTGAGGAGGCAATGGGCACAGTTTGGGAAATTTAACTTAATAATACTTTTTTTGGGATGGGTATTGTGTGCATTTGATGAACAAGAAGCATTGGAAGTAGTTTTATCCAGCGGGCCTTGGTATGTTAAAAATAACATAATAGGCATGAACAAGTGGTCACCATCCTTCTCCCCTGCTTCCTTGAAAGGTCTCACATCTCCGATTTGGACTAGAATGCCAAACCTCCTCTTCATTGCTATGATGAAATCAACATGTGTAGGATAGCCTGAATGATTGGGAAGCTAAACATGATAGATGGGAATTCATTCCAATGGAGCAGAAGAGAATTTGCCAGGGTTTGTGTCCGCATAAATTTGGGTACAAAGCTTCCCTTGGGAGTTTGGGTTGAAGGATCTTCAGGCAAATTCTTTCAAAGGATTGAATATGAAAATATCCCTAACTTTTGCTTTTGCTGTGGAAAAATTGGGCATTTGAAAGAACAATGTCCAGAAAAAATGGTGAAGGAATTTCATCATGTTCAAAACAACAATGTGATTAGTAATTTAGATCCAGCTCAGGATAAAGGCAAGGATCAAGAAAAAATTCCTTATGAGGATGGTTACGGACCTTGGATCCATGCAACTTTAGGAGAAACAAGTTCAAGAATCTAGGGGCTAATTCTAAAGTCAGTTCTCAGAATAATTCGATTTTGCAAATCAAAATTGATAAAAGGATTTAGAAGAACAATGTGATGTATAGAAAAGTGGAGAAAGCAATTGTTGATGACCACAGAAGGCAAGCTCCGGAATTGAATGAGGCTTTGGAAACTGTGGAAGAAAAGGTAGATAAATTGGGAGGCATCAGATTCTGGTTCACAACATGGAGTAGAAGTTGATTGCTCTAGTATGGAATCTTTTCTCCCAACTATACCTGTTGACAGTAACAAATTTAATTTGTTAAATGATGTGATTGAAGAAGGTGAATTTGTGGCACCTGTTATTGAAAATGCTTCAAATGATTATGGAAACATCATCTCCATGAATCAAAGCAATCGCTTGGAGGGTTGTGACAATGAAGATAAGGGAGATGAGGTAAAAGATTTAAACTCTAAAAAGAAAGGATCTAAGCAACTTAAAGGTTTAGGTCCTATAAAATTGAATCCAAGGAATAGAAGATTGGAGGGAGAACAAAAAGAAAAAGTAGGGAAGCCTTCCCCTATTTTGCAATAATGTCGTCCATTGGATTTTGAAATTACAGGGGAGCTAGGAAGAGGAGAGCTTCCCTCTATTTGAAGGAGGTTGTAAAAAAATATGGAGTTTTTTTATGGGGTTGTTGGAAACTAAAGTTACTTTGTTTAATAGAATAGATGTGGATTTGTTAATAGGAACTAGTTGGAATTTTTTTCAAGTTCCATCAGTTGGGCTATCCGGTGGAATCCTGATTATTTGGAAGTCAGATGTGGCTAATTTCACTATTTTGGAGTCTTCAAACCAATTCATTATTGGGGAGATAGATATCAATAACAATGGTAGTTGGAGAATTACTACTATCTATGGTAGTATAGATGTATACAAGAGAATAATCCTATGGGAGAAGTTGCAGCTATACAACACTAAGGATAAAGCTATGATCATTGAAGGTGATTTTAATTGTCTTCTCAATAAAGAGGACAAAAGAGGAGGGAAAAGATTTGTTTACTCATTGGGTGCCAAAGAAATGGAGACTTTTATTGTTCAAATGATCTTCACAAGGTGAGGAGCATTGGTCCCAAATAGACATGGTGCAACAATAAAATCAGAGCTGATAGAATCCTTAAAAGACTGGATAGGTGCTACTTGAACTCAGCTACTTTACATTCTCCTCATCGTCTAGTTGTAAGTCACCTTGTTAGAGTTTCCTCGGACCATTGCCCAATTATTTTGAATATTCTGGATTACAATGCTGTCCATAGAACATCTATTAAATGTGAAGATGTTTGGGTCTCTAATCCAGAATCTATTGCTGTGGTTAAAAAAGCCTGGAGCAGGAAAATAGTGGGGGATTTCGGCCAAATTCTTAACTGCAAATTGAAGAGATCCTTGAAGGCTCTATTCTATTAGAGCAAGGATAAACACAAGGCTATTACTCAGAGAAAAGATTGTATTAATAAGGAGATCCTAGAGCTTCAAGATAAAGAAAGCAAGGAAGGGCTCTCGGATGATGAGTGCTTGATACTCAAAACTAAGGTTGGGGAACTCAACTCAAATTTGGTTCGACTTAACACATGGTGGAGACAATGTGCAAAGGTGAAATGGGCTACGGAAGGTGATACAAATACAAAATTTTTTCATGCTTTTGCTAGTGCCAGGAGGAATGCAAATTTTATAAAAAAAATAAAAAATGAAGACGACATTGAAACGGAAGACCTGAACATGATTGAAGACATTTTTTTCAGTTCTTTAAAAAGAAATGGGAGTTCAGGGAATGTATTTTGGAAGGATGGCCGAAGTCCAATTATCATCTGGAGGAGGAGGAAATCTGCAGCTTAAAAGAAATTTCTCTGTAGAAGAAGTTGAGTTTGTAATAAAAAATATAGGGAATTTCATTGCCCCAGGAAATGGAGTCACGTACTCATTTATTAAAAGCTACTGGGACATTGTAAAGGAAGATGTTTGGAGAGCATTGAATCAATTTTTTAAATTGGAAAGATGAATTCCAGTTGGAAAGAAACTCTAATAGTTTTGATTCCTAAAGTTTCAAATCCTATATATCAAACCAACTTCAGGCCAATTAGTTTATGCTATGTTATATACAAAATAGCTGCCAAAGTTATCTTAAATAGAATTTCTCATGTTATCCACAATGTAATCTCAATTGAACAAGCTGCTTTTTTGAAGGGCAGAACTATGTCAGATCATATTATGGTAGCACATGAAAACTTCCACAAATTCAGGTTCTCAAAGAGTTCTAGTGGGCTGGTCTCTTTCAAGCCTAATTTGGAACAAGCTTATGACTCCATGGGTTGGCCTACTTTGAAAAAACTTTGAGGTTTTTCGGGTTTCCATCTTCAATTTCTTCTTTAGTCATGGAATGTGTTACAAATGCTAAATTTTCTTTAAGAATTAATGGGAATACTTCAAATTGGATTGAGGCTAAGTGTGGATTTCGGCAAGGGTGTCCCTTGTCTCCCTACATGTTCATCCTTTGTGCTCAATTGATGATTAATGCTCTTAAACAAAGAGGTGAAAATTATGGTATTAGCATTTCTCCTAATGGAGCTAGGATATCACTTTCGAATGATATATTATTTTTTTCAAAAGCAAATGTGAAGGAGGTCAAAAATATCAAATGCATTATTAATGACTTTTGTGGTTGGACAGGGCAAAAAGTTAATGGAAAAAAATCTTGTATACTCTTTGGGAAATCTGTTAATAGAAGAATGAAGAATAAAATTAAAAAGATTATGGTGATTCTTAGTGTTAAAGAATGCCTTTATCTGGGGACAAAAAATTCATTGAGGAGATTAGTTGCCCAAGACTTCAAATTCATCATTGAGAAAGCCAAGAAAATGATTAGTATTTGGGGAAGCAAATTCATCTCATTGGCCGAAAAATTCAATCTTGTAAAGACAGTTTTGCTGTCATACACTATTTTTCATAGCACTCATTCATTGATCCCGAAAGGCACTCTTGAGGAAATGGAAAAGTTGTGCAGAAGTTTTATTTGAAATAAACCTTATGGAAGTAAGGGTATGCATTTTGTTAATTGGAAGATATTGTGCTCTCCAACCAAATGGGGGGGGGGGGGGGGGGAAGAGGTCTTCATTCTTTCTATGATAAAGTTGGGCCGTTGAGAGAAAAAATTGCTTGGAGATATATTCAAGAGGAGGAATCATTGTTTCATAAGGCCTTATTTCCCAAATACGGATCCTTTTTTGAGAACCGATTTTTGAAAAAAAAGGATCTACAGCCTGGACTATTATCAAAAATGGAGGTGAATGTTTTAAGTGGAATGTTGTAGATGGAAGATCCATGAACATCCTCAATGACAATTGGATTTTGGATAAAAAGCTGAATAAATGGCCAACTTTTCTCAATCCCCAGGAGATTGATGGTGCCTTAGTGAACAGATTTATTGCAGATGGGAGATGGAATGAAGAATAGCTGAATAAAGCATTTGGATCTGATCTTGTTAGTTTGATTTTGCATACCAACTTAATGACGGGATTTTCTAAAGATTGCTTGGAACTTTTATATAGCAGATCAGGGAAGTCAATTTTGGCATTGGCTTATGAAGCTTCAATCCAAAACTCTCTGCATGGGAGCTATTGGGATTGGATAAGGAAGGCTAAGCTTTCACCTAGAGTTGAAGTTTTTTGGTGGAAAAATTTTAATAGAGCAATCCCGACATTACAATTTTTATGTTATAGAAGATTGGAAATGCAAAATGGATGTCCAAGAGGCTGCAATATGATAGAAGATATTGAACACATTGTGGTTAAATGCAGAAAATTGGGTGAGGTATTCCAGCATTTAAATTGGTGGGGATTTGATATTGCTACCTTCAGCTCTTTCCCTGACTGCATTTTATGGATTTTTAAACAAAATTACTGGTTGATTAATTTATATTGCAATGCTATCTACTTCACTTGGAAAGCTAGAAACAATCTTTTTAACACAGGCAAGGAGGCGAGTTCCTTATTCATTCAATGGAGTCCATTTCTATGGCTTCAATGTCTAATTCAAATGCAGTAACAATCTCGGGTAAATGGGGTGTCAATCAGCCTAATAAGCTATTGGATGTTCATTGGCATCCCCCTCCACCCTATTGGATCAAGTTCAATGAGGATGCTTCCTTACTTCAAAATTATAAAGGAGGAATTGGGGGGGGGGGGGGGGGGGGGGGGGGGGGGGGGGGTTTGTAGAGATTATAAAGGCAGTTTTTTGTTAGCATTTGGACATTCCACTATACATTGGGACGTCTCAAGGCTTGAATTACTTGCTATACAATCTGTCCCATAAGTTTTCAAAGAATGTATGATGAATTATGGTGGCATTATTATTGAAAGTGATAATGCAAATATCATGAAGGAGTTTCAAGATGGATCTATTCACAAGAATGATGATCTAAGAGGTATGTTCAAAGACTATAGAAACATTATTTTCAACTGTATAGATAGAAAATGTAATAAGTTAGCAGATCTTTGTGCTAACTATGCTATCTTCAATTCTTTTTTTTAGATGATCTAGTTTGAATAAGGTTCCTCCTACCTTCATTTTTTTGTTAAAGGAGGAATCTAACGGTTTCCTTTAGTTCTTGATTTTTGTTTTTAATAATATTTGAATGCACTTGGTTGCATTTTTTTCAAAAAAAAAAAAACTAGAACATTCTTGGATCAAGAGGATGCAGAACTTGGGAGGTAGTCGGGATCACATCATGACAGTTTGAGATATGATAGAGCTCATGTATCTGTTCCAAGGTATAAACATGATTTGGTTGAGTTTAGTGGTCCTAAGAAAACTTGAGGTTTGGTCAATTGGGCCAAGCTAGTTTGGGATGGCCAATTGAGATTTTAATTGGTATATATTAATGGCTTTTTTTTTATTAAAACCTACATAGGGGCTTACACGTTAAATAAAAGATCGGTTACAAGGTCCTTAAGGGGGGCCCTCAGCTCCCTAATGCTCAAACGAGCTACAAAACAAAGCAAAAGAAAACCTACGAGCCGATAGTCCCCATTAAGCTAAAAAGCAAGATGACCTAGTAACATGCTAAACATGCTATAGAGAAGCATCCAAAAAAGAAAGATACTAATAGGAACATGAAGATCTTTTTGCAAAAAATCTTGACCATTGTCATAAGCAAATCCACCTGAGAATCAATAAGGCTAAAAACCAAAAGGCTAAAGCACAAAATAATATAGAAATATAAATGAGAATTGACTAAATTAAAAACAGAGAAACAAGAAGAGATATTACCAATATAAAGCATCTGAGCAAAAAACCACCCACATTTGAGCAAGAAATGCTCCCACTCATTATCATAAAACATGTTAAAAACATCATAGCAATGATCCAGGATATGCTTACTGCAATGGATAAAATATAAAAAATATGAAGGAAAAATAGAAGGACAAGCCATGCAAGCTAAAAAAGAACTCCAAACCATTCCACCACTTAAAACCTAAGGGTACAGGCTGATAGAGCTCAGGATAAATTAAAACAAGCATTCATCACCTGGGTAATCCAAATGCCACTCAATCTTACCACCAAGCCCATAAATCCACACCCTGACAAACATCTTCGACTTGCAGCAAAACAGGCTCACAGAGAGAGGAGCGTCCCATAAAATAATAGAAAAACACCTAGATAGAAAAATAAACAAACACAAAAGAAAAGTCGAGGGACACTACAGCCACCAGCACAAACCGCAAAAGTACCCCAGGCCAAAACCATCAGCCCATCCAGAACAAGTCCCTAAACCAACAACCAAAAGAAAGATACTCAGATAACAGGAACAACCCCAGGAAACACACCAGACAACCAAAAGCCACCAAGCAACGCCACAAGAGGGGAGACCCAGAACAGAAACATTATAGCCCCAGCCCCAAACATTACTCCCATAGATGTCCACAACCATAAAATATAACCAGAATCAGGTCTCATAATAGCACCTGGAGGTAGGAGAGCAACAACTAGGAAAACCATCAACAACTGAACCAGCGTAATCACAGCTCAAGCCCATATCCACAAAGTTCTTAGTTAAAAAATACACAACCATAAAAGAACACCACCAACAGTTCCAAAACACTCGAACAATATAAGGAAAGAAATAGAGCAAAACCACTAACATAATAAGGGAAGCGATAGGCAATAACCACAAAATGCTCCAGAGAAAAATTGGCCCCCACAAAGCATAGAGGCAAGGCCAACACATAAAACCACAAATCTTGACAGCCAAGAAAAGCTCCCAGGAGTAAACAAGAACCATAGTCCAACTGGGAACAAGGAAATAGAGAAGAAACCCAACCAACCTGGGAATAGCAAAGCGATAGCAGTAGTCCCTAGACATTAAAGAACCCAGGACAAAGCTGCAAAGAGCAAGAGATTTGGAAAAAACAAAACTGGAACAAGCAATAGAATTTCAAACCAAATAAAGACCAAGAATAAGGAAAGAAATCCAGCACAGGCTAAAAACCCAGAAGAAGAATGGAAAAGCAGATGCTAGAACCAAGAAAACTAAGTTTAAAGGCACCAACCAACATAAAACAATAAGGTTTAGCGTAGGGCATACCAATTTTATCTAATCTTTAGAGATCTTTCAACAGAACAGGGATGTTAGTATTAGTATAACAAGTAAAGTAATTTATGCCACACCCCCAATTTGCAAGCTAGTTAGCACATGCATTTCCTTGTGAACAAGAGATAAAGAATAGTTCATAAAGATAAGCAAGTTCTTAATATCTCTCACCAGATAAAAGAACATAGGATTGCACATCATGTCCTCAATAGAATTTAAAAATTGATAGCAGTAATTGGAATCAACTTCAATATCAATGCTAGTTAAATCAAGAGACATGCATAATCTTAAACCATGGAGACTAGTCGAGATGATAGCACAATTAATATCACAACTCTACAAAGGACCAACAAAAGCCATAATGAGACTACTGTGACAATCCCTAATAACACCACCACAACCCAACCTAAAGGTAACACAGTCCACATTCAACCTATAAAAGTTATGAGGAGGTTTGGTCCAATAAATTAGCCTAGGGTCTTTAGAGAGGTGATCATCCTCCAACGAAAGAGCTAAATCAGAAGAAACAAAATAAATTTGTTTAAAACTTTTGATAGAGAGTAACTTAACAGAATAAAGAGCCAAAACTTTATCTTTCATATTTTGGATGATTCTATTATGATTCATACAAACACCTTTGAAAAATGAATTATTCCTGTCCAACCAATGATACCACAATATAAGAGAAGGAATGATATTTCTGATGCGACATTTGGATTACTTAAGAAATAATACTAACAACATTCATCCTAATGTGCTCATGCTTAGATTCATTCGTAGTCCTCCAAAGAAACAAATAGATAATGACAGGTAAAATTTTCCTAATATGACATTGAGTAGGAATAAACCAATCTTGTAACATATTAGAAACAAAATTATAATCAACAACAATTTTAACATTAAACATATTGTCAAGATATAACCAAACTTGCACAGTAATATGGTTTGATTCCTTGTTTTGAGTCATACAATGTTTATTGATTATATTTTGCCATTCCTTAGGTACTAATGAAGACCTTTTTTTTTAAGACCAATCATATTGATAATGACCTTTTACCCAATTTTTACATTTGTTAATTACTTATATATGGATTTTTTTATATGAGTTAAATATTCCATATATCATATAATAACATTTTAAATTATCCTTACAAAAAGGATATCTCTGTTGATGTTTAAGTACATGTCTCAGTTGATACTTATTAAATACTTGGTTTTATGATATTTTGTAAAAAGCATATGCTTGGGACATGGAAGATAAGTTCCAATAAGTATTAGAGTTTTGATTGCTATTCGTAGTATTATCAGTATTTTAAAATGATTTTAACCTTTTTATAATTAAAAGAAAATTAATTATATTTTAATTTGTTTCATTAATTCCTTCTTGTTCTTGATTTATTTCATTATTGTAAATGGATTTATTAAAGATTTGTTTCATTGATTCAAAGAAAAGTTGTGCATTTATCTTAGAAATGTTAATGGCACATAACAATATATATATATATATATATATATATATATATATATATATATATATATATATATATATATATATATAGGGAAAACCCACAAAGGGGCCTCCACGATAAAACATGAAAAAATTATGCGGTCCTTAAAGAGACCTCAAGCTCACTGCTACTCGAACGAGCTACAGAAAGAAAGAAAAAAAACCTAAGAGATTGAAGTCTCTATTAAGAAAAATTACAAGAAACCCTAGGTTCAATCTATGGTGCATAAGAATGAGTTCCTAAAAATTTGGAGCAAACCAAAAGGCGGAAACCAGCTCCATCTTCCCATCCAAAGCGAGCTTTGTACTAACACTTGTATAAGCAAAAAGGTTGCAAAAAGGATGAAACCCAAGATAGGCATAACATAAATTAAAGAAGGAAACAATAAGGTTGAGCTAGATATTACTAATCACCCAATTATTATTCACCAAACAGAGTAATTCAATACCAAGAATAATGCTACCACAAATGGAAGCCATTAGAGAAATGAGGATTAGAGAAAAATAAATCACCATGAAATTTGCAGGACCCCGAATCACTTGGATAACCAAATCCAACAACAACACTCGGACCGAATATCAAACATGATAAACTACAGCCCAAAAAATAAAAAGGTACCAAATAACAATAAGAAGATGGTCTAACAGGTAAATCCCAACAGTAAGAATACCACAGTACAAACTCAACATGGCAAAATAAAACCCTGCAAAATAGCCCAGGCCCCCAAACACATGAGAACCAAGATAACAGGACTTAGAGACCCTAAACATATTAAACTCACTTTTAAAAAATTTCCAAGAATAATAGTAGCACCACCCAACCAAAACAAAGACAAAAAAAGCTTCAAGCAACCCCCACTAGTGACACCCCAAAGCCCTCCAAAATAGGCCTAATAGAGTTCACCAAGAAGCACATAGTAACAATGATAGATAAAAAAATAACCCAACTGAAAAACCTCAAAAGCAAGGATATCACAACAGAATAAAACTAAAAAAGCCAACCACCAAATTAAAAATAACAGAACATGAGATACCAGCCTTCTAAACATCAAAAGGCCATAACAACAAGAAATAGTACTATAGGACCCAATAGAATCCATCATTGAGATGCTCTAGAAGGAAACTATAAAAAAAGACCAAAAACTAGCCAGGAATATCAAAATGGAACTCACCAAGAAGCACAACACGCTGGCAACCATAATAAAACAAAGTAACAAAAAGAAGAAACTCAATGGGGCTAACCACCAGCAAATCAGACAAGAAAATGGCCCCAAGCCAAGGAAGAAAAACCCCACAAACTCTAGAAAAACAACCACATTAAACCTAACATAAGGCAAACCAATTTTATCTAATCTGAAGCCCTTTTAAAGGGATATGTAAATCAACATCAATTTAATTTGGCCTTTAGAATTAACAAACCAATAGTTAAGCAAAGCATTAATAGGAAAATTAGCATTACATCAATTTAATTTGAAAATATCATCAAAATAAGTCCTGTTTTTAACAGCTAAAGTACTCGAAAGAAAAATATGATGCATATTCTCTACATGATAACAACATTGGGATTTGGACGGTAAGATAAAACCTCTTTTAATTAAGTTATCATTAGTAGGAATGAACTTATGTAAAATTTTCTAGATAAATATAGTAACAGTAGAAGGAATACTTTTATGCCAAATCATGGAAATATTAGTGATCACATTCTTGGTTCTAAACACATGCCAAGCATCCTTTAATCTAAAAGCTCCATATTTAGACAAATTACATAATAAAAGATCCTCCGAATCAGTGTTCAGGTAAAGGTTTAGGATTTGTTGAATAATTGAATTAGGAATCACATAAATAAGTTTATCATAATCCACTACGGAAAACACGCAATTACCATCGGATGTTCTGGCGGATTTCTTTTCATTGGAAAGTACAGTGTTAACACTGTCATATTTTGAACCTGAAAAACAATGTCGTAATTTTTGGCAGATAGAGCGCTGGTAGTTTTTCGACACTTAATACGCCGGTGTTGACGTCAGAATATACAAGAATTTGAATTTGAGTGATTTTATGGCAGAAATATACCGGCGTATTTACCAGCGGATAAGAGGACGGTCATTTTAAACTCAACAATTTGTTACCAGCACAAAAGATGCCAGAAAACTTTCTGGCGCAAAAGATGCCGGAAATATCGACGGCGAAAGCCCTATTTCTAAACTCAAGCCGGTGTGGCTGTTCATTTGCTTCCATCATTTCTCTCGTATCTCCACTCTTCTCTCATCACCCCAGCATCGCCTCACCCTAGATCGTCATTGCCGAGGCTTTTAGACTTTCACCCGATGTCGCCGACGATCACCACCTTCATCGCTGGCAAAAGGAGACTGGTTTGGCAAAAATTCACCGTGAGTTTTCAAAGTTCGTCGCCTCCCTATTTCATCGATTGTTATATTTTTCTTCATGTAATTTGTTATTAGACATTTGCTAGAGGATGTGCCTTTGTGTTTGGTTTTGCTTAAGTTTTTTTTTTTGTTGATAAGTTTATCAAAACCAATTTGTATTCATGTCGGGTAGGTCTATTATGGAAGTCATACATTTATTGAGAGGTGTGATGGAGAAATATAGAGAGAATAAGGAGGATCTACATATGTTATTTATTGATTTAGAGAAAGCATATGATAAAATTCCAAGAGGCGTGCTATTGAGAGTTCTTGCAAAAAAAAAAAAAAAAGAGAGAGTTAATATCGCTTATATGCATGAGCTATTACTTGTGTTAAAAGTAATTTCCTATTTTGGTTGGATTACATGAATGATAAGCCTTAAGTCCATATCTTTTTACTTAAGTCGTAGATGTTCTCACTAGACATTTACAAAAGGATATATGTTGGTGTATGCTTTTTGCTAATGATATTCTTCTTGTTGATAACACTAGAGATGTAGTTGAAGGTAAACTTGAATTATGGATGTCAACCTTAGAGTCTAAAGGTTTTTTCTCTAATCTTACCTAACACTAGAGCTATTCCAACCTTTTCATGTATGTATATGCTCATTTCGTATATTATCTCTAAGGATCAAGCCACTCATCCACCTAAGCATCCTCATCTTTGCAACACTTAACTTAGTATTATGCTTCCCTTTTAATAGTCAACATTCGACACCATAAAGCATTGCAGGTCTCACCACCATCTTATAGAATTTTCCCTTAAGTTTGAGGGAGACTTTTCGACCGTACAACAAGCCCGATGCATTCCTCCACTTTAACCACCAAACTTAAATTCTACTGTTAAAATCCCCATCAATTTCAACATCACTTGAATTCTACTATTAATATCAACATATATTCAATTTTAGATCTACTCAAGCGAAAACCTTTATACTCTAAAGTTGACATCCATAATTCGATTTTACCTTAAAGTCCCTCTCACTATGTCTATATGATGAGAATATAAGATTAAGAAAGTGAGAGAGGGAATGAGATAGAAGAAGGGAGAGAGAGAGAGAGAGGTAGAGAGAAGAGATAGTTAATATATGAATGTCACATAAATTATTATATTCCATTACTTATCTGCTCTTATATATAGGTTATGTATACTAGAAATCAAAGAAGTTGGATGTATAACCGATTGGCGCAAGGAAGAAAGATATTAACAGATGAATTCATTAATGGGGTGAACATTTTCATTCAGCAAGCAAAACAACTACCCAGCTTCATATCAGATAGAATGTTTCAATGTCCATGTTCTAAACATAAAAATCTAGTGCACCTAAGACCAGATGATATAACTGTTGATCTATATCGCAGAGGATTCATGCCACGATTTTGGTATTAGACTTCTCATGGTGAGTACGAGCCACATTTTGATTCTCAAAGCGGTCATTCTATAAATACCAATGTAGCTGAGACTAAAAATATCTGACCAAATCTTTAGGAATTAGTTTATGATGCAACTAGAATATAATATGAACAAAATACAGAAGAGTTATTGAATAAGGAGGCACAGAATTTTTATGATTTATTGCATGCTACCCAACAACCACTATGGAAAGGGTACACCACTCACTCAGAGTTATCTGTTGCTGTGAAGAGGTTAAGCATCAAGGTAGAATACAATGTTGGTCATGAATGTTTTAGTCAATTCATTGGGCTGCTTAAGAAAATCAATCCGACAGATAATATAATTTCTATAGATCTATATCAGACAAAGAAGTTAGTTTCCAAACTTAGTTTGACATACACAAAGATAGATTGTTATGTCAATGGATGCATGTTATACTTTAAATCAGATTTCTCAGAGATTGCATACCATTATTACAATGCACTAAGGTTTAAACCAAAATTTGGAAATAAAAGGAAGCAAAAGGATGTGTCTATTAGTAGGATGTTTTATTTACCAATTATAATGACTATATACATCCCTTAGATCTGTTGTATATATGAGATGGCATAATGAACACATTTCGTAAGAAGGTGTTATTACACATCCATCAGAAGCAAAGGCTTGGAGACACTTTGATCATACAGATCCTACATTTGCAGCAGAACTAAGAAATATAAGATTATGTTTATGCGTAGATTGTTTTACTCCATTCAGTCAGTCTGCTACACCTTACTCATGTTGGCCCATAATATTCACTCCTTATAATCTTCCTCTAGAGTTGTGCATGACTACTCCTTATATGTTTCTGACACTTATAATTCCAGGGCCACATAATCCAAAAGTGAAGATTGACGTATTCCTATAACCGTTAATTGATGATTTAAGTTTATTATGGGAAGAGGGAGTAAGTACATATGATATCTCCACCAAACAGAACTTCTGACTTAGAGCATCTTTATTTTAGATAATTGGTGAATTTCTTGCATATGATATGCTCTCAGGTTGGAACACTTCAAACAAGTTAGTTGTCCATATTGTATGGAACATACAAATTCATTCACTTTAAAGTATGGTAGAAAGAATACTTGGTTCGATTGTCATCGCATGTTTTTACCTCCAAGTCAACATTTCAGGCGATATAAAGATGGCTTTACTAAAAATAAAATGGTGATGTTTTAACCTCCTCCAAGGTTAAGTAGTGAAGAAATATTTAAAAGAGTAAGGTTCATGCCCATAATAATGGATTTTCCAACAATAGCTGAGTTCAGATTGCCTGGATATGGTGTCAACCATAACTGGACCAAGAAAAGTATTTTTTGGTCATTGTCTTATTGGAGAACAAACCCGATTAGGCATAATTTGGATGTTATGCATAAAGAAAAAAATGTTTTTGATAATATTTTCAATACAGTTATGGAAATCAAAGATAAATCTAAAGATAATATAAAAGTAAGGATGAACTTAAAGGAGATTTGTAGGAGGAAAGCATTGGAATTGAAGGATGGTGGAGGTGAAAAACTTCTCAAACTAAAAGCTCCATTCACATTAACTTTAGAGAAAAAATGAGCAATTTGTGAATGGGTAAAGACCCTACGAGTACCTAATATATATTCTTCCAATCAAAGCAGGTGTGTTGATATAAGATCAGGGAGATTATTCAGATTAAAAAGTCATGATTGTCACATCTTCATGCAATGTCTATTATAAACTGCTTTTAGTTATCTGCAAGATCAAATTTTAAAGCCCTTGATCGAGCTAAGTGTATTCTTTAAAGATTTATACTCTTCTAAACTAAACGTAGAGAATTTGATTCTTATGGAGCAGGAAATTCCTTTCATTCTATGTCAACTTGAGAAAATATTTCCTCTAGGATTTTTTAACTCTATAGAGCATCTACTAGTACATTTACCATATAAGACTATGGTCAGTGGACCTGTTCAGTATCGGTGGATGTATCCTTTTGAGAGATATTTAAATAAACTTAAGAAGACCGCTAAGAATAAATCACGTCCTGAAGGCTCTATATGTGAAGCATATTTAATATACGAGACAACTCAGTTTTACTCGTATTACTTTGAAACAATGTCTCAATCAGATGAAAGTACAGCACCTCAAAATATTGGTCAATTCTCTAATATATCTCTATTTTTTTTTGAAGGAAAATGCCTCAAATAACATTGAAGAAAAGAAGAAACTATTACAAAATTAAAGGCTCAAACTATTGATTCCTCCTTTAATATAGACATAAATAAAGGAGGAATCTTATTGAGACTAACATCATCCCAAATAAAAGAAGACAAGATACCATAGTTAACACATAAGTCCGCTAACTTATTACAATTTCTATCAACACAATTGAAGATAACGTTATTAAATTCATCAAAAATATGAATATTTGCATACCTTGTTTCACCATTCTTCTTGACTTCCTTCAAGAGCTTTATGATATTGATATTATCTCCTTCTATGATGATTCTCTTGTATTTAAACATCCAATCCTTTAGCATCTCCTTTATAGATTGAGTGGACAAAAATTCCAAAGCCGATATGTCCCAATGAGTGTACGGTTTTCCAAATGCTAGAATAAATCTTCCTTTATGATCACGAAACACTCCTCCAATTCCGGCTTTGTATGAAGGAAGTAATGAAGCATCTACATTGATTTTGAACCAATCGGGTGGAGAGGGATGCCAATGAGGATTAGACAACCTATAAGGTTGGTTGACATCCCATATACCCGAGATACTATGATTCCCAAGATTTACGAATGAAGCAAAACCAATTGCTTTGGAAGAAATGCTAAGAGAGCTATCCTCCTTCCCATTATGAATGAAGCTATTCTTTGATTTCCAAGTAAAATATACCACCGAGAAATAGAGATTGATCATGAATGGAGATTGAGAAGACAAACGATTACAACAGTCTTGTATAGAATGGAAATCATTAAAAACAAATCCCCATTCCTTAATCTGTTTCAGAACTTTCTTCAGTTTATCACAATTAGCTACAATATTATCTCTATCTTCTATTACATTGTAGCTCTTTGGGCATTGATTATCCCTAATTAATCTCCTGTGTTCAAGAAAGTCATAAGTGGAAAGAGCATTGTTGAAAACTCTCGACCAAAGGGATTCCACTTTTGGGTTTTGTCTTGCTTTCTTCAACCATTTACAGAATTCTTTCGGTTCATCATGTTTAATCGATAATTCATAGACCATAGAAGATAGAAATTTTCCATTGTATTTAAACAACAATTTCAAACAATCTTTACTTGAATTGTTTGGGACAATGTTCTGTAGTATAAGATTGATCAAGTCTTCTCCCAAGAAACTTTTCATGTTTTCTACATCCCAGCTTCCATTAAGTAGAAAATTTGAAACAGTAAAACTGCTGCAAACAATAGGAGCAATGAAGGTTGGCCATTCAACAATACTCTTATCCAAAATCCATACATCATTAACCGCATCAATGTCTGATCCATTGCCTAGCTTCCATCTGATGAAAGGCGTTATAGCTTTGCCACCCGATCTGAGGATTTTCCATGAAGGTGATCCCAAATTTTTGCTGTCCGAATTTTCCAACAACTTCCTGTATTTAGGAAAAAATACTTTATGGATAAAAGTTTCTTTATCATTCAAGTATTTCCAAGCAATTCTTGATCTTAAAGGACCAACTTTAGTAAAACAAGAGTGAAGTGATCTACCTCCCCATTTGATAGGTAAGCACATAGTTTGCCAATTAACATAATGACTGCCATTCCTACCATTTGATTTGTTCCACAAAAAACTTCTACAAATTTTATCTACTTAATCAAGAATACTTTTGGGAACAAGGGAGTTAGTACAATGGAAGATAGTGTATGAAAGCAAGACAGATTTTGTTAATAAAATTCTCCTAGCCAGAGAAATAAGTCTTCCACCCCAAGTGTTTGTCATTCTCAATGCTTTATCAGTAATGAAATTGAAATAATCTTTGACTAACCTTCTCACTACAAGCTTTACTCCAAGATAAGAAATCTGATTTGCTTGATTGAACCCCATTATTCGGCCAATAGATCTCCTCCTCCTTCTTCTAACATTTTTGGTGAACATTATAGAAGATTTATTTACATTGATGGACAAACCTATCCAATTACAAAAAATGGCCAAAATAGATGTAATATTTTTGGTAGCTTTAAGAGTGGCTTCTGAGAAGATAATCACATCATCTGCATACAATAAGTGAGAAATAGAAGGTCCATGTGCACAAATATGAACTCCCAATGAAGCACCTCTTTGTTTAAAAGCATTTGATAATAGTTGTGCACAAAGAATGAAGAGATAAGGAGACAAGGGGCAACCTTGTCTAAAGCCACAATGACCTTCAATCCAATTTGAGAAGCTACCATTGATAGATATAGTGAATTTAGGATTTTTAATACATTCTAAAATCAGCTTAGAGAAGAAACAAGGAAAACCAAAATAGCTCAAAGCTTTTTCCAAGGTAAGCCATCCCATGAAATCGTAAGCTTGTTCCATATCAACTTTAAAAGAAACAAAGCCTTTTTGAGAATATGAAATTCTTAATTTGTATATGACCTCTTGGGCTATTAAGACATGGTCGGACAAGGATCTACCTTTGATGAATGCCGCTTGCTCTTTAGAGATTAATTTATGCATGATTGGAGTCAATCTATTCATAAGAATCTTTGCCATCACTTTGTAAACAGAATTACATAAACTAATCGGTCTATAGTTTGAGGGAGTTAGAGGATTACTGATTTTTGGAATCAAAACAATAATAGTCTCCTTCCATAAATGATCCATAATAGAGGTATCAAAAAACAATTTAATGGCATTCCACAAGTCATCTTTTATAAAAAACCAGTTGGCTTTAAAAAGAAGAGAAAGTGATACCATCTAGTCCTGGGGAGATGTTGTTGCCCGTATTCTTTACTACTTCAACCATTTCTTCAACCGAAAAATTCTTGCTCAAATTGTTTCTGTCTTCATCTTCATGGCTTCTCTAGCAATGTGGCCAATTTTCTAGGCTGCAGCTCCGGTACCTCCATTTTTCTTTGAAATGGTCTAGCAAGACCTGATGAATGAGAGACAGATCCTCTAGTACTTCTCCCGCACCATCTTTAATTTTAGCAATAAAATCGGATTGTCTTCTAGCTGAAGCATAAGCCTGAAAGAAGTTTGAATTCCGATCTCCCTCCGTCATCCATTTTAGTTTGGCCCTTTGTCTCCACCACGTATCTAATCGAGCAAGGGTAGAGTTAAGCTCTTCCACTTTAGATTTTAAACTCCAGCATTCCTCATCCGAGAGAAAACCATCATTAGCTTCCTTCAATTAAAGCTCGTCAATTTGAATAAGCAACTCTTTTTCACGGGCTAACAGATTTTTCATTTTTGTCTTACTCCAAAAGTAAAGAGCTTTGAGAGAATTTTTCATTTTGCTATTAAGAATCTTTGAAGCATTGCCTTTATAATTCCTCCTCCATAATTTCTCCACCACCGCCGTAGAAGCTTTATTGGAAGCCCATACATCCTCAAATCTCATGATTTTCTTGCTAGCTAGTTGAACAGTAAAATTTAATAAGATTGGACAATGGTCTGAAGCCACCCGAGCTAGATGCCTTACAAAGAATCGAGTTTTTGAAGAAATGACTGCTGGGTTGATAAAACATCTATCAAGCCTCTCAAGGATTCAATCCACCCCTTTTTTTATTGTTGCAACAAGTGAATTTATGACCCACAAAACCAACTTCATGAAAGTCATTGTTAGCAAGGAAGATCTTCATTTCTTTGGTGCCAAGGGAGAGATTAAATCTTCTCCCTCCCCTTTTGTCTTCACTAGATAAGATGCAATTGAAGTCTCCACCTATGATCATCGGTACCTCCTTAGAGGTAAAGAACTCCAGCTTTTCCCAAAGCATTCTTCTAACATAGGAATCCTTGTTGGCATACACAGAAGCTTTCCTCCAAACTCCTATATTGAGCATCTCCAAGTCTCCCACTATTAATTGAGAGGAAGATTCTAAGACATGAAAAGAAGTAAAGTTTGACTTCCAAAGAACAAGAATACCTTCTGATAACTCTTCAGAAAGAACTTGGAAGAAATTCCTTCATATCCAATAAATTGATCCACATCTTTTCTATCAAAGTAAGAAACTTTGGTTTACAATAAACCAATAAAAAAACACCATGTTCTTTCACAAATTCTTTTAAGTATAGAGAAGCTTTTTTCTTCCTAGCTCCTCTATAATTCCAAAAAGCAATAGAAGAGTTCATTGATTAAGAGGGGTTGAAGACCCCATCTTATCTTTGATGTCAATCTCACCTCTCCTACTCCTAGGAGTTGAATTAATAGGTCCTAATCCTTTTAACTGTTTAGAACCTTTCCTTTTGTTGACAAAAGGGCCATCATCCTTGTTTTCATTAATCAGCTTATGATCTTTGTTGTTGAATTTTTTAGGTTCTGAGACATATACATTTCCCTTGTCTTTACATACTAAATTCTCCTCCGGCACAGAGGAAATGATTTCACCTTCTTCAATTAAATCTTGCAGGATGCTGAATTTATTACCAAAAATTATTTTAGAAGATGTAACATTCATACATTCTTCTTCTTGAGTAGGTGGAAGAACTTCCTTTAATGGGTTGGGATTTTTATAAACTTCCTCCGCATGTATAACTGAAATCTCCTCATTAGTTTTCTTCTCAGCTTCAACTGCCTTCCAAACAGTCTTATTTCTACCAGCAGCAGCTTTATTTAAAACATTCGTCTTGTCATCTCGAGAAGAATTCCTGAAGCCATTTTTAAAAATTCTTTTCCTTCCATAGTTGACCTGGAGCTAGGGTCCATACCCAGTTTCTTCTTCATGAACAACAGCAATTATTTCAGAATTATTGATTTTTGAATTCCCATTAGGTAAAACCTTTGTGCTCTCCTTGGTTATATTTAAAACATTGCTATCCTTATTTGAATTCTCCAAGCAAGTGTTTTTGTTATGCCCAATTTTCCCACAGCAAAAGCAAAATTCTGGGAGCCTTTCATATTCTACTTTTTGATAGAATTTGCCCATACTTTCTTCCACCCAAACTCCCATGGGTAGTTTAGCATCCAAATTAAGACGAACACAAACTCTTCCAAATTTTCTTCTGCCCCAATGGAACAAGTTGCATCAATCAAGATCGATTTACTAACCATGGAAGCAATTCTACAAATGTTGATCTCATCCCAACATTGAAGAGGGAGATTAGGTAGTCTTATCTAAATAGGAGCACTCAAGCCTTTCAAAGAAGTTGGATTGAAGCTTACCGACCACTTGTCCATCCCAATGATTTTACCATTTACAAACCAAGGTCCATTGGAAAAGATAGCCTCCATTGCTTCTTTTTCAAAAAATGAACAGAGCACCCAATCCATTCCTAACATGGTTAGGTGGAACTTTCCATAAGATGCCCATTGTCTTCTAAGTTCTGTGCTCACCACTGAGAAAGGAATTTTTCCTCCAAAGACCTTAATCACCATAGAATTCTGTAATTTCCCTGAATTCTCCATCACCTTGTTTTCGTTGAGTTTAATTGTAGCTCCATCTTCATATAGAAAGTCTCCCAGATTCAGCTGAGCAACCTTGATGTGTTCCTTCCTGCTCCAGGTATTTTGTTGATTAACCAGCTTTGGTCTTTCTATGACTTCCTTCATAGCTTCTTTGCACATTCCCAGATCTCCATTATTGTATTAACAAACTTGATTTAAGTCAGAAGTATTAACCACTAGAGTTCCAGTTTGAGCTGAGTCAGATAGAGCATCATTGCTAGTTGTTTAAATTGGGTTTCATAGAAAGCTTTGGAAATGGCTTAGGGGAAGTAGAATCTTCCATATTATGTCCAGAAACAGAAAAATCAAAATCCTTCTCATTCACACAGTCTTCATCATCAATTAGTAAACATTTCCCTTTCCCAACTACTTCAGGGGAATTCTTCAAAGGCATCATTGATCCTCCTTCCTTGATTATTAGCAGCATTCCCGTTCAAAATTTTGCTTTAGAAGCCAGGGCAATGCTAGGACGGATATCTCCGAATGCAGGCAGAGACGAGGAAAATGATCAAATTTATCCATGAGAATTGTTGATGGTAGATCGCCGCACCTCCATTGGGTCACCAGAGTTAGGTGACCGGCGATCCTCCATTGCAAGATGAAACAGTGGATATCCCGCGAACTTCAAAATTTAAAAAATGCCAAAAAAATAGAAATTCTCTCAGAGCTTCTCTTTCTTAATTTTACTTACCACTAGGGATTTAGATATTCCTCAAACAATTTCTTTTTGGGTAAATTTTCTAATATTTTTCATGCTAGCATGACCAAGTCTAATATATCTCTATTCAGTTGAAGTGGTGAACCTGTAGGCGCTAGCACCATGCGCTATTTGACCGATAAAGAGATAACAGCTATCACATTATATATCTTGCTTAACTGTGATGAAGTTGAGCCGTATCTTGAGTAACTATGAGATAATTTGTTTATTTTTTTATTATTAACTTTGTTTTAAACTCAAATGTTTGTAGGAGGTTTATTGTTGGTTTAAGTTAATCAAAAGAAGGAGAGGTTCAGAAGATAATGGAGAAAGAATTCACTGCTTAGTTTAAAAATACGGCATATTTTAAATAATTTGTCTTTATTAGTTAGTACTGTATGCAATAAATATGCTAATAATAACATCTTGTTCATTTAAAGGTACACACTAAAGACAGTGATTCACAGTATCAAGGGCTATTTGAGTTAGCTTGGGGACCAAATAGATTAGTTAAATGTTATCAAATATTTTTTGTCAACGGTTATAAATTCCAAACAAAAAATTTGTGTGAAGGTAGGAAGACAAAAATTTTGGCGTATGTGTAAGAGGGAATACCCATACAGGGGATGATTCTGAATACTACGGGGTATTACAAGAAATATTAGAGGTGGAATGTCTCGGTCACAGGAATATTATATATCTCTTCAATTGTGAATGGTTTGATCCAGTACAAGATAGAGACACAAGAGTTCATCCAATTTATGGTATAACAGAAGTAAAGTGGGGTAAGAGATATGCAAAGTTTTACCCATTCATCATTGCTAGTAAGGCAAGTCAAATCTATTGTGCTAACTATCCAAGCATATTACGAGGCAAACAAGATTGGCTGGTAGTTATGAAGACAAAACCAAGGGGAGTATTTGAGAAAACCACTTCAATACAATCAGCACTTCAAGAATAGTTTATGTCAAATTTAAAAAATCTTCCAATCAATGTAGATGCCCAAATTCAAATTAATGAGAGCAAGTTGTAGTTAAAGGAGGTAGATTTAATCATAGAGGAAAGTAATGATGAATCTGATAATGCTGGAAATGTATTATCATATGAAAGTGAATCAACAAATGATGAGTTAACATAAGATAAATTTAATATTTTTGTTACTACACTACATTTATTTTATTTTTACTATATTACATTTTAATTTATTATTACTATTGCATTATTTTATATTATATTTTTGTTATAAGTCATGTTTTTAATATTTCTTTTTTTTTTCTGTTCAGATGGCTTCAGGTGAAGAGCCTAGTAGAGGATTAATCAAAAATATTTTTAATAGGCGCACCAAGAAGATCGTTATAGCTGGACCACCTAGGTCAGTACGTACTGAGGGGACCACTTTTTCTTAGCTTGCTACATATACTCAGCCTACGACTCAGCCTACCACTCTTCCTTTACCCACTCATGGAACCAGTAGCCCGCAGTTCTACTCACAGACCCCCAATTTCCTTCACCAGATCCCACGCAGAGTACTCCTTTCTACCCATACTATCCACCCCCACCTTATGCTGGTGCCCCTCCTACTTATCCACATCCAACATATGTTCCACCATACTATCACCCACCACCCGCTCAGCCTGCTACATGTGGACCTTCGACACCAGTTGCACCAAAGCAGGCGATAGAAGGTTGAATGTTGATAGCACCTGATGGTGACACGTACGTATATTATCTTTTATTTAAGCTAATGAACATATTTATTTTATATTATATATTTTTCTCACATAATCTTTTTTTTTTGTAAAATACGGGACATCATACATAGTAGGTTTGACACTCCTTATATTTCTTGGAAGAAAGTCTCGAAAGAAGTCCGGGAAATGTGGTTTAGAGAGTTTGAGGTATTTTTTGGATATTATTTTTTATGTTATATCTAATTAAATGGTTTTATTTTTTTACTTAAGCTAACAAACATATATATTATATATTGTATGTTTTTTTAAGGCAGAAAGATTTTTGTTGGCTTCCCCAGCACAATGATAAAATTAGAAAGAATTTTGAGAAGTGTAGGTCAACTCAAATGCACGACATGTTTACAGACATTAGAAAGTCTAGCGAGCGACCATTATGGATTGGAGAGACTATATGGTTTGAGTTGAATACTGCTTGGGGCAGTATAGAGTATAGCAGGAGGAGGGATCAAAATCAACAGAACAGAGCTACTGATGTTGGGGGCTTGTGTAGTTCCCTTCATACTAGCGGCTCCGTTCCACATATTGAGGACAGGCGACATTTGTTAATGAATTTTAAAAATTTTTAAAATTTTTTCTATAATAGAAATATTAATAGAATTCTTTTACAGAAAGAGATGCTGGGTAGAGAACCAACTCCTGTGAAATTGCATAGTCACACTCATAAGCGACTGGAGGATCAACTATAGATTGATGAGCGAACAAGAAAAGCCCATGTAAGTATATGTGTTTAATAATTTCTATTTTTAATCTGAATTATATATATATATATATATATATATATATATATATATATATATATATATATATATATATATATATATATATATATATATATATATATATATATATTCTACTTTCGCAGGAGGAGTATACACGGCTTCGAGAGGGTCAGGCCGTAGCAGGTGAGGGTTTTTCTAGCGGCTTTGTGGAGTATTCTGAGTACCGCATCTTGTCGCAAGCCGTTTGAGGAATGCAATATGGTAGGTTTTATGGTTTAGGTTTGTAAGCTCAGGCATACGAGGGGATGACCTCTACTGGATCTATTTTCACAGCCAGTTCACATGAGGCCTTACATAGTCAACAAATAACTGTCTTTCAAGCAAAGCTAGAAGTAAGAAAATTACAAGCTGATTAGCAAGTTCATTTGTAAGCACAGATACAAATGCAGAAGCAGGACCAACATAATCAGTTGTTGGATGAAATGCACAAAATGAGAGAGCAGTTGAGTGAAAAAAGGTAGCTCCAGTTGAGGATGAGTCCTCGGATTCAGAGTAGTTTAGTTTTTTTAATGTCATATGAACTTGTTTAATTTTTTAAATATGTGTTATTGAACAATTTGTGATGTTTTTAATATTAGTTAGTTGATGCTATTGAACAATATGTATTAATGTACATTTATATTTTTAAGTATTTTTTGAAGTTCTTGAGATATGTGATGTGTAGATATGTATTGTGGAACTATTATTGTATGTATTTATATATGTTTGTAGGTGTGGAAATCTGATTGTTGCTTGCGAAGAATATTTTTTTGTTTTGTTATTGCTACAGGTTTCTGACAGATTTGGCATCGGTGGTTCACCGGAAACGACGATATAATGAATATATGTATCATTTCTGGCATTTTATGTTCGCTGGACTTATAGGCAAAAAATGCGCTGGTAACAAGCTGTAGCTTTAGTTACGGTGTTTTATCCATCGGAGTTTCTGGTGGATAAGTACGCCGTAATTTTTGACATATTTAACACCAGAATAATCTGGTAATAAATGCCATTTTGTTAACCTTTTTTTCACCAGTAATGCGTCGGAACGTACATCAAAAAAATTATCGGTGTCTTATATCCGTCAGAAGACATTTTCTGACGTGCACCAAATCGGCGTTTGAAATGCTGACGGAAATGTGCCGGAACAGTCTTTCTGTTGTATTTTATGTATTACCGATGAATTTTGTCCGCCAGTAATACTGGGTTTTCCTGCACTGATCACAATAATTATCAGAAATGAAAAAAAAATCACCTTAACCACAACAGTAGAAGAAGTATTAGTAATGGAATCAATGGAGTGATTAGCCAACCAATGATCTTGCCAAAAGAAGATGTTCCCACCACCAAGCCCTCAAGAGAGGTGAGGCTTCACAACTCATTTAACCTTACAAAGTCTCTGCCAAACTTTAGAGTCACCTTTTTTAATGGAGAAAATAGTAGGATGCTTTCCCATGCAATACTTGGTGAACATAAACTTAGCCCAAAGGCTCACTTTAGCATGAAAGGTATGCCATAACTTGAAAGAAAATGCATAGGCCAAATCAACCATACACTTACAGCTCAAGCCTCCCTCATTCAAAACACCATAAAACTTGTCCCAAGAGGACAAGATAATTTTAGAAATTGCTATTAGTCCCTTTCCAACAAAAATTATTGATAATTTTATCAATTTAATTACAAACTGCTTGAGCAGGCAGAAGAGTTTGAAAAGAGTAAACATGGAGAGAGCATAGAACACTTCTAATGAGAATAAGCCTACCACCAAAACAAAAAAAAATTAAAATCCCAGGACAAAAGCTTATTCTACACCAAAGTAATCAAAACATAAAAAAATAATAGATTTCTTTCTTCCTTTAAAAAGAGGGATCCCAAGATACTTAATAGGTAGGTGGCCTTGCATAAAATCAATCAGGGCTTTGATAGCCATAATACGAGCATTAAGCACCTTATTAGAAGCAATAAAGCAACATTTCTATTTTTTCAAAGAAAGCCCACTAACAATTTCAAAGTTGTGAAAGAAATCTAAAAGTCTATTAATCCTATTAAGAGAAGCATTCGTAAAAATGATAAAATCATCAGCAAAACAAAAGTGAGAAATAGGAAAAACCCCCAAGGTTCTGAAATAGAGGCTGAGGTGGTTCTCAAAGAGGTTGGCAAGGTGTATGTAATAAACAAATGGAAAATTGGTTAAAAGGTCATTGTCAATTTGATTTATCTTTAAAAAAGGTCTCCATTAGTACCTAAAGAATGGAAAAAAAGATCAATAAACATCGTATGATTCAAAACAAGGAATCAAACCATATTACTGTGCAAGTTTGGTTATATTTTTACAATATGTTTAATGTTCAATTTTTTACTAATTATAATTATGTTTCTAATATGTTATGAGATTGGTTTGTTCCTACTCAATGTCATATTAGAAATATTTTACCTGTTATCATTTGTTTATTTCTTTGAAGAAGTATGAATGAAACTAAGCATGAGCGCATTAGGATGAATGCTATCAGTACTATTCTAAAGTCAAAGATAAAATAATGTATCTTCTTATGACTGACTAAATTAAAGTTAATGCTTTCAAAGGTTTTTATCATACTATTGAGGATTTTTGTGTTTCTTATCAATTTTCTCCCACAGTTATTAGAGATATAATCATTAGATGGTTGAAATCTTATAATGGTTGCTTCAAGCTTAACCCTAATGACTCACTTAATAATTTAATTGTTGGTTGTTGGTGTATTATCCATGATTCCAATGTCCATGTCATTGTTTCCTTTGAGGGTTCAAGTAATGCTAACACTGCTATTAAGGTTGAAATTGAAGCTCTTCAGTCTGGTATCTAACTTTATATTTTATTAGGCATCATTAATTTGTGGATTGAAGTTGATATTTTGCTCCTTATTCATTATATTAAGAGCAACTCTATCTCAAATCCATCAAATTTCTATATAATTAGTAATATTAAACATTAACTGTGTAAAATTTCCTATTCCATTTCTCATATTTTACATGAAGGAAATGTTGTTGTAGAATTGTAGTAGTGTAGCTTGTTTTAATTTCAGAATTATAGTAGCTTAGCTTGATATTTTAAAATTTTTATAATAAAATAAAATTAAAATATATTTAAATCTAAAGAACATAACATTAAAAATAAAAACATAAAATCATAATAAATAAAATCCAAAAATCAAAATATAAAATAAAAAATTTAATCATTTTTGAAAGAAAGAATTTTAAAATTGAATAATAATAAGAAAAAAAAGGAAATTAAGCTCATCAAACATGGACTAAAATAAACTTAAATCATATTAAACTCTCATTTATTAAAATGAATTAGGTTTTTTAAATAAAATTATATAAAATTAATTTTAATTAAATTTATAGAGCATAAATATCTCTTTTAAGAGAAATCTCCTCGACAACACCCCTATAGGGAGGAAGTCATTTCCATCTCGTCTTTACTACTGTTGGAGTGAAGAATGTATGAAAAATTATAAACACCCCCCATCTGTATTAGATCAATAAAATATCATTCCATTTTTGTTTGAGAAGGAAAGGAAATTAAAAATCTCTTAAAGGGACTAGTTCGTGTGTGTGCATCAAACTTCGGATAGTCTAGAAAAGGATTTCTAAAAAGTATAGAGGGTGTTTTTACTAAAAAAGTAGAGATAAAGTTACAAAGGAAAGATTTTTAAAAATTTGTGATTTGAAGAAATTTGTAGTTCAGAGAAGCAAATCCTATTGTGTCAAGTTTTACTAATAATTGTTATACAGAGCCAAGGAGATTCTCTAAAAAACGTAAGTGCAATGTATTGACTATTAATCAATAATATAGAAAGCTTATAAAACCTTTATGAATGTAAAGTTATTCTTATTAGAAGTATCGTCAATTATCTACATCTACATCTTTTAATTTGAATAATGATCCCCTAAAATGATTCCATCACTTATACATACATTAGTCACCAAGAGTGAATCGATGCCATTTCCAAGATTGCCAATCAGCTTCTCATCCTAATGCGAGGAGGTTGAGGTCTACAAATTATCCATCCACAACATCTAATTGGAAAAAGAATTGTCAACCTAAAATAGTAGCAAATTCACCTACACTTGAATCAAATAAAGATCATGCAGAGGAGGAAATAAGGAGAAGTAAAGGAAAAGCTCTTATAATGTCTACTGAAGATAGAGAGTACACCTCACTATGTGTCAAGTAAATCAATGGAAGAAATAATGAATGAGTTGAAAGAAACTATTTGAAGAATAGAAGTCGAGGTCATTGTTTGGTTAGCTATGACAAAGCATCATGATGAGGAGATGTCTGTAGAACTATACATGGTAGATACCATGATTTAATCTCAAAAAGATAAGGATAAAGATAAAACAAATCTTTTAAATATGATGGTTAAGGTAGGTATTACACCAAACTTAACTCAATGTTTATTAGATTAGTTAAGCAAAAAGGATGAATAGATATCAAGGATAGAGAATAAGATAAAAGAAATGATGGCCACCATGGCCACATTATAAAATAGAGTATACTTCATCATGAGTTTACGTTGAGTCTCCTAAGCTTGAGATTTTTCAAATCATGAGTAAAAAATAGATGAGATTAAGGAAAAAGAGGATTAAGTAATCAAGCATGGAAGAGATTTAGTTTAATCAGTAGACTTAAAGAAAATGGTAAAGCAACAACCTAAAGAGGCTTTACCATAGGCCTAGGGCACTTTATCTTTTTTTGAGGGGTAAACCATAACCAGAGGAATATGGCTTAGTCCAATATCCAAAAGGATTTATCCACCATCATTCAAGAACTTCAATAGCATTGCTAACTTGAAATAGCACACCTAATGCATTTTAGAGCCATTTATTATAATGTCGTAAAAAGTGATGTGTTATTATCTCAATAATTTATCAATAGACTATTAGGGGTTATATTTGATTATTATGTAAACTATCTAATGGGACTATCTATAACATTGCTAAACTAGAAACCCTATTTGTAAAATATTTGTCGAAACAAGACATCATGCTATCATTGGGGATTTAGTTGTTGAGAAATTGAAACCCATGGAAAATTTAGTTGATATCATCTTCCATTAGAGGAATCTCAATATGAAATGTGAAACATTGTTACTAGAGTTGTATGCTATAAAGATTCTTCTAAAGAACTTACGTGGTTTGGTAGCCTTCTTGCTTAAATGGGTTACAATTAAAATAATTGAAAAATTATAAAGTAAAGCTTCTAATATTTTAGAGGAAGCTTCTCAATTGTCATTCATAAGAGTTTAGTCAATATCATATAAAAGAAGTTTAAATATAAAAAAGTAATAAAAAAAGAAATTGGGGTTAGTCTCAATATTTGATAAAGTTAACATGTGATGAAAGTGCAAATACAAAATTGATCTCGTACTTTCCAGTATCAACATTATAATAAACCTCAGTACGAGTAGTTATTCTAACCAAATTTTATATTGCTCTAAAAGATAATGGAGAGAAGTTTGAGGCCCTTAAATAAATTATATTCTTTTAAAAGAAAATAAATTTAAAGAATTTTTAAGAACATCCTAATGAAAGTTGCGTTTAAATTACCAAACCTTAAGAGGTTGAAAGAAGTGGGAAAATGAAGGCAACATAATTATTACCCATATCACCTGATGTTGGCTCACAAATTGGAATATTATATGACCTTTAAGGAATGGCTTGTAAAGAATATTAAATCTAGAAATTTGTGATTGCCATGGAGTATTTAGAATATATGAGTCAGGGATCTCCTTAATGCATGAATTGTGAGCCTTCTCCTCCCTCTTGAATTATAAAGCTTGATGATGGTTGAGAAGTTATCCTAGCCCAATCTTCTAAAAGAACTTTAAATAAACTATATGGTTCATCTACTCAAGAATCTCAAGGAGCATAGAATCCTATATAGGTTGATCTATTAGCTCTTTAGGAGAATAAATAGAATACATCTTCAACCAACGATTTTATGGAAGTCAAAGACAACCAAATTTCTATAGTATAAAAGGAAGAGAAGAATAAGAGTAGAAATGAAGTTTTAAAAATTAAAGTTATAATTTCTTTGAATTGGGTACCTAAATCCCTTATGCTTGTCATACTATATGATTTTTATTTTATCCTACAATAGAGTAAGAAAGTAATGAAGAAAGATTTAGTGTGCTTATTATCCTTTTTTATGACCTGCATGATAATATTTTAAATTATTTAGCAAAAAAAATACTATTGAAGCATAAATAAATTTGAATAAATTAAAATAATCTTTTTAATATTCCTCTAATGTCGATACCTCTATCCCCAATATTTAGGGTGATCCTATTAGTATCAAAATGGAGATGAACAATTTTGAAAATTCACCAAATGGTGAAAGGGCTTTGGTTTTTATAACCTTACCATTAGAATTGGACTACCTTAGAACTGAAGCCATATTTCATATCATAGATTTTATGCTCTCCTAGGTATACCCAACTTCACAAGTATAAAATAGCGCCTTCCACTCTACCTCATTATTTTAAATACTTTCACATGGGTGTTAAATACCATATTTATAGATATTCACAACCATTCTCAATTTATAAAATAGGTACATATGAATATGCAACATATTATCTATTTAAAATGAAGATAGTCTTTTCTAAAACTTTCAAATAGGTGAAGTGATAGAAAAAAAAGAAAAAAAATTAAGAATTAAAATAAAATATAATAAAGAGAAAGAAAATCCTTACCTGGAACAAAAATATTTATTGTTAGGCTGCTCATCCTATATAAAGAGGTGGTAGAGTGGCTCAAAGAGCTAGAGGGAGTAGTGGAGGATAGAAAAAAAATGAAAAATTATAAAATATCATTTTACACTTAATGTCAATAAAGATGCTTGTAATATATGTAGATTTGGAATCTAGCACAAAAGATGAATTATATATATTTGCAAAAAAAAAAAAAGCTAAAAAATATAAGAACATAAATGAAAATACAATCTTTAAAGTTTTTTAGAAGTAAGGATATGGTCCATGTAGTTATAAATATGGTCCCAAGTTTTGTGATTTTGATGATAACAAACATTATTTTTTCCTTATCACTATTATTATTGCATATCTATTTTGTTACACTGCTCACTAACATTTCAGGTCCACAAGTCTACTAGCAATGTCAATCTGCTCAAGATCGGGTAGACTAGGGGCAAGTCTATATGTAATTTCAATTTTAATATTATTTTACCTTTCTTGAGTCAAATCATGTATCTGATTGGACACTAAGCTATGTAACCTTGCACACACACACACACACACACACACACACACACACACACACACACACACACACACACACACACACACACACACACACACACACACACAGTCAAATGATGAGTTAGTAAGCAAGGAGAAAGATGAATTTTTCTAAACTAATCATACTGGATGATTTATATCATAATAGGTGATCACTTAAATAGAAAAATCATTATTAATTTAGGGCACCTTATTAATTGAAATAGATTAACTAATCTTACTGGAAGATTCATATCTTACAGGATGATCATTTATGATTTTGAAAAATAGTCTCCAATCATAATTTAGGTAATATGTTAATATTCAAATTTTATTCTATTCATATATTATGATATACACATTGTACTATACTATTTATGAAAATTATGCCTAAATTGTTCTTGTGATTAGAGGACTAATTTTGTAAGAATTACTTAATAAAATCATATAGGATGATCACAGAGTCATACAAGACTATCAGTAAAAATACTTAAACTAATCATACTGGATAATGCTATTTATACTATCTATAAGGGCTTTTTTTTTTATTAATTGTATAGGAAGATCATAGGATCATACTAGATGATCTTTGATGACAGAATTGAGAATTAGGGTTTTTTTGGAGGCTCTCTTTTTAAGCTCTCATATCTTTCTTTAGAAACATCTTTTGTTGTCTTATTTTGAGAGGGAGCTTAGAGGAAGAGAATGAGGGCTTTAGGAGAGAAGAAAGAGTGAGATTTTTATGAGGGGGAGTTGTGAGGTATTCACAAGGGTTACTCTAAGCAAGGTTTTCATTATCTTCTTCAAGCTACTTTCTTGATTCCTTGGTGGCTCTAGGAGACATTTTTCAACATCAAATTCAAGTTCTCTACCTACTCCATGAGGGAGTAAAAGGATTCAAGTTATCTACCTACTTCAGGTGAAAGTAAAAGGATTCAGGTTCTCTGCCTACTCTTAGAGGGAATAAAAGGATTTAAAGTACTTTGCCTCCCGAGGCAGTGGAAGAGATTTTTGAAAAAGCTTCTCTGCCTAGCTGTGGGGGCAAAAGGTGAGGCACTAAAAGGTTTTGTGTAATACTCGAAGGTGGACTCCAGGGAATGGTTGTAGGTTAGATTTGACCAAAGCAATATAAAATCTGATGCATTTATTCTTTTACTTTTTTGCATTTTAATTTCCACGCTCGTTTGTGATCTTAGTATGGTTAAATTTTTTGATTATTTTGAACTTAATTTGCTTTTGCATTATGGGATAATTTTATTTGTCTTAAAATATTTTAAAAGGAAAAGTCTTTTCTTTTTTGATTTAAGTAAATTTTAAATAACCAATTCACCCCCCTCTTGGTTAGCCACGGGCTAATTCTTAAAGGTTTAATAACATTCATGATTTTTCAAGTGGTATCAAAGTATGATTCAAAAATTAAGTTTTTAAATAACTTTTGAAAAAAATATTAATAGCTAACTTTAGAAATTGTAATACTGCGGAAGCATACAATCACACGACCACCATTATTTGATAATATTCCTATCAACTTTTAAAAAATTTGCATGTCTATCTTTTTACAATCTATAGATTATTGCATGTGGATGTTTTGTTCACAAAGTATATTCTGTACCTTCACATTTAGTTAATGGCATGAAAACTGAACATCCTTTTTTTGAATGGAGCATAAAAGATAGAGATTTAGCCCAACGAAATGTTAAATGTTTGAAATGCTTTTTATTTGTGTTAAAATATGAAGATTACATGCATTTATCTACTTGTATAATTGGAAAATAAATTTGGGGTAAATTATGCATAACCTATGAAGGAACAAATGAACTGAAACAATCTATGTTAAATATTTTGCTCCATAATTTTGAACTCTTTTGCATGAAAGCTAGTGAATTAATTTTTAAAATGTATACTAGGTTCACTTAAATTGTTACTTCTATGTATGCTTTAGTAAGAGAACTTACCAACTATAAGGAAAGTTAACAAAATCTTGCATTGCTTACATATTTCCTATGATGAAAAAATTATTGCTATTATTGAATCTAAAGATTTGAATGTTTACTCCATTTATAACCTACTTGGATCACTCATTGCCTATGAGGAAGGAGTGAGTCAAAGACAGCTTTGTGCATGTTAAAAGAGAAAAGAGAAAATTATAGCCTGAAAAGCTAATGACTTTAATAGCGATAATTTTGCACTTGAGGATGACAATGGCATAGTACTAATGATAAGATAATTCATTAGCTTTCTTAAGAAAAAAATAAAGACATCATTAGCAATGGAATAAACGTACATCCAATAAAAATTCCAAAACCTTTGATGTCATTTGTTTTGAATGCAGGAAGCCAGGGCACATGAAGACTGATTTCCCTAATCTAAAAACTTAGCCAATTAAGGAAAAGTTTAAAGAAAAACCTAAGTTCATGAAGGTCAAGCAAAGGGATAAAAAAGTTTTTTGGGCAGACTCCGCTTTATACTCATCTGAGATAAAAGCTGAAGAGGAGGTAACCAACATGTGCTTAATGACTTGTAATCACCTTGATCATTCTGATCAAGAGGAGGTATGTGAGCTTTCCTAGTATGTACTATTTGAAGTTTATGAAAAAAATTATATGCATATAGGAAGCTCAAGAAAATATATGTAAGCTTGAATTCTGATTTTCTAAAACTACGGAAAGAGCATGTATGCCTTAGGAAAAATCATTCTACTTTGGATAGTAATCTCATGGCTTTATTAGATGTATTTGACTCTTTAATTAGAAAGCATCTTGGTTTAAGTGTTGAACATGATTCGTTAAAAACATCGCATGTTGAATTAGAAAATGCATTCAAAGAATTAGAAACTCTTGCATGTAAATTAGATGGTAGTTAGCATACATTAAAAATTAAAAAATAAATTCTTAAAACTGTAAAATCTTTACAAATTTAATTAAAAGAGTTTAAATAAAATAAAAAACACTTCCAACACTTGTATAGCTTCATAACACACCTTTATAGCATGAATTCAAACCTAAGAAGAGGCACCATAACCTACATAAATTTGTAAACCCTTTTTCTAGAGTTAGATGTTTTTCTTGTAGCATGCTAGGACATATCTCCCACACTTGCACTATCCACTGACAACACATTTGGTGTGAAAACAAAGATTGCATAAAACTTAGCATAACATGCAAGCATCTCATTTTTTAATTAATAAGGTGAAACCCAAACTTGTTTTTGTTCCTAAATCTAACTTTTGATGATTTTGTAGGGATGCTCTCATAGAAGGCTGCATGAGAGTATGTGGTACCTCGATAGTGGATATTTAAAGCACATGACTTGAGATGTAAATAATTTCATTTCACTAGAGGCTAGAGCAGGAGGCAAGGTGACACTTGAAGATAATACCACTTGGAGAGTGGTGGGCTTAGGTATAGTTAGAAACTCAAAAAAAAATTCTTCATTAAAAATGTTTTAGTGGTAGATGGCTTAAAACCTAACCTACTTAGCATAAGCTAGCTCTTTAATAAAGGCTTTAGCATTAAATTTTTATCAACCAACTACATTATAAACTAAAATGGAAACATTATATCATAAAGGAAAAATAATTAATAATATTTACATGCATGATTTATATTATATTGATCCTGGTGCTTCTCTTTACCTAAAAATTGTTTGCTGATGAATCCTGGTTTTGGCATAAGAGATTATTTCATGCAAGTATAAAAAAATCTTAGAAAAATCACCCAAAAAGACTTAGTAAGAGACATTCCCAAACTAAAGTTTGCTAAGGATCACTATTTGATGGTGTTAGTTAGAAAAAAGTAAGTCAAACCCTCCTTCCACTCAATTAGGGACATTAACAAGAGGAAACTATTAGAAATCCTTCACATGGATCTTTTTAGACCAGTTAGCACTGCAAGCCTAAGAGGGAAAGTCTTTGGGTATGTGATTATTGTTGATTTCTTGAGCCTTACATGGGTTAGATTACTATTTAATAAAAGCAAATAATTCAAGGAATTTAGATCATTCTCCACTTAGATTTAGAGGAAGTTAGGTTATAAAATTTTGATAATTCAAAGTCATCATGGTGGAGAATTTGAGAATGAGAACTTAAATCTTACTACAAGGAGCAAGAAATAGATCATAACTTTTTAGTTTATAGATCCCCTCATTAGAATGAGGTTACTGAAAGAAAGAATATGACTATGGTAGATGCCACTAGAGCCATGTTAGATGAATTTTCACTTCTAAAATACTTCTGGGTAGGAGTATTAAACACTGCCAATTATGTTCTGAATAGGGTTAATGTTAGATCAAAGATGAACATGACACCCTATGAAGATCTTAAGGGTAGGACACCCAACCTTTGTTTCCTTCATGTTTTTAGATGTAAAGTGTTCATTCTAAATAACGGTAAATGTTTGTTAGAAAACTTTAACCCAAAATTTGATCAAGGAGTCTTCCTAGGATACTCAAATGTCAGAAAATCCTATATAGTTTTTAATAAATAGATATTAGTGGTAGAGGAGACAACTAATATTGTATTTAATAAATCTAATAATTTTAAAGGGTCTAGGGTAGAAGAAGAAGAAGTTGAAGAAATCACCCAAGGAGTAGAATCTATAAATTTGGAGGAAAGGGTAGAACCTAAAAATTCACTGCCTAAAAAATGGAGATATTCTTCAAGACATCCTAAAGAATTGATCTTATGAGATCTATCTGAAGGTGCTAGAACTAGACATGGACTTAAAAAAGAAGTAAATCACTTCGTCTTCATCTCAGTAACTAACCTACCAACATAAACCATGCCCTATTTAATAAATTCTAGATCCTAACCATGCAATAAGAGTTAAATCAATTTGTGAGAAATATTGTTTAAGAATAAGTTGAAAGACCTAAGGATCAATGTTATTAGAACTAAATGGTGTTTTAAAAATAAAATGAATGATTCTTGTATAATGGTTAGAAATAAAGCAAGATTAGTGGCTAAGGGATAAACCAGATAGAATGATTTGATTTTAAAGCAACCTTTGTCCCTGTAGCTAGATTGGAAGCTATAAGAGTGATACTAGCTTTTATCTGCATTAATGGATTCAAATTATACCAAATAGATGTAAAAATGCCTTTCTAAATGGGATAAGAAAAGAAGATGTTTATGTTGAATTACCCCCAGGCCTTAAAAATTCACAATTTTCTAATAATTTGTTCAAATTAAAAAAATGCATTATATGGATTTAAATAAGCACCAACAGCATGGTATAAAAGGCTAAGCACATTTCTACTAGAGAGAACCTTTATTTAGGGGGGCATAGACACAAACCTATTTTAAAAAAGATAGGAATAAACTACTCATTACCCAAATTTATATTGATGATGTTCAGTTTAGATCAATTGGTAAAAATCTATATGAAGAATTTTTAAAAATAATGAGTAAGGAGTTTGAGATGAGTATAATGAAAGAACTGACCTAGTTTTTTGGATTTTATATAAGGCAGAAGGATCATGGAATTTTCCTTAGTCAAACAAAATACATTAAGGACTTCCTTTAAAAATATGGAATGGATAAGGAAAAGCTAATAAACACTCTCATGAGTTCTACTATTCAATTAGATAAGGAATTAAATAGAAAATCACTTGATTAGAAGAAATATAGAGAAATAATTGGATAACTTCTTTACTTAACTACTAGCAGACTTAATATTATGTTTATTTTTTATCTCTGTATTTTATTTTAAGCTGATCCAAAATAGTCCACTTGATTTCTATTAAGAGAATCCTTAGATTTATCTTAAGTGAAAGTTCGTGAGGGTGGTTAAACCTTAAAGAAATGGCCCTGAGGCTAACAAAGAGGGGGGGGGGGGGAGCGGGAGGGGTAAATTAGTAATTTTAAAAATTCTTAAACAAAAAAAAAACTTTTTTGACCTTTTTAAATATTTTAGAACAAAATAATACAATAACCCTTGATGCGAAAGAAAAATTATTTTTACAATAATATTGCAATAAAAATTTTTCAAACATAAAATAAACCATAAAAAATTGCAAAAAAAGTGCTATAAAATAATGAGAAAGAACACACTGAATTTTTAGTGGTTCAGTTAAATCTGACCTACATCAACTCCTTGAAAACTCCCTCTCCAAGTATTACACTAAACTCAAGTGACTCTTCTTTTGCTCCCACAATAAGGCGAGAAGCCCTTAAAAAATCTTTCTGCCAATATGATGAGATAGAGAAACTTGAAATACTTTTACTCCATCTAGGTGTAGGCAAAGAACCTGAAAATTGTTTTACTCCCTCTTGGAGTAGGTAGAGAACCTTAAAATCCTTTTTTACCCACTTGGTGAAGGTAGAGAACCTTGAATCCTTTTTCATCCACCTGGTGAAGGTACAAAACCTAGATCTATTACTGAAGAATATCTTCCTCAGAGACACCAAGGAAGTAAGACAACACCTTGAAGATGATGAACACCTTGAAGAAGATAAACACCTTGCATGCAACAACTTTTGTTAACCCCTCACAAACGCCCCCTCATATGGATCTCTCTCTCTCTCTCTCTCTCTCTCTCAAGCTCTCCCTCTTCCTTCTCTAAGCTCCCTTTTGGATCAACTCCACAGCAAAAGATTACCTTAAAAAATAATTAGAGAGCTTAAATAGAAAGCCTCCCAAATAAATCTTAATTTTTAATTCTGTGCAACTAGTCGTCTAGGACAATTGATAGATCGTCCTATATGATTAGTAAAAAATAGCCCTATCATCCAGGATGATCACCTATGCTCTCTATGATCAATAAAAGTATTTGTACAGATTTTCCAATACAACCCTACGGTTGTTTAGGATGATTAGTTTAAATACTATATTAATTATCTGGTATTACCTTAGATGATGGGTGGTAATCTCCCTATTATCCTAAAAACATTCTAGATGTAGAAGATGATCCTTCTAGATGATTAGAGTAAAGTTATGGTTTTTTCAAATTGGACGATGAGGGATTGTCCTATTAAATATAATATATCATCCAGTACGACCCAGATGGATAATCCTGTATGATATGATTGAAAAATTTAATTCTAATTAAATCCTTAATCATCAGATCAATTAAGGTATGATTTTCATAAATCATCCAGATGATATCATCCTGTATGATTATAACAAAAATTGAAAGTTAAAACATTTCCTAAACTATGATTGGAAACTTTTTTTATCTTTTAAGATGATCGTTCTGGACGATATGGATTGTCCAGTATGATTAGTTTAATTATGTGTAATTAGTTGAATGCCCTAATTAGGTTTTTTTTTACTAATAGTCCAGTACGATCTCACATCATCCTATACGATTTGGTCAAAAATAGAAAAGATCCCTAACTCATTAAATTTCTCTCACTAAGTCTGTGTGAAAGGTTACTTATCTTGGGGTCCACCATATTTAAGGTTTAACTCAAGAAAGGTTAACAATACATTGCTATGGAATTACAAGCAAACTTAACCCTAATCTTCTTGATCTTGAGCTGTTTTGCATTGCAAGTGATCTTTATATACCTGCAAGGTTAGTAAGAAGGGAAAACAAAATAGATATTCAATAATAGTAATGGTAAAGAAACAATAATGTTTGTTATCATCAATATCAATGTATTTGGATCAAGATTTGTAACAATCTCCCCCTTTTTAATGATAACAAACATTATTGTTAAAAATTTGAGATCAAATAATTTTTTAAATTAAATAAAGAAAGTAAGAAACATAAAAATAATACTAGTTTCCACTAATGATAAAAGCAAACAACCCAACAACTACTCCCCCTTTTGAAATCATAAAAAGAGGGAACAAGAAAAATACCACATGGAACAAAATGCATAAAAAGAGAACTAGTACAAAACTAGAACCAAATACTAACAAACTAATAGAACAAAGAATCCTGATCAGGTGGAGGTGATGGTGGTGGCTGTTGAAAGAGTCGATGTAGGGAAGAAAACTGTTCCCCATACCTGGCCATGTCCTGGTCGTACTGCTGCTGTTGTTGGGCTTCGTATGCCTCAAACTGAGCTATGTCCTTATCATGCTGTAGTTGCTGCTCGGTGACATATGACTCAAATTTGGCTTCCCACTAGTTGAAATCTCCACCAGCTATTTTAACTAGGGCTATTGGCGGATAGGGATAGGTTCGGGAATAGGTTCTTCCTGTTCCTCCTAAGGCTCCTAGTGTACATGTTGATGACAAGCATAGTGAAGGGTGTGAAAGGAGCTATTGGACAAGAAAATATGAAGGTTAACTGGTGGGATTGGATATTGAAGGTTGTATTTCGTCTCAAGGATATAGGAAATAATATGTCCTAAGGCTAGAATTGGTTTCCTCTAATGGACGATATCCATAATACTGGTTAAATGTTATATGTATTAGAATATGATATCAGTGACATTAAAGTTTTTGTGAGCTTAAATGTAGAAGGTGGTGAGGGATATAACATGAGTGATATGAATCTAATCGCCAGCTTTAAAAAGAACAAATGAGCAAAGAATTTGTAGTATGGTTTGGGCATCCTTAACTAATGTTTTTACTTCGTCTATATGGGTATGGACATTAGTTCCTCTTAGGACATCGTTAACAGGAACTCAGTTGAAATTAGGATATGAGACAATGATATGGATCTTGTCTCTACTGGTTAAAAGGTGAAGGAGGTCATGTAAATCTTGAGAAGTAGATTCTACTAGCCTCCTATTGACATAAGATTGTAGAGTAGTGAAGGCTTGGTTGATGTGAAGATTTGTGAAAAATTAAAAGAGGAGTTTAGAATTTAAAGGGAAGGCATATATGAGGAGAGAATTATGTGTTATTCTAGAAAAGAGATAAAGTACTTGAAAAGTTCAAAATACTTTGATCAATGAATTTTGATTTGAAGGAGTTATGCCAGCATTCTTGTAGCGGTGGTAGGCCTCTTCATCATTTTCCTCGATAAATTGAGGATCGACTTCCCTCCTAGATGAGCTACCAACCTGCATCCTAGCTCTTTTTTCACCACTCACCATTTACAAGACTTGGGAGTTTATGTGTGAGGGGAGGAAGTATTGGAAGAGTTATTTAGTGAAGAAAATGCTGAAAATTGGCTGTTTATATAATGTGTCAGCCAAATCATCCAAGATGATTGTGGGATCATCCAAGATGATCGAGTTGCAATAATGACATTTAGCTGATTCATCAAAAAGTTGGTCATATTGTCCAGGACAACAAGATATCATCCAAGATGACTAAAACACATGCGATCATCCCAAGGAGTCAGCCTAGATGATCATTGACTAAATGCATCATCCAGGACAAACATGTGGATCATTTAGGATGATGTGAAATAATTGATTGTCCTGATAGAATAAAAATCATCCAATCATTTTTGCCATGTGGATCATCCAAGATGATAAGAGGATTTTCCAGTACGATCAGCAATAATTGACACAAATCCAACCGTTGGATGTGTTCTGATGGGAGGGGTGACTTTTTTGTTCAGATCATACAGGATGATGTGGATCATCCTGGATGATTTGAACAAAATAAAAAAATTCCAGGATATGGAAAGTGATGATCATGAGTTCTTGAGTTCTCATGATAACAACATAAATAAATAAATATATATATATATATATATATATATATATATAATATAGATAAACTAGAAAAAAATCAAAATCAAAAGAAACTTTTTTTTTTGTATTGATTAACATAAGAAAATGATGAATTTCCCTTGTGATTGGATTAAAAATCAATAAGAATTGAATTAACTTTACTAAAATCTTAAAAACTTAGAAAACCAATGTTATTAACCAGAGCTTAGAGTTCTTACAGGTTAAAATTCCAATTTTCAAACATAAATCTAATTCAACAAAGAAATCAGATAAAAAAAGATTCTCGTTCAAGCTTCATTTCAGAAAAAGATCTGATAGACTAATATTACAAAGTAATCAAAAGCATGATTTTTAAAATTTAAATGTTTATATATATCACATGTAAAATGAATTCTTATAAAATTTAAAGATTTGTAAGAGAAGGAAGCATATTTCTTGGTGGGCTCTTTTTGTCCCTCTTATCAGCTATTTTACACACTTTGCGCATCTTTTGATTTTTGATACACTTTGTGTATCTTGTAATTATTTGGCAATCATTGTGCAACTTTTTAGTTTTCTTTTGGGATCATTTTGTACCTCTATCATTTTTGCCTTGCAAGTTGGCTTCCTTTCAAAACCTTAAAAAAAAACTCAATTATGAGAATATCTTCCTGAATCAAGATAAGAATAACTCACTCTCTAATATATGGAAGAGTAAACCACAAATCAGAATTACATCCATACGATAAATGCAACAACCTTAATGAGAATACTTGAAGGTGATTCATTGACTTTTAGTATTATTCATATTAAATAACTTACTATTGGAAGATGAAATAGATCTCAATTTTAAAGTTCAACTTTTAATTTGAAATAGATTTTGTTTCAAATAGAAATATACACCACTAAAGGAGTTAGAGAAAGAGTGACAATCATTTATGTTTCTTCTTTTAACTGATTTAGGGAAGACAATCACTGCTTATTAATTTTTGAAACCAAAGGCATGGTAAATATGTCATTTAGGAAATCAATATCAGCAAGGAGCATCAATCTAATTCTTTTTTAAAAGAAATTGAAAGAAAGAAAAAAAAAACATAACATAAAATACATAAACCTCAACAGACATACAAATAAATAACTACCAAAACATCAGAAAATAATAAATAATCATTTTAAGAATTAATATCATTACACCTAATGTAGTTCTTAAGATGCTGAAAGTTTCAAAAGCCAGTGGTTTTGTAAAGATATCAGTAAGTTGATTTTAAGTGGCTACATGGTGTAGCTATGTGTCCTTTATTAATATTGTCCCTAATGAAGTGGTGTCTTATGTCAATGTGTTTGATCCTGTAGTGTTTGATTGGGGTCTTTAAAATGCATATGACACTAGTGTCATCACATAGGATTAAAATCATTCCTACAGGTAGTCCTAAATCTAGAATTTTGTTGCTTTAACCAAAGGACTTGGGCCACAACTTCGTAAGTCTATGTACTCAGCTTCAGCAGTGGATAGGGTAACTAAGTTCTATTTTCTATTGGACCAGGAGACTAAGGTTTGTCCTATGAATTTACATATTCTAAAAGTGCTCTTTGAAAGTTCGTTAGGGATATTAGGACCTATGTGAACTGGCCCAAGGCTAACAAAGAGAGAGGTGAATTGGATAACTTTAAAACCAAAGTTAAAACTCAAACAAAAATCACCACAAAAAAAGTGCGGAAGAAAAATAAATGCGGAAGCGATAATAAGAAAAGAACACACTGAATTTATAGTGGTTCGGTCAAACCTTGACCTACATCCACTCCTTGGAGGCACCCTCCAAGTATTGCACTAAAATCGTGACTCTCCTTTAGCCCCCACAGCTAGGCGGATAAGCCCTTACAAAATCACTTCCACCTTCCCCGGTGCGGCGGAGTCGCCGGGTCCTTTGACACCAAAGAGATCTTCTTCTTTGGTGAACTTACCTCGAGATAAGCCTTGAATCCAATGGTACTAAGGTGCGAGTTCGCCGGAGCAACCGTGTGGATCCCCCACCACACTCCCTTGAGTTCCTCCCCCTCACAGGATCTTATCCCTCTCAAACTCCACCCTTTCCTCTCTCCCTTTCAAGCTCACTCTTCTAGTTTCCCCCATAAGAACGAAGCTACAATGGCTGCCAAAGACACTTACAAAGTGCCTTGCCATAGCTTAAATAGAAGCTCTCAAAACGAGCTCATTAATGCAAGTTACCGACATTATCGTCCAGGCCGATAGGCATATCATCCTGGCCGATCAGTACAAATTTAGCTCACTAGCCCAGGACGATTTGAGTCGATCAGAAGAAAATTGGTTACATCATCCAAGCCGATCTCATGATCGGACTGGCCGATTAGTTTAAAATCAATTTCAATCGCCCTGATCATCGCCCTGAATACAAGCTGTCCGATGTAGATCGTCCAGGACATCGTCCTGGCCGATCATGAGATCGTCCCGGACGATGTGATCGTATCAATCAACCATTAATGCTTTCTAAAGATACCAGATCAATTTAGGCATGATTGAGTTAGATCATCCTGGACGACAATAATATCATCCTCGCCAATTTCCTGAAACAAAGAATTCCTAAACTGATTATGGCGGTTGATTCTTTCTGAATTGAGATTATCGTCCTGGCCGATACAAGTATCATCCAGGCCGATCTGTTTGACGGCTGCGTTAATGAGGATGCCCTAATCAGGGTTTCTGATTTTGGACCGATCGTCCAGGCCGATATTAAATATTGATTCAGACGATGTTACCAAAAAACAGAAATCATATAAGGAGCAAAAGAATTTCTACTTAGTTATAGCCACACCAAATACAACAAACTCAAGAAAGGAAAAAGATTACAAACTAACATAGATCTAGTCTACCCAATCTTGAGCTGGTTCCAAATTGCAGTCTGATCGTGTGGACCTGAAACGTTAGCACATAAGGCAATCGTAGAGAAATAAGGAATGTTTGCTATCATCAAAATCATCAAACCATAGATCCGTAACAATCTCCCCCTTTTTGATGATGGGAAACAATTCAATTTGAATTTTCAAAAATCTCCCCCCTCACTTGAATCGCTTTAAAAAAAAATAAGGGAGATAAAAAAATATTTTTGTAGTTTTAAATTTTTGAAAATAAAATAAGGGATACAAGTACATTTTAAATTTTTGAAAAGAAAAAAAGGGATACAAGTACGTTCTCCCCCTTTGACATTATCAAAAAGAGAGAAGGCACAGAAAACAAAAAGAAACTTTCAAATCTAGGAAAAAAATCTTAAAATGAGAAAGTTACCTCTTAGTTTTAATCAAAATTTTAGTAGAATTGGATTGACAACGCATAGCCCAATAAAGGTTAGAAATTCAAGATTCGATAATCCAAACTCAAGTTCTTTTAAAAGGCTTAAAAACTTTTTAATTTAATATCTAAATCATAAAACAAATTAGAGAAAGAAATAATCATTTTTCGAAAACTCCTTCCATAAAATATATCTAATAGAAGAACAATGCACGAATTGTTGAATCAAGAATCAAGATTTTCAAAGTCAAGTATCGAAAGTATCAAGGGTTTTCTTAAGCTTTTTAAGAAGTACAAGAATGGTAAGCATTAACTTTTTGTGGGCTCATTTTATGCCTCTTGACAATTGGTTGGCGCACTGCGCATCTTTTGATACACTTTGTGTATTCTATATGTTTCAATTTGGCGCTTTGCGCATCTTTTATTTTTGGCATCATTGGCCAATTTTTTGAATATGCTACCTTTCTTAATTTTAAAAAATAAAGAAAAACCCATCTTAGTGACAAAGCAAATTTCTTGATTAAGAAAATTTTGAGTTAGATTCAACGACTTGCAAAAGATTCCTATGTGATAAATAAAACGTAGGGAGATAAAATTTTTTTTTTCAAAAACCAATTTAAAAGATGAAAAAGATTTTAAATCAAGAGTAGAATAACCTCTTTTAGGAGATAGAGATTGAAAGAAAAAAAAAATCAAGAGTTTCCTTCCTTTGACTGTTTTTAGAGAAGTCAATCGCAACTAACCAAAGATTTCAAGAAAAAATAGGAAGTAGATTTTTCATTTTTAGAAAAGTGAATGTGTGTGTTGATCAGGGAAAAAAAATTTTTACGAGAACAACAAAAAAAAGAATAAACAAAAACGAAAAAACATAAGATAAAAACGGAAAACTTAAAAACAAAAACAAAAAAACACGATAGGCTTTTAACCATTATCTCTTTACTGGTCTGATTCTTCAGAAACTATGTCTGCCCATGAGATTTTGTGTTTTTCATTATTTTCCCAATTAAACTTTAGCTTTTCCTTGCCCTTTTCTTTTGTAGGATGAATTCTTACATTAGGGCACGTATTCTTCATATGTCCAGGTTTCCTACATCGAAAGTACATAGTGTCAGTGGAAATATGGACATCCTTACCACTTTTACCTTTCTTCCACTTTTGCTTATGCATTGGTGAGCTTTGTGATTTGCTTGACAATTCATTACTATCGTCACTAACTAAGCTTCCTTTTTCCATATCTTCAGCTTTTAGAACGATCGTTTCACCTGCATCCAAAAGTCTTTGACCCAACCCTTGCTCATAGGCAATGAGTGAGCAAATCAAATTATCAATAGAATAATCATTCAAATTTTTTGATTCACAAATAGCAACTACTTTAGCATCGAATTTTTCAAGTAAACAACGAAGAATTTTGTTAACTTTTTCAAAATTTAAAAAAATGTTTTCCTAAGGCATGCAATGATGTAGTAATTTGAATAAATCTTGTATACATGTCTAAAATCGTTTCAAAAGGTTTCATAGAAAACATTTCAAAATCATACATTAAAATATTCAACTTTGATTGCTTGATTTCATTAGAGCCTTCGTATATGATGTGCAATTTATCCCAAACTTCCTTACCAGTAGTGCACATGAAAACTAACAAAAAATCATCAGAATTTAAAGCACAGAAAAACAATTTAAAGACTTTGCATTTAATTGAGCATCCATTCGTTCATCCCTATTCCATTGATTAAAAGGAATATCAGTTCTAATTCCATTAACAATACGTGATGGTGATGAATAACCAGTTAAAATCATATGCCACATACGAAAATCAATCGATTGTAAAAAAGTAGACATGCGAATTTTCCAAAAATCAAATGTAATATTTTCAAACAATGGTGGTGTAGTGATTGAATAACCTTCCGCAAAGTTACGATTAGCCATGGATCAAAAATTCAAAAGCTTTTAAAAACTAATTTTTATGAATCCTGCTCTGATACCACTTGAAAGTTCGTTAGGGATGTTAGGCCCTATGTGAACTGGCCCAAGGCTAACAAAGAGAGAGGTGAATTGGATAACTTTTAAAACCAAAGTTAAAACTCAAACCAAAATCACCACAGAAAAAGTGCGGAAGAAAAATAAATGCGGAAGCGATAATAAGAAAAGAACACAACGGATTTACAGTGGTTCGGTCAAACCTTGACCTACATCCACTCCTTGGAGGCACCCTCCAAGTATTGCACTAAAATCATGACTCTCCTTTAGCCCCCACAGCTAGGCGGAGAAGCCCTTACAAAATAACTTCCACCTTCCCCGGTGCGGCGGAGTCGCCGGGTCCTTTGACACCAAAGAGATCTTCTTCTTTGGTGAACCTACCTCGAGACAAGCCTTGAATCCAATGGTACTAAGGTGCAGTTCACCGGAGCAACCGTGTTGATCCCCCACCACACTCCCTTGAGTTCCTCCCCATCACAGGATCTTCTCCCTCTCAAACTCCACCCTTTCCTCTCTCCCTTTCAAGCTCTCTCTTCTAGTTTCCCCCACAAGAACGAAGCTACAATGGCCACCAAAGACACTTACAAAGTGCCTTTTCCATAGCTTAAATAGAAGCTCTCAAAATGAGCTCATTAATGCAAGTTGCCGACATTATCATCCAGGCCGATAGGCATATCATCCTGGCCGATCAGTACAAATTTAGCTCATTAGCCCGAGACGATTTGAGTTGATCAGAAGAAAATTGGTTACATCGTCCAGGCCGATCTCACGATCATCCTGGCCGATTAGTATAAAACCGATTTCAATCGTCCTGATCATCGCCCTGAATACAAGCTGTCCGATGTAGATCGTCCAGGACATCATCTTGGCCGATCATGTGATCGTCCCGGACGATGTGATCGTATCAATCAACCATTAATGCTTTCCAAAGATACCAGATCAATTTAGGCATGATTGAGTTAGATCATCCTAGACGACAATAATATCGTCCTGGCTGATTTTCTAAAACAAAGAATTCCTAAATTGATTATAGCGGTTGATTCTTTCTGATTGAGATTATCGTCCAGGCCGATCTGTTGACAGCTGCCTTAATGCAGATGCCCTAATCAGGGTTTCTGAATTTGGATAGATCGTCCAGGCCGATATTATTATCGTCCCGAACGATGTTACCAAAAACAGAAATCATATAGGGAGCAAGAGAATTTCTACCAAGTTATAGCCACACCAAATACAACAGACTGAAGAAAGGAAAAAGATTACAAACTGACATAGATCTAGTCTACCCAATCTTGAGTTGGTTCCAGATTGCAGTCTGATCGTGTGGACCTGAAAAGTTAGCACATAAGGCAATCGTAGAGAAATAAGAAATGTTTGCTATCATCAAAATCATAAACCATAGATCCGTAACACTCTTCCTATCAACTAAATATCCTACAAAATTTGAATTAGAATATCTTATGATCTCAAAGGTGGTGTTGTGCATAGGATATCAAATTATTAAGTCTTGGGTCCCTAAGAGATATCTAAGGATTCTCTTAACATTAATTAAGTGAAACTCTTTTGGATCAGCCTAAAATCTAGTACAGAGATAAATACTAAACATGATATCGAGTCTACTAGCAATCAAGTAAAGAGGTGATCTAATTTTTCCTCTAAATTTCTTTAGATCAATAGATTTTCCATTTGAATCCTTATCAAGCTTAACACTGGAACTCATGGGAGTAAAGATTATCTTGGCTTTATCCATTTCATATTTCTTAAGGATGTCCTTAATATATTTTAAATGACTAAAGAAAGTTCCATCATCCTTCTACTTTATGCTAAACCCAAAAAGTATGTCAGTTCTCCCAAAATACTCATCTCAAATTCTTTACTCATGGTTTTTAAAAACTCATCACAAAGGATTTTATTATATGATCCAAATAAAATATCATCAATATAAATTTGTATAATAATTAATTCATCTCTTACCTTTTTTAGAAATAAGGTAGTTTCTACACTCCCCTTAATAAAGATCTTTCTAATAAGAATGTATTAGAATTTCGTACTATGCCCTAGGTGCTTATTTATGTCCATATAATGCCTTTTTTAATTGAAAACACATTATTAGAAAATTGTGAACTTTCAAAACATGAGGTTTATTCAACATACACATCTTTTTTTATCACCCCATTTAGAAAGGTACTCTTAGTATCCCTTTGGTATAGTTTGAATCCTTAAAGCAAGCAAAGGCTAGTATCACTCTAGTAGCTTCTAATCAAGCTATAGAGGTAAAACTCTTTTAAACTGATCCCTTCTTTTTAATTATTCCCCTTAGCCACCAATCTTACCTTATTCCTTACTGCTACTTAAGAATCATTCATTTTATTTTTGAAAACTCATTTAGTTCTAACCACACTCTGGTGCTTAGTTCATCTTACTAACTCCAAAACAACATTTATTACAAATTTATTCAGTTCTTCTTGCATGGATAAGATCAAGAATTCATCAGATAAGGCTTGATTCAGGTTAGTGGGTTCAGTCATTGAAATGAAGGTAGAGTGGTTTACCTTTTTCCTAAATCCATGCCTGTTTTAACTCCTTCAAATGGCTCTCCTAAGATTAATTCTTTAGGACAAGCTGAAGAATATCTCCATTCTCTAGGAAAAGTATTTTCAAGTTCTACCCTTTCCTCTAGATTTATAGATTCTAAGCCTTGGATGACTTCTAAAACCTTCTCTTCTTCAACCCTAGACCTTCCAAATTTATTAGATTCATCAAACACAATATGAGTGATCTCTTCAACTATCAGTGTTCTTTTATTGAAGACTCTATAAGATTTCCCAACACTTGAATAAGCTAGGAACACTCCATTAGATTTTGGGTCAAAATTTCTTAGTTGAGACTTCCCATTATTCAAATTGAACACTTTACACCAAAGACATGAAGGAAAGAGAGGTTATGTGTGCTACCATTTAAAATTTCATAGGGTGTTTTGTTCAGTTTGGATCTAATATTTTTCTTCTATTCATAACATAATAGGCTATATTCACTTCTTCTTCCCAAAAGTATTTAGATGTGAGCATTCAACTAACTAGGATCTAACAATTTTTTTTCAAGAATCCTATTCTTTCTTTCAACTATCCCCGTTCTGCTGAGGGGACCTAAGAGCTAAAAAGTGGTATCTATCCCTTACTCCTTACAGAAAGTTTAAAATTTTGCATTCTGAAATTCTCTACCATGGTCTTTATGAATGGTTTTAATTTCACATCTTAACTTTCTCTGAATCCAAATGACAAAAGATCTAAATTACTTGAATGATTCACTTTTATGGGATAGGAATCTAACTCAAGTAAATATTGAATAATCATCAACAATCACATACCCAAAGACCTTCCCTCTTAGGCTTGCAGTAGTGACAGGTCAAAGAGATCCATATGAAGGACTTCTAGGGTTTCCTAGTGAAAATATCATTTATTGAGGGGAAAGAGGATTTGATTTGTTTTTCCTAACTGATAGGCATCACACAGGTGGTCATTAGTGAACTCTAGTCTTGGAATTCCTCTCAATAAGTCTTTTTGGATAATCTTCCTAAGGCTTTTCATGCTTGCATAGTCACAACCTCCTATGCCTAAATCATGACTTATTAGCAATTACATTTAAGTAAAGAGCCATGCCATATTTATTGTAATTAATATTAAGCAAGTAGATGTTGTTGATATTTTTTCCCTATAAAATATTATTATCATTTCAGATTATAATATAGCTAGTTAATAGAAACTTTATACTAAAGCCATTATCACATAGCCGATTAATGATGAGCAAGTTATGTTTCAAACCTTCAACTAGTAAAATATTTTCATTGATGAAATTTCTAGAGTTTCCAATTATACCTAACCCCACCACTCTCCTAGTGGTGTGTTTTCTTCGAGTGTTACCTTACCTCTTGCCCTGGCCTCTAGTGATATGAATTAATTTGCATCTCCAATCATATGCCTTGAAAATCCACTGTCCAGGTACCACATTCTCTCATGAGGCCTTTTGTTAGAGCAGTCTTATAAAACCAACAGATGTTAGATTTGGGAACCCTAATTGGTTTGGGCCCCATCTTCTGGAAAGAAGAATGAAATGCATGTAAGCTAAGTTGTTGGTTTTAAATTTTATGTCTCCACACCCAACGTGTACTATGGTGAACAATGAAAGTGTGGGAGATTTGTCCTAGCATAGCACAAGAAAAACATCTAACACCAGGAAAATGGTTTACTAATCTTTTTTGGGTTATAATACCTCTTCCTAGGTTTGAATGATGCATGCTGATGTGATGGATTATGAAATTCATTAAGTGAAGGGGTTTTTATTTTCTTTGAAAGTAATTAATTTAGCTTCTAAAAACATATTTGTAGTTCAAAGAATTGAATTTTCTATTTTATACGCATGTTCCCTACTATCTAAATCAGATGCAAAAGCTCTAGTATGCATTTCTAATTCAATATGTAGTGCTTTCAAGGAATAATGCTTCTCAGTTAAATCAAGATGCTTTGCATTTAACGAGTCAAATTCATCTAATAAATCCATATGATTTCTATCTAATGTGGAATGATCTTTTCTTAGAATTTCATGCCCTTTTTGCAAATTAAAAAAAAAAAACAACTTTAAGGCTAGCATGTGCTTTTTTGAGTTTCTTATATGAATAATAAATTTATTTCTAAACTTTAAGTAATTTATGACAAGTAAGCTCACTTACCTCTTCTTGATCAAATTGATCAAGATGTTTGTTATCCATTAAACACAGGTTTATTACCTCCTCTTCTGCTTCAGTTTTAGAGGAGTTTGATATTGAACCCTCCTAGAAAGCCTTTTGGGTCCTTCTCTTTTCCTTCTTGAACTTAGGTTTTTCTTAACCATTCTCCTTACTTGGGTGAGCTTTTAAAGTTGGGTAATCAGACTTCTAATAACTTGGCTTCCTGCATTTAAAATAAATAACATCAGAAGACCTATTATGATTTTTATTATTCTTACCTTTATTCCATTTTTTATGATGCTTTTTCTTTTTCTTCAGGAGGAAGGTTTTTGAATTGTCTAGTTATTAAAGCAATGTTAATATCTTTAGAACCAAATACATCAGTGTCAGAATCATTAGCTTTTAAGGATACACTTTTCTCCTTTTTCTTTTCACTTGCATCAAGCTACCTTTGGTTCAATCCTTGCTCGTAAGCAATTGGTGATCCAAGTAAGTTATCGATTGAGAAAACATTTAAATCTTTAGATTCAGAATGACATTAATCTTTACATGAAAGGAAGAAGGTAAATATCTCAAAATTTTGCTAACTTTTTCGTAGTTTATTAGTTCTTTTCACAAGGCAGGTAAAGATGTAACTATTTGTGTAAACCTAGAATATATTTTAGAAATTAATTCAATAGGCTTCATGAAAAAAAGTTCATAGTCATGCAAAAGGATATTCAACCGAGATCATTTATCTTTGTTCGTACCTTCATATGTTATTCATAGTTTGTCCCAAATTTCCTTTGCAATTGAACAAGTGGAAATATGCATATAATCTTCAGATTTTAAGGCAGATAAAAAATAGTTCAAACACTTAGCATTCAGTTGTGCTAGATCTTTATCATCAGTAGTCAAATCAGTAAAAGGGGATTTTAGTTTTTTATTCCATTCACTAATTTAAAAATATGAATAATAACCTTCCTTAACAAGCATCCACATGCGATAATAAATTGATTGTAAAAAAAGGACATGCAAGTTTTCCAAAAATCAAAAGGTATATTATCAAAAAGAGGCGATCTAGTGATTAAATATCCTTCTGCCGTGTTTTCTATTTCTAAAGTTAGACCTGGATCGAAATTAAAAAGTTTCTAAAACTTGATTTTATGAATCTTCTTTTATACCTACAGCAAGGCGGAGAAGCCTTTATAAAATATTTCTATCGACATGGCGAGGCAGAGAACCTAGAAATCTTTTTACTCCCTCCTGGTGTAGGTAGAGAACCTAGGAATTCTTTTACTCCCTCCTAGAGTAGGTAGATAACCTTTAAAATCCTTTTTCACCCACCTGATAAAGGCAGAGAACCTTGAATCCTTTTTCACCCACCTGGTAGTGGAAGAGAACCTAGATATGCTATTTATGAAGATCTTCCTTAGAGCCACCAAGGAACTAGGAAAATGACTTAAAGATGATTAATACCTTACTTAGAGCAACCTTTATGAACCCCTCACAAACTCCCCCTCATAAGGATCTCTCTCTCTCTCTCTCTCTCTCTCTATCTCTCTCTCTCTCTCTCTCTCTCTCTCTCTCTCTCTCTCTCTCTCTCTCTCTCTCTCTCTCAAGATCACCCTCTTTTTTCTTTAAGCTCCCTCTTGGATAGTGTCCACAATGAAAGATTCCCACAAAAGATAATTAGAGAGCTTAAATAGAGATCATCTAAAAGAAGCCCTAATTTTCAATTATATGCAACTAATCATCTAGAATGATTGACATATCATACTATACAATTAATACAAAATAGACCTATCAACTAGGATGATCACCTATGCTCTGTATAATCAGTACAAGTATTTATAAATATTATCCAAAATCATCCTGCGATCATCCAGGATAATTAGTTTAAATACTATATTGATCATCCAGTATGAGCTTGGACGATGGGTTTGCAATCTCCATATCATCCTGAGAACATCTCTAGATGTCCACGATGATGCTCCTGGATGATTACTATAAAGTTATTATTTTTCATCTTAAATGATAGGGGATGGTCCTATAAAAATATAATATATCATCTAGTATGATCCAGATGGATCATTCTGTACGGTATGACTAAACAATTTAACCATAATTAAAACCCTTAATTATCAGATCAATTTAGGCATGATTTTCATAAATCATCCAGGATGATGATGAATATCATGTACGATTAAAAAAAAAATTGAAATATAAAACATTACCTAAATTATGGTTGGCTGCTATTTTCATCTTTTAAGCTGATCTTCCTGGATGATATATATTATCCAGTGTGATTAGTTTAATAATATGTTTAATTAGTTAGATGCCCTAATTAGGATTTTTATTTTTTGACTTATCATCATGTATAATTTTAGATTATCCTGTATGATTTCGTCAAAAATAAAAAAGATCTCTAACTCACCAAATTTCTCCACCTAAGTGGGTGTGTGAAAGGTTACTTAGCTTGGGGTCCACCATATTCAAGGTTTGACTCAAGATAGGTTAAAAATATATTGCTATGAATTTACAAGCAAACATAACCCTAATTTACCCAATCTTGAGCTGATTTGTATCATAAGTGATCTTTATGGACCTGAATAGTTAGTAAGCATGGAAAACAAAATAGATATTTAATAATAGTAGTGGTAAAGAAATAATAATATTTTTTTATCATCAAAATCAAGGTATTTGGATCCAGATTCACAATATTAGAAACTCAAAACTTAGGAATCTAGTACACTAGGCATATCACTTCTTTGAAATCATAGGATATTCTAATTCAAATATTATATGATATAGAGTTTATAGGAAAGCACTTCAAGAATATGTCAATTCACAAGATAGTCCTTAGTTTCTCGGTTTAGTAGAAAAAAAATTAGTTTCCCTATCCACTATTGAAGATGAATATGTAGCCTTAGGATGTTGTGTGGCCCAAGTCCTTTGGTTAAAATAATAAATACTGGATTTAGGATTACTTGTTGGTACCATTCTAATATTATGTGATAACACTATTACTATATGTATTTCAAAGAATCCAATCCAAACACTCTAGGACCAAACATATAGATATAAGAGACCATTTCATTAGGGACCATGTCACCAAGGGAGATAGAACTAGATCATGTAGCCACTGAAAATCAGCTTGTAGATATTTTTACAAAATTACTAGCCTTTGAAACCTTTAGCACGTTAATAATCAAATTACATGTAATAGATATTCATGCTTCAAATTGATGCTTTTTTATTTCTATTCTTTTTTGTTTTATTTATATGTTTATTTTAGTTTGTGTTTTTTTTTTCTTTTGATTTTTTTTATTTTCCTTCAGTGTTTGAAGAATCAAATCACTGCTCACTTCTATTGTTTAATTTGTTTTTTAAATGAAAATTTTCCCTTATTTTTCTTTAAAAGAATGTAAATAGTGATTGACTCCTATAAAATAGTAAACAAAGAAACATTGATGATTATTTCTCTTCGTATAACTCATTTAGTGGTGTGTTTTCTTTTTGAATCAAAATCTATTTCAAATTAAAAGTTAGACTTTGAAATAGAGATCTATTCTATCTTTGTAAAGTAATCTATCTCATATGAATAATGTTCCAAGTCAATGAATCTCTTTCAAGTTTTCTAAATCAAGTGTTTTGCATTTATCATATGGATATGATTCTATATTATGGTTTTCCCTTTCTTATATAAGAGAGTGAGTACGTTTACCTTCTCTCATATTTAGGAGATAATATCACAACTAATAATTTTTTTAAAATATTTAGAAAGGAAGCAATCATGCAAAAAAAAAAAAATGAGGCACAAATTGAGTCCAAAACTGAAAAGATGTGAAATGAACACTAAATAATTGCAAGATGCATGAAGTGCATCAAAAATCAAAATATGCAAAATATTCTCAACAAGTTGATAAAGATGTACAAAATGAGCTTACTATGAGTTAGCTTGACTTTCTTTTAAATCCTTAAAAAATCATAGAAGACTACCTTTGCTAATTGATATCTCTTACACTTAAATTTGAAAATTATGATATCTAATTGATTACTTTATAATATTATTTTCTTAGTTATTTTTCTAAAATGAAGTTTGAAAAATTTACTTTTACCATCTAATTTTTTTATTTAGATTTTTTTAGAAAGAATTTTAACTTGTAGGTGTTCGATCAAGGGTATATTTAAACCAAATTTTTCTAGCCTTTTTGAATTTCAGCATTTTCAATTCATTTTTTTTACTAGTTTTTAAATCTAATAATAAGATAAATTTATCATTTATGGGAGCAATTTGATTAAAAAAATTGGTTTTCTCTTATGGTTATTTTTGTCATAGTTTTTGATCAATTTTCTATTATTTTTGCATGGTTTTTATTTTGAATCCTTCATGATTGTCACATTTCATTCTTTAAGTTCTTCAATGTTTGTTCACATTGTCCAGTACGATTCACATCATACTATACGATCTTAACAATAATTCACTTCTCTGATCACAACATATCCAATGACTAATATCAATTAATTATTGGTGATCATCTTGTATGATTCATATTTTTTACTATACGATCCATGTGGAAGCATCCATTGGATGATTTGAATGCAATCGATACAATCATTTGTTACAAATCACATGTATGATCTACATGTTTGTACTATATAATCTGGCCAGTCAATGATCATACAGGCTGACTCCTCACAATGATCACCTTTGTCTAATCATTTCGTATGATGTCTAATCGTACTACATAATATAACCATCTTTTTTAGCCAATCATTTGGACTAATTGAATGTACAAGATCAACCAATACAATGTCATGATCATAGTGTATGATCTTATGATCGCAATATATGATCTATTGACTCCTATGTAAAATACTACTTGTTCTTCTTTTACTTCACACCTTTTAACTCCTATAAACCCTTACTTCCCTCTTACACTCTTGTTCTTGTAATGACTGGTGGCAAAAGGTTCAAGCACTTGCAAGTAACTCTTTAGGTGTGCTATCGATCCTCGATTAACTAAAGAAGCTGATGAAGCAGCCTACAACCATTATAAAACTGTTGGCATAATCCCCTTTAATATTGTTAACCAAAATGTTTTGAATTTTTTAGGTAGTTGATATGTTTTCCTTAAATAACTCTTTATTTACTTCTTACACTATCCTTTTCGATTCACTAAAGAAGCTGATGAAGCAGCCTACAACCATTATAAAATTGTTGGCATAATCCCCTTTAAGATTGTTAACCAAAATGTTTTGAATTTTTAGGTAGTTGATATGTTTTCCTCAAATAACTCCTTGTTTACTTCTTACTCTATCCTTTTCAATCAACTCTAAACTTTTATTTAAATTCTTTACAAACCTTCATATTAATAATGAATTTACTACCCCTACAATCGTATGTTAATCAAAGTCCTATAGAAATAAACCTACCAAGATTTTTTTTGAATTACTTCACCTTTCTTTCACTAGAGATAAAATCCACATCTTGGCATCAAAAACTAGATTATCATTGGGCTCTTGCTAATACCATTCTTAGGGAAACTAATGTTAATAACCCATGTAGCCCAATTCAATACCTTAGTTAAGTATGCCCGAATCATCCAGTTCATCCTTTCGCAACCCAAATTATTCCTAAGTTTTCGGATCATATTCACATTACATTTATTCTTTCACTTACCACCTAATACATCATGGGCTAACACTGATTTTAATGCATATGATCTTATCATTTGCTATATTTAACATCTAACCTGCATTAGAGATTTTTTGCCATCAAAGAAAGCCTAATGTATCCTTAGGACATCTCATTGCCTTTATCCTAGAGTCAAAATATAATTTTTAATTTCTAGCACAATTGGATCACCTCCTTACATTCTACTCCAATAGCTCCTTCCATCCATCCTTCACAATATTCATCATTATAATATACATGAAGAGCCTGTATAAGAGGAGGAAGGTCCTATTCCTTCACCTATCCCTATCCATAATTAGTCTCAGATTGATTAGCTAGTTCAGAGGTTTGATCAGTCGGAAGGCTTATGTTAACTCCCTACGTAGCCGAGTAGCAGCAACAACATGACTAAGACTTCACTTGCTTTGATGCCTATGTAGCATAGCTGCAAAAGTAGTATGACTAATATATGGTATGATTTTGGAGATTAGTTTGACTCTCTTCATCCTTTCTTTCAGCCACCACTACCACCACCTCCTGATCAGGATCCCTATGGGTTCTAATTTGTTTTGTTTTCTATTTTTGTAATATACTTACTTTGTCCTATTTAGTTTTTTCTTTTTCCTCCTTTTTGTTATGTTAGAAAGAAGGAGTAGTGTATTATTTGCATCCTAAAATTACATCCTGTGATTTAGTTAAATTAGTTTTTTTGGCTTAATATCTTTTATTTTTAGTTATGTCTCACATTTCCTTAAAAAAATTAACTTTCCTTAAATTCAAAATTATTGCAAACCTGGATTGAAGGATTAAAATTTTGTTGATAGCAAATATTTTTAATATTCCTATTTTCTTACTACCGTTACTACTGCACATTAATTTTGGTTACCCTGCCTACTAATATTTTAGGTCCACATGGTAAATTGCAATTCAAGCTTGCTCAAGTTTTAGTAGATTAGGACTGAGTCAGTCTGTAAATGTAATTCCAGTGGTTTTTTCTTTTCTTGAGTCAAATGTAATAAGGTGGATCCTGATGCTAAGTAACCTTGCACGCACACACTCAGGGGGAGACATTCTATAAGTTTAAGGTTTTTTTTATTTCCTGAAAAGATACCCATCCCACTCAGATCATCCTACATTAAAAGGGTTGAAATACACTGATCATATAGGATGATCTGTCGATTATCCTGGATTGATCTTTGACAGCAAGTTTCAAATTAGGGCAATTTTTTAAGGCTTTCTTTATAAGATCTCTTGATTATCAATAAGAGTATCTTTTGTTTAATGTCCTAATCTGAGAGAGCTTAGAGAAGGAGAGGGAGAGATTCTTATGAGGAGGGAGTTTTTGAGGTGTTTCACAAAGGTTTCTCCAAGCATGGATGCGAGTCGTCTTCTCTCATTCATTATACTTGGCTCCTTGGTGGCTCTAGGAAGGTCTTCTTCAGTAATCGATCAAGGTTCTTTGACTTCTTCAGGAGGAAACAAAATAAGTTCAAGTTCTCTACCTCATCGGGGTCGATGAAAAGGAGTTTGTAAAGGCTTCTTCACCTTATTGTGGGAGCAAAAGGAGAGTCGTTATGTTTTAGTGCAATACCTAGAGGAGATGCTCTAGGGAGTGACGTAGGTCAAGTTGACCAACCAACTATAAAATTCGCTGTTCTCTTTCTATGTTATTCCTGCACTTTAATTTTCCACATATTAATTTTTATGGTTGATTGCATTTGTTTTAAAAACATATGAAAAGGTTTCAAAAAGTTTTTTTACTTTGTGTTTAAAAATATTTTAAAACTACCAATTCACCGTCTCTTTTGTGTTTGCCTCGGGCTAGTTCATAAGAGCTTAACAACCCTAACAAAATTTCACATTATGAGTGGTAGTTTCAGAGAATGTAAAAAAACTATCAATGTTTTTAAATAATAATATTTGTTATCATCTAAAAGGTGAAGATTGTTATAAATCTAGGCCAAAGTACTATGATTTTATATGATAACAAATATTATTGTTTCTTTATCACTATTATTATTACATATTTATTTTTTATTACCCTGCTCACTAATATTTCAGGTCCACAAGTCCACTAGCAACTTTCAATCTACTTAAGTTCATGTTGACTAGTGTTGAGTCTATGTGAATTTTTAATTTTAAATATACTTTTACCTTTCTTGAGTCAAATCATGTATTTGATGGACACTAAGCTAAGTAACCTTTCACACACACATGCTTAAAGGGTGTGAGTTACTGAGTTAGGAGAATGATGAATTTTCTAAAACCAATCATTATGAACAATTTCTATCATAATGCATGATCACATTAAATAGAAACCTCATTAATTTTGGGCACCCTATTAATTAAGATTGATTAACTAATCTTAATTGTAAATTCATATCTTATAGGATGATCATTTATGATTATGAAAATTGTAGCCGCCAATCATAATTTAAGTAATATTTTTAATATTCAAATTTTATTCTAATCATATAGTACAATATACATCGTACTAGATGATTTATAACAATCATGCTTAAATTTATCATGTGATGAGGGGACTAATTATGGTAAAATTTCTTGATCAGATTGTACATGATAATCATAAAAATTATACTAAGACAATTAGTATATACTACTACTTAAACTAATTATATAGGACAATGCTATTCATACTATCTGTAAGGGCTATTTTGTACTAATCATATAGGATAATCTAAGGAATTATACTGGTGAACTTTGACGTCATAATTGATAATTTGGGTTTTTTTTGAAGGCTCTCTATTTAAGCTCTCATATCTTTCTTTAGAAAAAACTTTTTTTGTTGTCTTATTTTAAGAGGAAGCTTAAAAGAAGAGAACGACAGATTTGGGAGAGAAGAAAGGGTGAGACTATTGTGAGGGGGAGTTATGAGGATTCACAAAGGTTACCTCAAGTAAGATTACTATTTATCATTATTCAAGCTAATTTCTTGATTCCTTGATGGTTTTTAAGGAGATATTCTTCAGCATCAGGGAGTATTCAGGTTCTCTGCCTACTCTAGGAGGGAGTAAAAGGATTCAAGTTTCTCTATATTCTTCAGAGGGAGTAAAAGGATACAAGTTCTCTTCCTACTATAGGAGGGAATAAAAGGATTCAAGGTACTGTGCCTCACCGGATTTGAGTGGAAGATATTTTTGTAAGGGTTTCTTTACCTAGCTATGGAGGCTAAATGAGAGACCTTACACAATTAGTGCAATTACTTAGAGGAGTCTTCTAGGGAGTGGACATAGTCAGATTTTGATAGAACCATATAAAATCTAGTTTGGTTTTGGTTTCTTTTTACTTTTATGTATTTTCATTTTTGCAGCTCGTTTGTGATTTTTTGGTGGTTAAATGTTTGATTTAGTGAACGTAATCTTACTTTCACATTATGCGATAAGCTTGTTTCATTTTAGATATTAAAAAATATAAAAATACTTTATTTTTTTACTTTAAGTAATTTTTTAAATAACTACGATTCACCAATTTTCCCCCTCTTGTGTAGCCTTGGGATTATTCTAAAGGTTTTAACAACTTCCGCAAACTTTCACATGTTACTAAAAAGATAATCAGATGCTCTACTTAAAAAGCTTAATAATACATGAGAATATAAACTCTAACCTCATATTATGGGATAATATAGTTGGTTTGAAGTTAAATTTGCTCTATTATGGATCAAGATTATAAATCCACAAAAATTTATAAATTTAAATTGTAATTCGAGACTGAGTGCAATAAACTCGTCCTAATTTGGATGATGACAAAAAAAATTATTGAGTTTGAAACTAATATATTTTATCCCAATCTACCCCCTCTCTGAGAGATATAATATTAAAAATTAGAGGAAATACATTTATTTATTATTATTTAAAAGAACTTTAAATAAACATATGTTTCAATCTACTCAAGAATCTCAAGGAGTCATAGAAATCCATATATGTTATCTATTAGCTTCTTTAGGAGAATAAATAGAAGACATCTTCAACCAAAGATTTGAATGAAGTCTCAGGACACGCAACCAAAATTTCTACAGTATAAAAGAAGAGACTAAATAAGATAGAAAGACTTTTTAAAATTGCAAAGTTTAAAATTTCTTTGAATTGGGTACCTAAATCCTTATGCTTTTCAACTATATGATTTTTTATTTATCCAACAATAGAAGTAAGGATGTAATGAGAAAGAGTATAGTGTGCTTAGTGGTCCTTTTTGATAGCACATGATAATATTTTTAAATTATTTAGCAAAAAAAAATATACATTGAAGCATAATTAAATTTGACTGAAGTAAAATAATCTTTTTAGATTCTTCTCTAAAAGTCGATACCCTCTATCCCAAAATTTAGGGGTGATCTATTAGTATTTAGTATCAAAAATGGAGATGACAACTTTTGAAAATTCAACCATTTGGATGAAAGGGCTTTTGGTTTGTAATAACCATACCATTAGAATTGACTACCTTAGAAACGGAAGCCATATTTTCATATCATAGATTTTATGCTCTCCTAGTATAAAACCCAACTTCACAAGTATGAAAATAGCTCCTTCCACTCTACCTCATTATTTTAAATACTTTCACATGGGTGTTAAATAACCATATTTATAGATATTCACAACCATTCTCAATTTTATAAAAATAGGTACATATGAATTATGGAACAACTATTATCTATTTAAAATGAAGATAGTGTTTTTATTAAAAACTTTCAAATAGTGAAGTGATAGAAAAAAAAGAAAAAAAATTAAGAATTAAAATAAAATATAATAACGAGAAAGAAAAATCCTTACCGGCTGGAACAAAAAATGATTTATTGAACTAGGTTGCTCATCCTATATTAAAGGAGGTGGTAGAGTGGCTCGTAAAGACAATGAGGAGTAGTGGAGGATAGAAAAAAAAAATGAAAAATTATAAAAATATCATTTTACACTTAATGTCAATAAAGATTGCCTTGTAATATATGTAGATTTGGAATCTTCTACAAAAAGATGAATTATATATATTTGCCAAAAAAAAAAAAAAAGCTAAAAAATATAAGAACATAAATGAAAATCTCACAATCTTTAAATCAGTTTTAGTCTCAAAATAGTAAACTAACGATGATATATGGTCCATGTAGTTATAAATATGGTCCCCAAGTTTTGTGATTTTGATGATAACAAACATTATTTTTTCCTTAGTACTAATTTAATTATTGTATATCTATTTTACGTTACACTGCTGGCGTCGCTAACATTTCAGGTCCACAAGTCTACTAGCAATGCCAATACTGCTCAAACGATCCGGAATACTTTGTAGACTAGGGCGTAAGTCTCTATGTACATTTCAATTTTAATATTACTAATTTACCTTTCTTGAGTCAAATCCTGTATCTGATTGGAACTCTGACCTAAGTACTCCTAGCTACAAATCGTACACCTGGTAACACACACACACACAGGGGCGGGGATCCCATGGTATCTGATTGGACACTAAGCAATGAATAACCTTACACTCACACACGACACATACACACAGTCAAATGATGAGTTTAGTAAGCAAGGAGAAAGATGAATCATCTAAACTCTAATTCCACCACTGAGTGATTTATATCATACTCACACTGATCACTTAAAATAGAAAAATCATTAATTTAGAGCACCTTAATATATGAAAATAGATAAAATAATCTTGATGATACGAGTCATATCATTACTGGCTGATCATTTTATGATTTGAAAAACAGATATCCAATTCTAATTTAGGTAATCTGTTAATATTCACCATTTTAGTCTTGCTACAATCATTAATATTATGACCACCCACACAGTACGATACTAATTATGAAAATTATCCCTAAATTGTTCCTTGTGATTAGAGATCCCTAATTTTGTAAGAATTATCCTTACATAAAACTCATACCAGGATGATCACAGAGTCATACCAAGACAATCAGTAAAAATACATTAAACTAATCATACGAGGATAATTGCTTATTTAATACTATCTGTAAGGCTTTTTTTTATTAATTGTATAGAAGATCATAGGATCATACTGGATGATCTTTTGATGACAGAATTGAGAATTAGGGTTTTTTTGGAGGCCCTCTTTTAAGGCTCTCATATCTTTCTTTTAGAAACATTCTTCTTTGTTGTCTTATTTTGAGAGGGAGCTTAGAGGAAGAGAATGAGGCTTTCAGGAGAGAAGAAAGAGTGAGATTTTTATGAGGGGGGAGTTTTGATTGGTATATCACAAGGGTTACTCTAAGCAAGGTTTTCATTATCTTCTTCAAGCTACTTTCTTGATTCCTTGGTGGCTCTAGGAGACATTTTTCAACATCAAATTCAAAGTTCTCTACCTACTCCATGAGGGAGTAAAAGGATTCAAGTTATCTACCTACTTTTGGTGAAAGTAAAAAAGATTCAGGTTCTCTGCCTGCTCTTAGAGGGAATAAAAGGATTTAAAGTACTTTGCCTCCCGAGGCAGTGGAAGAGATTTTTGAAAAAGCTTCTCCGCCTAGTTTGTGGGGGCAAAAAGGTGAGACACTAAAAGGTTTTGTGTAATACCTCGAAGGTGGACTCCAGGGAATGTGTTGTAGGTTAGATTTGACCAAAGCAAATATAAAATCTGATGCATTTATTCTTTTACTTTTTTGTATTTTAATTTCCACGCTCGTTTGGTGATCTTAGTATGGTTAAATTTTTGATTATTTTGAACTTAATCTGCTTTTCCGCAATTATGGGATAATTTTATTTGTCTTAAAATATTTTAAAAGGAAAAGTCTTTTCTTTTTTGATTTAAGTAATATTTTAAATAACCAATTCACCCCCCCTCTTGGTTAGCCATGGGCTTATTCTTAAAGGTTTAATAACATTCATGATTTTTCAAGTGGGTATCAAAGTATGATTCAAAAAATTAAGTTTTTTAAAATAACTTTTGAAAAAAATATTAATAGCTAACTTTAGAAATTGTAATACTGCGGAAGCATACAATCACACGACCACCATTATTTGTTAATATTCCTATCAACTTTTAAAAAGTATGCATGTCTATCTTTTTTACAATTATACTAATATTATTGCATGTGGATGTTTTTGTTCACAAAGTATATTCTGTACCTTCCACATTTATTAATGGCATTAAACTGAACATCCTTTTTTTTGAATGGAGCAATAAAAGATAGAGATTTAGCCCAACGAAATGTTAAATGTTTGAAATGCTTTTTCTTTGTGTTAAAAATATGAAGATTACATGCATTTATCTACTTGTATAATTGGAAAATATAAATTTGGGTAAATTATGCATAACCTATGAAGGAACAAATGAACTGAAACAATCTATGTTAAATATTTTGCTCCATAATTATGAACTCTTTTGCATGAAAGCTAGTGAATTAAATTTTTAAAATGTATACTAGGTTCACTCAAATTGTTACTTCTATGTATGCTTTAGTAAGAGAACTTACCAACTATAAGGAAAGTTAACAAAATCTTGCATTGCTTACATATTTCCTATGATGAAAAAATTATTGCTATTATTGTAATCTAAAGATTTGAATGTTTACTCCATATATAACCTACTTGGATCACTCATTGCCTATGAGGAAGGAGTGAGTCAAAGACAGCTTTGTGCATGTTAAAAGAGAAAAAGAGAAAATTATAGCCTGAAAGCTAATGACTTTAATAGCGATAATTCTGCACTTGAGGATGACAATGGCATAGTACTAATGATAATATAATTCATTAGCTTTCTCAAGAAAAAATAAAGACATCATTAGCAATGGAAGAAACGTACATCCAATAAAAATTCCAAAACCTTTGATGTCATTTATTGTTTGTGAATGCAGGAACCAGGGCACATGAAGACTGATTGCCCTAATCTAAAAACTCAGCCAATTAAGGAAAAGTTTAAAGAAAAACCAAAGTTCATGAAGGTCAAGCAAGGATAAAAATGTTTTTTTGGGCACGCCGACTCCCCGCTTTATTACTCATCTGAGATAAAAGCTGAAGAGGAGGTAACCAACATGTCTTAATGACTTGTAATCACCTTGATCATTCTGATCATGAGGAGGTATGTGAGCTTTCCCGTAGTATGTACTATTTGAAGTTTATGAAAAAAATTATATGCATATAGGGAAGCTCAAGAAAATATAATGGCAAGCTTGAATTCTGATTTTCTAAAACTACGGAAAGAGCATGTATAATGCCCTTAGGAAAAATCATTCTACTTTGGATAGTAATCTCATGGCTTTATTAGATGTAATTTGACTCTTTAATTAGAAAGCATCTTGAGTTAAGTGTTGAACATGATTCGTTAAAAACATCGCATGTTGAATTAGAAAATGCATTCAAAGAATTAGAAAACTCTTGCATGTAAATTAGATGTAGTTGAGCATACATTAAAAATTTAAAAAATAAATTCTTAAAAACTTGTAAAATCTTTACAAATTTAATTAAAAGAGTTTAAATAAATAAAAACACTTCCAACACTTGTATAGCTTCATAAACACACCTTTATATCATGAATTCAATCCTAAGAAGAGGCACCATAACCTACATAAAATTTGTAAACCCTTTTTTTAGAGTTAGATGTTTTTCTTGTAGCATGCTAGGACATATCTCCCACACTTGCACTATCCACTGACAACACATTTGGTGTGAAAACAAAGATTGCATAATAACTTAGCATAACATGCAAGCATCTCATTTTTTTAATTAATAAAGGTGAAACCCAAACTTGTTTTTTGTTCCTAAATCAAACTTTTGATGATATTGTAGGGATGCTCTCATAGAAGGCTGCATGAGAGTAATGTGGTACCAACGCTCGATAGTGGATATTTAAAAGCACATGACTTGAGATGTAAATCAATTTCATTTCACTAGAGGCTAGAGCAGGAGGCAAGGTGACACTTGAAGATAATACCACTTGGAGAGTGGTGGGCTTTAGGTATAGTTAGAAACTCAAAAAAAATTCTTCATTAAAAATGTTTTAGTGGTAGATGGCTTAAAAACCTAACCTAACTTAGCATAAGCTAGCTCTTTAATAAAGGCTTTAGCATTAAATTTTTATCAACCTACTACATTATAAACTAAAATGGAAACATTATATCATAAGGAAAAATAATTAATAATATTTACATGCATGATTTAGATTATATTGATCCTGGTGCTTCTCTTTACCTAAAAATTGTTGTCGATGAATCCTGGTTGTGGCATAAGAGATTATTTCATGCAAGTATAAAAAATCTTAGAAAAATCACCCAAAAGACTTAGTAAGAGACATTCCCAAACTAAAGTTTGCTAAGGATCACTATTTGATGGTGTTAGTTAGAAAAGTAAGTCAAACCCTCCTTCCACTCAATTAGGGACATTAACAAGAGGAAACTATTAGAAATCCTTCACATGGATCTTTTTAGACCAGTTAGCACTGCAAGCCTAAGAGGGAAAGTCTTGGGTATGTGATTATTGTTGATTTCTCGAGCCTTACATGGGTTAGATTACTATTTAATAAAAGTAAATTCATTCAAGGAATTAGATCATTCTCCACTTAGATTTAGAGGAAGTTAGGTTATAAAATTTTGATAATTCAAAGTCATCATGGTGGAGAATTTTGAGAATGAGAACTTAAATCTTACTACAAGGAGCAAGAAATAGATCATAACTTTTTAGTTTATAGATCCCCTCATTAGAATGAGGTTACTGGAAGAAAGAATATGACTATGGTAGATGCCACTAGAGCCATGTTAGATGAATTTTCACTTCTAAAATACTTCTGGGTAGGAGTATTAAACACTGCCAATTATGTTCTGAATAGGGTTAATGTTAGATCAAAGATGAACATGACACCCTATAAAGATCTTAAGGGTAGGACACCTAACCTTTGTTACCTTCATATTTTTAGATTTATAGTGTTCATTCTAAATAACGGTAAATATTTGTTAGAAAACTTTAACCCAAAATTTGATCAAGAAGTCTTCCTAGGATACTCAAATGTCAGAAAATCCTATATAGTTTTTAATAAATAGATATTAGTGGTAGAGGAGACAACTAATATTTGTATTTAATAAATCTAATAATTTTAAAGGGTCTAGGGTAGAAGAAGAAGAAGTTGAAGGAATCACCCAAGGAGTAGAATCTATAAATTTGGAGGAAAGGGTAGAACCTAAAAATTCACTGCCTAAAAAATGGAGATATTCTTCAAGACATCCTAAAAAATTGATCTTATGAGATCTATCTGAAGGTGCTAGAACTAGACATGGACTTAAAAAAGAAGTAAATCACTTTATCTTCATCTCAGTAACTAACCTACCAACATAAATCATGCCCTATTTAATAAATTCTAGATCCTAACCATGCAATAAGAGTTAAATCAATTTGTGAGAAATATTGTTTAAGAATAAGTTGAAAGACCTAAGGATCAATGTTATTAGAACTAAATGGTGTTTTAAAAATAAAATGAATGATTCTTGTATAATGGTTAGAAATAAAGCAAGATTAGTGGCTAAGGGATAAACCAGATAGAATGATTTGATTTTAAAAGCAACCTTTTGTCCCTGTAGCTAGATTGGAAGCTATAAGAGTGATACTAGCTTTTATCTGCATTAATGGATTCAAATTATACCAAATAGATGTAAAAAATGCCTTTCTAAATGGGATAAGAAAAGAAGATGTTTATGTTGAATTACCCCCAGGCTTAAAAATTCACAAATTTTCTAATAATTTGTTCAAATTAAAAAAATGCATTATATGGATTTAAATAAGCACCAACAGCATGGTATAAAAGGCTAAGCACATTCCTACTAGAGAGAACCTTTATTTAGGGGAGCATAGACACAAACCTATTTTAAAAAAGATAGGAATAAACTACTCATTGCCCAAATTTATATTGATGATGTTCAGTTTAGATCTATTGGTAAAAAATCTATATGAAGAATTTTTAAAAATAATGAGTAAGGAGTTTGAGATGAGTATAATGAAAGAACTGACCTAGTTTTTTTGGATTTTATATAAGGCAGAAGGATCATGGAATTTTCCTTAGTCAAACAAAATACATTAAGGACATCCTTTAAAAATATTTTGGAATGGATAAGGCAAAAAGCTAATAAACACTCTCATGAGTTCTACTATTCAATTAGATAAGGAATTAAATAGAAAATCACTTGATTAGAAGAAATATAGAGGAATAATTGGATAACTTCTTTACTTAACTACTAGCAGACTTAATATTATGTTTATTTTTTTTTCTCTGTATTTTATTTTTTAGCTGATCCAAAAGAGTCCACTTGATTTCTATTAGGAGAATCCTTAGATATATCTTAAGTGAAAGTTCGTGAGGGTGGTTAAACCTTAAAGAAATGGCCCTGAGGCTAACAAAGAGGGGGGGGGGGGGGGAGGGGCGGGGCAGGGGTAAATTAGTAATTTTAAAAATTCTTATAAAAAAAGTATTTTTGACCTTTTTAAATATTTTAGAACAAAATAATACAATAACCCTTGATGCGAAAGAAAAATTATTTTTACAATAATATTGCAATAAAAATTTTTCAAACATAAAATAAACCATAAAAAATTGCAAAAAAAGTGCTATAAAAGTAATGAGAAAGAACACACTGAATTTTTTAGTGGTTCAGTTAAATCTGACCTACATCAACTCCTTGAAAACTCCCTCTCCAAGTATTACACTAAACTCAAGTGACTCTTCTTTTTCTCCCACAATAAGGCGGAGAAGCCCTTAAAAAATCTTTCTGCCAATATGATGAGATAGAGAATCTTGAAATACTTTTACTCCCTCTTGGTGTAGGCAAAGAACCTGAAAATCGTTTTACTCCCTCTTGGAGTAGGCAGAGAACCTTAAAATCCTTTTTTACCCACTTGGTGAAGGTAGAGAACCTTGAATCCTTTTTCATCCACTTGGTGAAGGTACAAAACCTAGATCTATTGCTGAAGAATATCTTCCTCAGAGACACCAAGGAAGTAAGACAACACCTTGAAGATGATGAACACCTTGAAGAAGATAAACACCTTGCATGCAACAACTTTTGTTAACCCTCACAAACTCCCCATATGGATCTCTCTCTCTCTCTCTCTCTCTCTCTCTCTCAAGCTCTCCCTCTTCCTTCTCTAAGCTCCCTTTTGGATCAACTCCACAACAAAAGATTACCTTAAAAAATAATTAGAGAGCTTAAATAGAAAGCCTCCCAAATAAATCTTAATTTTTAATTCTGTGCAACTAGTCGTCTAGGACAATTGATAGATCGTCCTATATGATTAGTAAAAAATAGCCCTATCATCCAGGATGATCACCTATGCTCTCTATGATCAATAAAAGTATTTGTACAGATTTTCCAATACAACCCTACGGTTGTTTAGGATGATTAGTTTAAATACTATATTAATTATCTGGTATTACCTTAGATGATGGGTGGTAATCTCCCTATTATCCTAAAAACATTCTAGATGTAGAAGATGATCCTTCTAGATGATTAGAGTAAAGTTATGGTTTTTTCAAATTGGACGATGAGGGATTGTCCTATTAAATATAATATATCATCCAGTACGACCCAGATGGATAATCCTGTATGATATGATTGAAAAATTTAATTCTAATTAAATCCTTAATCATCAGATCAATTAAGGTATGATTTTCATAAATCATCCAGATGATATCATCCTGTATGATTATAACAAAATTTGAAAGTTAAAACATTTCCTAAACTATGATTGGTAGCTTTTTTTATTTTTTAAGATGATCGTTCTGGACAATATGGATTGTCCAATATGATTAGTTTAATTATGTATAATTAGTTGAATGCCCTAATTAGGGTTTTTTTACTAATAGTCCAGTACGATCTCAGATCATCCTATATGATTTGGTCAAAAATAGAAAAGATCCCTAACTCATTAAATTTCTCTCAATAAGTCTGTGTGAAAGGTTACTTAGCTTGGGGTCCACCATATTTAAGGTTTAACTCAAGAAAGGTTAACAATACATTGCTATGGAATTACAAGCAGACTTAACCCTAATCTTCTTGATCTTGAGCTATTTTGCATTGCAAGTGATCTTTATATACTTGCAAGGTTAGTAAGCAGGGAAAACAAAATAGATATTCAATAATATTAATGGTAAAGAAACAATAATGTTTGTTATCATCAAAATCAAGGTATTTGAATTAAGATTTGTAACAATCTCCCCCTTTTTAATGATAACAAACATTATTGTTAAAAATTTGAGATCAAATAATTTTTTAAATTAAATAAAGAAAGTAAGAAACATAAAAACAATACTAGTTTCCCTTAATGATAAAAGCAAACAACCCAACAACTACTCCCCCTTTTGACATCATAAAAAGAGGGAACAAGAAAAATACCACCTGGAACAAAATGCATAAAAAGAGAACTAGTACAAAACTAGAACCAAATACTAACAAACTAATAGAACAAAGAATCCTGATCAGGTGGAGGTGATGGTGGTGGCTGTTGAAAGAGTCGATGTAGGGAAGAAAACTGTTCCCCATACCTGGCCATGTCCTGGTCGTACTGCTGCTGTTGTTGGGCTTCGTATGCCTCAAACTGAGCTATGTCCTTATCATGCTGTAGTTGCTGCTCGGTGACATATGACTCAAATTTGGCTTCCCACTAGTTGAAATCTCCACCAGCTATTTTTAACTAGGGCTATTGGTGGATAGGGATAGGTTCGGGAATAGGTTCTTCCTGTTCCTCCTAAGGCTCCTAGTGTACATGTTGATGACAAGCAATAGTGAAGGGTGGGTGTGAAAGGAGCTATTGGACAAGAAAATATGAAGGTTAACTGGTGGGATTGGATATTGAAGGTTGTATTTCGTCTCAAGGATATAGGAAATAATATGTCCTAAGGCTAGAATTGGTTTCCTCTAATGGACGATATCCATAAATACTGGTTAAATGTTATATGTATTAGAATATGATATCAGTGACATTAAAAAAAATTTTTTGTGAGCTTAAATGTAGAAGGTGGTGAGGGGAATAACATGAGTGATATGAATCTAATCGCCAGCTTTAAAAAGAACAAATGAGCAAAGAATTTGTAGTATGGTTTGGGGCATCCTTAACTAATGTTTTTGCTTCGTCTATATGGGTATGGACATTAGTTCCTCTTAGGACATCCTTAACAGGAACCCAGTTGAAATTAGGATATGAGACAATGATATGGATCTTGTCTCTACTGGTTAAAAGGTAAAGGAGGTCATGTAAATCTTGATAAGTAGATTCTAATAGCCTCCTATTGACATAAGATTGTAGAGTAGTGAAGGCTTGGTTGATGTGAAGATTTGTGAAAAATTAAAAGAGGAGTTCAGAATTTAAAGGGAAGGCATATGTGAGGAGAGAATTAAATGTTATTCTAGAAAAGAGATAAAGTACTTGAAAGTTCAAAATACTTTGATCAATGAATTTTGATTTGAAGGAGTTATGCCAGCATTCTTGTAGCTGTGGTAGGCCTCTTCATCGTTTTCCTCGATAAATTGAGGATCGACTTCCCTCCTAGATGAGCTACCAACCTACATCCTAGCTCTTTTTCCACTCACCATTTACAAGACTTGGGAGTTTGTGTGAGAGGGAGGAAGTATTGGAAGAGTTTTTAGTGAAGAAAATGCTGAAAATTGGCTATTTATATAATGTCAGCCAAATCATCCAAGATGATTGTGGGATCATCCAAGATGATCGAGTGCAATAATGACATTTAGCTGATTCATCAAAAAGTTGGTCATATTGTCCAGGACAACAAGATATCATCCAAGATGACTAAACACATGCGATCATCCCAAGGAGTCAGCCTAGATGATCATTGACTAAATGCATCATCCAGGACAAACATGTGGATCATTTAGGATGATGTGAAATAATTGATTGTCCTGATAGAATAAAAATCATCCAATCATTTTTGCCATGTGGATCATCCAAGATGATAAGAGGATTTTCCAGTACGATCAGCAATAATTGACACAAATCCAACCGTTGGATGTGTTCTGATGGGAGGGGTGACTTTTTTGTTCAGATCATACAGGATGATGTGGATCATCCTGGATGATTTGAACAAAATAAAAAAATTCCAGGATATGGAAAGTGATGATCATGAGTTCTTCATGATAACAACATAATAAATAAATATATATATATATATATATATATATATATATATATATAGATAAACTAGAAAAAAATCAAAATCAAAAGAAACTTTTTTTTTGTATTGATTAACATAAGAAAATGATGAATTTCCCTTTGATTGGATTAAAAATCAATAAGAATTGAATTAACTTCACTAAAAACTTTAAAAACTTAGAAAACCAATGTTATTAACAAGAGCTTAGAGTTCTTACAGGTTAAAATTCCATTTTTCAAACACAAATCTAATTCAACAAAGAAATCAGATAAAAAAAGATTCCCGTTCAAGCTTCATTTCAGAAAAAGATCTGATAGACTAATATTACAAAGTAATCAAAAGAATGATTTTTAAAATTTAAATGTTTATATATATCACATGGCAAATGAATTCTTATAAAATTTAAAGATTTGTAAGAGAAGGAAGCTTATTTCTTGGTGGGCTCTTTTTGTCCCTCTTATCAGCTATTTGACACACTTTGCGTTGATTTTTGATACACTTTGTGTATGTTGTAATTATTTGGCGATCATTGTGCAACTTTTTAGTTTTCTTTTGGGATCATTTTATACCTCTATCATTTTTTCCTTGCAAGTTGGCTTCCTTTCAAAACCTTTAAAAAAACTCAATTGTGAGAACATCTTCCTGATTCAAGATAAGAATAACTCACTCTCTAATATATGGAAGAGTAAACCACAAATCAGAATTACATCCATACGATAAATGCAACAACCTTAATGAGAATACTTGAAGGTGATTCATTGACTTTTAGTATTATTCATATTAAATAACTTACTATTGGAAGATGAAATAGATCTCAATTTTAAAAGTTCAACTTTTAATTTGAAATAGATTTTGTTTCAAATAGAAATATACACCACTAAAGGAGTTAGAGAAAGAGTGACAATCATTTATGTTTCTTCTTTTAACTGATTTAGGGAAGACAATCACTGCTTATTAATTTTTGAAACCAAAGGCATGGTAAATATGTCATTTAGGAAATCAATATCAGCAAGGAGCATCAATCTAATTCTTTTTTAAAAGAAATTGAAAGAAAAGAAAAAAAAAAACATAACATAAAATACATAAACCTCAACAGACATACAAATAAATAACTACCAAAACATCAGAAAATAATAAATAATCATTTTAAGAATTAATATCATTACACCTAATGTAGTTCTTAAGATGCTGAAAGTTTCAAAAGCCAGTGGTTTTGTAAAGATATCAGTAAGTTGATTTTAAGTGGCTACATGGTGTAGCTATGTGTCCTTTATTAATATTGTCCCTAATGAAGTGGTGTCTTATGTCAATGTGTTTGATCCTGTAGTGTTTGATTGGGGTCTTTAAAATGCATATGACACTAGTGTCATCACATAGGATTAAAATCATTCCTACAGGTAGTCCTAAATCTAGAATTTTGTTGCTTTAACCAAAGGACTTGGGCCACAACTTCGTAAGTCTATGTACTCAGCTTCAGCAGTGGATAGGGTAACTAAGTTCTATTTTCTATTGGACCAGGAGACTAAGGTTTGTCCTATGAATTTACATATTCTAAAAGTGCTCTTTGAAAGTTCGTTAGGGATATTAGGACCTATGTGAACTGGCCCAAGGCTAACAAAGAGAGAGGTGGAATTGGATAACTTTAAAACCAAAGTTAAAACTCAAACACAAAAATCACCACAAAAAAAGTGCGGAAGAAAAATAAATGCGGAAGCGATAATAAGAAAAGAACACACTGAATTTATAGTGGTTCGGTCAAACCTTGACCTACATCCACTCCTTGGAGGCACCCTCCAAGTATTGCACTAAAATCGTGACTCTCCTTTAGCCCCCACAGCTAGGCGGATAAGCCCTTTACAAAATCACTTCCACCTTCCCCGGTGCGGCGGAGTCGCCGGGTCCTTTGACACCAAAGAGATCTTCTTCTTTGGTGAACTTACCTCGAGATAAGCCTTGAATCCAATGGTACTAAGGTGCGAGTTCGCCGGAGCAACCGTGTGGATCCCCCCACCACACTCCCTTGAGTTCCTCCCCCTCACAGGATCTTATCCCTCTCAAACTCCACCCTTTCCTCTCTCCCTTTCAAGCTCACTCTTCTAGTTTCCCCCATAAGAACGAAGCTACAATGGCTGCCAAAGACACTTACAAAGTGCCTTGCCATAGCTTAAATAGAAGCTCTCAAAACGAGCTCATTAATGCAAGTTACCGACATTATCGTCCAGGCCGATAGGCATATCATCCTGGCCGATCAGTACAAATTTAGCTCACTAGCCCAGGACGATTTGAGTCGATCAGAAGAAAATTGGTTACATCATCCAAGCCGATCTCATGATCGGACTGGCCGATTAGTTTAAAATCAATTTCAATCGCCCTGATCATCGCCCTGAATACAACTGTCCGATGTAGATCGTCCAGGACATCGTCCTGGCCGATCATGAGATCGTCCCGGACGATGTGATCGTATCAATCAACCATTAATGCTTTCTAAAGATACCAGATCAATTTAGGCATGATTGAGTTAGATCATCCTGGACGACAATAATATCATCCTCGCCAATTTCCTGAAACAAAGAAATTCCTAAACTGATTATGGCGGTTGATTCTTTCTGAATTGAGATTATCGTCCTGGCCGATACAAGTATCATCCAGGCCGATCTGTTGACGGCTGCGTTAATGAGGATGCCCTAATCAGGGGTTTCTGATTTTGGACCGATCGTCCAGGCCGATATTAATATTGATTCAGACGATGTTACCAAAAACAGAAATCATATAAGGAGCAAAAAGAATTTCTACTTAGTTATAGCCACACCAAATACAACAAACTCAAGAAAGGAAAAAGATTACAAACTAACATAGATCTAGTCTACCCAATCTTGAGCTGTTCCAAATTGCAGTCTGATCGTGTGGACCTGAAACGTTAGCACATAAGGCAATCGTAGAGAAATAAGGAATGTTTGCTATCATCAAAATCATAAAACCATAGATCCGTAACAATCTCCCCCTTTTTGATGATGGGAAACAATTCAATTTGAATTTTCAAAAAATCTCCCCCTCACTTGAATCGCTTTAAAAAAAAATAAGGGAGATAAAAAATATTTTTGTAGTTTTAAATTTTTGAAAATAAAATAAGGGATACAAGTACATTTTAAATTTTTGAAAAGAAAAAAAGGGATACAAGTACGTTCTCCCCCTTTGACATTATCAAAAAGAGAGAAGGCACAGAAAACAAAAAGAAACTTTTTCAAATCTAGGAAAAAAATCTTAAAAATGAGAAAGTTACCTCTTAGTTTTAATCAAAATTTTTAGTAGAATTGGATTGACAACGCATAGCCCAATAAAGGTTAGAAATTCAAGATTCGATAATCCAAACTCAAGTTCTTTTAAAAGGCTTAAAAACTTTTTAATTTAATATCTAAATCATAAAACAAATTAGAGAAAGAAATAATCATTTTTCAAAAACTCCTTCCATAAAATATATCTAATAGAAGATCAATGCACGAATTGTTGAATCAAGAATCAAGATTTTCAAAGTCAAGTATCGAAAGTATCAAGGGTTTTCTTAAGCTTTTTAAGAAGTACAAGAATGGTAAGCATTAACTTTTTGTGGGCTCATTTTATGCCTCTTGACAATTGGTTGGCGCACTGCGCATCTTTTGATACACTTTGTGTATTCTATATGTTTCAATTTGGCGCTTTGCGCATCTTTTATTTTTTTGGCATCATTGGCCAATTTTTTGAATATGCTACCTTTCTTAATTTTAAAAAATAAAGAAAAACCCATCTTAGTGACAAAGCAAATTTCTTGATTAAGAAAATTTTGAGTTAGATTCAACGACTTGCAAAAGATTCCTATGTGATAAATAAAACGTAGGGAGATAAAATTTTTTTTTTCAAAAACCAATTTAAAAGATGAAAAAGATTTTAAATCAAGAGTAGAATAACCTCTTTTAGGAGATAGAGATTGAAAGAAAAAAAAAATCAAGAGTTTCCTTCCTTTGACTGTTTTTAGAGAAGTCAATCGCAACTAACCAAAGATTTCAAGAAAAAATAGGAAGTAGATTTTTCATTTTTAGAAAAGTGAATGTGTGTGTTGATCAGGGAAAAAAAATTTTTACGAGAACAACAAAAAAAAGAATAAACAAAAACGAAAAAAACATAAGATAAAAACGGAAAACTTAAAAACAAAAACAAAAAAAAACACGATAGGCTTTTAACCATTATCTCTTTACTGGTCTGATTCTTCAGAAACTATGTCTGCCCATGAGATTTTGTGTTTTTCATTATTTTCCCAATTAAACTTTAGCTTTTCCTTGCCCTTTTCTTTTGTAGGATGAATTCTTACATTAGGGCACGTATTCTTCATATGTCCAGGTTTCCTACATCGAAAGTACATAGTGTCAGTGGAAATATGGACATCCTTACCACACTTTTACCTTTCTTCCACTTTTGCTTATGCATTGGTGAGCTTTGTGATTTGCTTGACAATTCATTACTATCGTCACTAACTAAGCTTCCTTTTTCCATATCTTCAGCTTTTAGAACGATCGTTTCACCTGCATCCAAAAGTCTTTGACCCAACCCTTGCTCATAGGCAATGAGTGAGCAAATCAAATTATCAATAGAATAATCATTCAAATTTTTTTGATTCACAAATAGCAACTACTTTAGCATCGAATTTTTCAAGTAAACAACGAAGAATTTTGTTAACTTTTTCAAAATTTAAAAAATGTTTTCCTAAGGCATGCAATGATGTAGTAATTTGAATAAATCTTGTATACATGTCTAAAATCGTTTCAAAAGGTTTCATAGAAAACATTTCAAAATCATACATTAAAATATTCAACTTTGATTGCTTGATTTCATTAGAGCCTTCGTATATGATGTGCAATTTATCCCAAACTTCCTTACCAGTAGTGCACATGAAAACTAACAAAAAATCATCAGAATTTAAAGCACAGAAAAACAATTTAAAGACTTTGCATTTAATTGAGCATCCATTCGTTCATCCCTATTCCATTGATTAAAAGGAATATCAGTTCTAATTCCATTAACAATACGTGATGGTGATGAATAACCAGTTAAAATCATATGCCACATACGAAAATCAATCGATTGTAAAAAAAGTAGACATGCGAATTTTCCAAAAATCAAATGTAATATTTTCAAACAATGGTGGTGTAGTGATTGAATAAACCTCCGCAAAGTTACGATTAGCCATGGATCAAAAATTCAAAAGCTTTTAAAAAACTAATTTTTATGAATCCTGCTCTGATACCACTTGAAAGTTCGTTAGGGATGTTAGGCCCTATGTGAACTGGCCCAAGGCTAACAAAGAGAGAGGTGAATTGGATAACTTTAAAACCAAAGTTAAAACTCAAACCAAAATCACCACAGAAAAAGTGCGGAAGAAAAATAAATGCGGAAGCGATAATAAGAAAAGAACACAACGGATTTACAGTGGTTCGGTCAAACCTTGACCTACATCCACTCCTTGGAGGCACCCTCCAAGTATTGCACTAAAAATCATGACTCTCCTTTAGCCCCCACAGCTAGGCGGAGAAGCCCTTACAAAATAACTTCCACCTTCCCCGGTGCGGCGGAGTCGCCGGGTCCTTTGACACCAAAGAGATCTTCTTCTTTGGTGAACCTACCTCGAGACAAGCCTTGAATCCAATGGTACTAAGGTGCAGTTCACCGGAGCAACCGTGTTGATCCCCCACCACACTCCCTTGAGTTCCTCCCCATCACAGGATCTTCTCCCTCTCAAACTCCACCCTTTCCTCTCTCCCTTTCAAGCTCTCTCTTCTAGTTTCCCCCACAAGAACGAAGCTACAATGGCCACCAAAGACACTTACAAAGTGCCTTTCCATAGCTTAAATAGAAGCTCTCAAAATGAGCTCATTAATGCAAGTTGCCGACATTATCATCCAGGCCGATAGGCATATCATCCTGGCCGATCAGTACAAATTTAGCTCATTAGCCCGAGACGATTTGAGTTGATCAGAAGAAAATTGGTTACATCGTCCAGGCCGATCTCACGATCATCCTGGCCGATTAGTATAAAACCGATTTCAATCGTCCTGATCATCGCCCCTGAATACAAGCTGTCCGATGTAGATCGTCCAGGACATCATCTTGGCCGATCATGTGATCGTCCCGGACGATGTGATCGTATCAATCAACCATTAATGCTTTCCAAAGATACCAGATCAATTTAGGCATGATTGAGTTAGATCATCCTAGACGACAATAATATCGTCCTGGCTGATTTTCTAAAACAAAGAATTCCTAAATTGATTATAGCGGTTGATTCTTTCTGATTGAGATTATCGTCCAGGCCGATCTGTTGACAGCTGCCTTAATGCAGATGCCCTAATCAGGGTTTCTGAATTTGGATAGATCGTCCAGGCCGATATTATTATCGTCCCGAACGATGTTACCAAAAACAGAAATCATATAGGGAGCAAGAGAATTTCTACCAAGTTATAGCCACACCAAATACAACAGACTGAAGAAAGGAAAAAGATTACAAACTGACATAGATCTAGTCTACCCAATCTTGAGTTGGTTCCAGATTGCAGTCTGATCGTGTGGACCTGAAAAGTTAGCACATAAGGCAATCGTAGAGAAATAAGAAATGTTTGCTATCATCAAAATCATAAAACCATAGATCCGTAACACTCTTCCTATCAACTAAATATCCTACAAAATTTGAATTAGAATATCCTATGATGTCAAAGGTGGTGTTGTGCTTAGGATGTCAAATTATTAAGTCTTGGGTCCCTAAGAGATATCTAAGGATTCTCTTAACATTAATTAAGTGGAACTCTTTTGGATCAGCCTAAAATCTAGTACAAAGATAAACACTAAACATGATATCGAGTCTACTAGCAATCAAGTAAAGAGGTGATCTAATTATTCCTCTAAATTTCTTTATATCAATAGATTTTCCATTTGAATCCTTATCAAGCTTAACACTGGAACTCATGGGAGTACAGATTAGCTTGGCTTTATCCATTTCATATTTCTTAAGGATGTCCTTAATATATTTTAAATGACTAAATAAAGTTCCATCATCCTTCTACTTTATGCTAAACCCCAAAAACTATGTCAGTTCTCCCAACATACTCATCTCAAATTCTTTACTCATGGTTTTTAAAAACTCATCACAAAGGATTTTATTATATGATCCAAATAAAATATCATCAATATAAATTTGTATAATATTTAATTCATCTCTTACCTTTTTTAGAAATAAGGTGGTTTCTACACTCCCCTTAATAAAAGATCTTTCTAATAAGAATGTATTAGACTTTCGTACTATGCCCTAGGTGCTTATTTATGTCCATAAAATGCCTTTTTTAATTGGAACACATTATTAGAAATTTGTGAACTTTCAAAACATGAGGGTTATTCGACATACACATCTTTTTTTTATCACCCCATTTAGAAAGGTACTCTTAATATCCATTTGGTATAGTTTGAATCCCTTAAAGCAAGCAAAGGCTAGTATCACTCTAGTAGCTTCTAATCAAGCTATAGAGGTAAAAGTCTTTTAAATTGATCCCTTCTTTTTAATTATTCCCCTTAGCCACCAATCTTACCTTATTCCTTACTGCTACTCAAGAATCATTCATTTTATTTTTGAAAACTCATTTAGTTCTAACCACACTCTGGTGCTTAGGTCATCTGACTAACTCCAAAACAACATTTATTACAAATTTATTCAGTTCTTCTTGCATGGGTAAGATCAAGAATTCATCATATAAGGCTTGATTCAGGTTAGTGGGTTCAGTCATTGAAATGAAGGTAGAGTGGTTTACCTTTTTCCTAAATCCATGCCTGCTTTAACACCTTCAAATGGCTCTCCTAAGATTAATTCTTTAGGACAAGCTGAAGAATATCTCCATTCTCTAGGAAAAGTATTTTCAAGTTCTACCATTTCCTCTAGATTTATAGATTCTAAGCCTTGGATGAGTTCTAAAACCTCCTCTTCTTCAACCATAGACCCTCCAGATTTATTAGATTCATCAAACACAATATGAGTGATTTCTTCAACTATCAGTGTTTTTTTATTGAAGACTCTATAAGATTTCCCAACACTTGAATAAGCTAGGAATAATCCATTAGATTTTGGGTAAAAATTTCTTAGTTGAGACTTCCCATTATTCAAATTGAACACTTTACACCAAAGACATGAAGGAAAGAGAGGTTATGTGTGCTACCATTTAAAATTTCATAGGTGTTTTGTTCAGTTTGGATCTAATATTTATTCTATTCACAACATAATCGGCTATATTCACTTCTTCTTCCCAAAAGTATTTTGGATGTGAGCATTCAACTAACTAGGATCTAACAATTTTTTTCCAGAATCCTATTCTTTCTTTCATCTATCCCGTTCTGCTGAGGGGCCTAAGAGCTAAAAAGTGGTGATCTATCCCTTACTCCTTACAGAAAGTTTAAAATTTTGCATTCTGAAATTCTCTACCATGGTCATTATGAATGGTCTTAATTTCACATCTTAACTTTCTCTGAATCCAAATGGCAAAATATCTAAAATACTTGAATGATTCACTTTTATGGGATAGGAATCTAACCCAAGTAAATATTGAATAATCATCAACAATCACATACCCAAAGACCTTCCCTCTTAGGCTTGCAGCGGTGACAGGTCAAAGAGATCCATATGAAGGACTTCTAAGGGTTTCCTAGTGATAATATCTTTGATTGTGGGGAAAGAGGATTTGATTTGTTTTCCTAACTAATAGGCATCACACAGGTGGTCATTAGTGAACTCTAGTCTTGGAATTCCTCTCACTAAGTCTTTTTGGATAATCTTCCTTAGGATTTTTATGCTTGCATAGTCACAACCTCCTATGCCAAAATCATGACTTATTAGTAATTATTTTTAAGTAAAGAGCCATGTCATATTTATTGTAATTAATATTAAGCAAGTAGACGTTGTTGATCTTTTTTCCCTATAAAATATTATTATCATTTAAGATTATAATATAGCTGGTTAACAGAAACTTTATACTAAAGCCATTATCACATAGCCGATTAATGATGAGCAAGTTATGTTTCAAACCTTCAACTAGTAAAATATTTTCATTGATGAAATTTCTAGAGTTTCCAATTATACCTAACCCCACCACTCTCCTGGTGGTGTTTTCTTCGAGTGTTACCTTACATCTTGCCCTGGCCTCTAGTGATATGAATTAATTTGCATCTCCAATCATATGCCTTGAAAATCCACTGTCCAGGTACCACATTCTCTCATGAGGCTTTTTGTTAGAGCAGTCTTATAAAACCAACAGATGTTAGATTTGGGAACCATAATTGGTTTGGGCCCCATCTTCTAGAAAGAAGAATGAAATGCATGTAAGCTATGCTGTTGGTTTTAAATTTTATGTCTCCACACCCAACGTGTACTATGGTGAATAATGCAAGTGTGGGAGATTTGTCCTAGCATAGCACAAGAAAAACATCAAACACCAGGAAAATGGTTTACTAATCTTTTTTGGGTTATAGTACCTGTTCCTAGGTTTGAATGATGCATGCTGATGTGATGGATTATGAAATTCATTAAGTGAAGGGGTTTTTTATTTTCTTTGAAAGTAATTAATTTAGCATCTAAAAACATATTTGTAGTTCAAAGAATTGTATTTTGTATTTTATACGCATGTTCCCTACTATCTAAATCAGATGCAAAAGCTCTAGTATGCATTTCTAATTCAATATGTAGTGCTTTCAAGGAATAATGCTTCTTAGTTAAATCAAGATGCTTTGCATTTAACGAGTCAAATTCATCTAATAAATCCATATGATTGCTATCTAATGTGGAATGATCTTTTCTTAGAATTTCATGCCCTTTTTGCAAATTTAAAAAAAACAACTTTAAGGCTAGCATGTACTTTTTTGAGTTTCTTATATGAATAATAAATTTATTTATAAACTTTAAGTAATTTATCACAAGTAAGCTCACTTACCTCTTCTTGATCAAATTGATCAAGATGTTCGTTATCCATTAAACACAGGTTTATTACCTCCTCTTCTGCTTCAGTTTTAGAGGAGTTTGATATTTAACCCTCCTAGAAAGCCTTTTGAGTCCTTTTCTTTTCCTTCTTGAACTTAGGTTTTTCTTAACCATTCTCCTTACTTGGGTGAGCTTTTAGAGTTGGGTAATCAGACTTCTAATATCTTGGCTTCCTGCATTTAAAATAAATAACATCAGAAGACCTATTATGATTTTTATTCTTCTTACCTTTATTCCATTTTTTATGATGCTTTTTCTTTTTCCTCAAGAAGCTTTTGAATTGTCTAGTTATTAAAGCAATGTTAATATCTTTAGAACTAAATACATCAGTGTCATAATCATTAGCTTTTAAGGATACACTTTTCTCCTTTTTCATTTCACTTGCATCAAGCTACCTTTGGTTCAATCCTTGCTCGTAAGCAATTGGTGATCCAAGTAAGTTATCGATTGAGCAAACATTTAAATCCTTAGATTCAGAATGACATTAATCTTTACATCAAAGGAATAAGGTAAATATCTCAAAATTTTGCTAACTTTTTCGTAGTTTATTAGTTCTCTTCACAAGGCAGGTAAAGATGTAACTATTTGTGTAAACCTAGAATATATTTTAGAAATTGATTCACTAGGCTTCATGAAAAAAAGTTCATAGCCATGCAAAAGGATATTCAACCTAGATCGTTTAACTTTTTTCGTACCTTCATATGTTATTCATAGTTTGTCCCAAATTTCCTTTGCAATTGAACAAGTGGAAATATGCATATAATCTTCAGATTTTAAGGCACATAAAAAATAGTTCAAACACTTAGCATTCAATTGTGCTAGATCTTTATCATCAGTAGTCCAATCAGTAAAAGGGATTTTAGTTTTTATTCCATTCACTAATTTAAATTATGAAGAATAACCTTCCTTAACAAGCATCCACATGCGATAATAAATTGATTGTAAAAAAAGGACATGCAAGTTTTCCAAAAATCAAAAGGTATATTATAAAAAAGAGGCTATCTAGTGATTAAATATCCTTCTGCCGTGTTTCTATTTCTAAAGTTAGCCATGGATCGAAATTAAAAAGTTTCTAAAACTTGATTTTATGACTCTTCTTTTATACCTACAGCAAGGCGGAGAAGCCTTTATAAAATATTTCTATCGACACGGTGAGGCAGAGAACCTAGAAATCTTTTTACTCCCTCCTGGTGTGGGTAGAGAACCTAGGAATCCTTTTACTTTCTCCTAGAGTAGGTTGATAACCTTAAAATCCTTTTTCACCCACCTGATAAAGGCAGAGAACCTTGAATCCTTTTTCACCCACTGGTAGAGGAAGAGAACCTAGATATGCTATTTATGAAGATCTTCCTCAGAGCCACCAAGGAACTAGGAAAATGACTTAAAGATGATTAATACTATATTGATCATCCAGTATGACCTTGGACAGTGGGTTGCAATCTCCATATCATCATGAGAACATCTCTAGATGTCCCGGATGATGCTCCTGGATGATTACTATAAAGTTATTATTTTTCATCTTAAATGATAGGGGATGGTCCTATAAAAAATAATATATCATCTAGTATGATCCAGATGGACCATCCTGTACGGTATGATTGAACAAATTAACCATAATTAAACCCTTAATTATCAGATCAATTTAGGCATGATTGTCATAAATCATCCAGGATGATGATGTATATCATGTACGATTTAAAAAAAATTGAAAGATAAAACATTACCTAAATTATGGTTGGCTGCTATTTTAATCTTTTAAGCTGATCTTCCTGGATGACATATATTATCTAGTGTAATTAGTTTAATAATGTTTAATTAGTTAGATGCCCTAATTAGGATTTTTATTTTTTGACTTATCATCATGTATAATTTTAGATTATCCTGTATGATTTCGTCAAAAATAAAAAAAGATCTCTAACTCACCAAATTTCTCCACCTAAGTGGGTGTGTGAAAGGTTACTTAGCTTGGGGTCCACCATATTCAAGGTTTGACTCAAGATAGGTTAAAAATATATTGCTATGAATTTACAAGAAAACATAACCCTAATTTACCCAATCTTGAGCTGATTTGCATCATAAGTGATCTTTATGGACCTGAATAGTTAGTAAGCATGGAAAACAAAATAGATATTTAATAATAGTAGTGGTAAAGAAATAATAATATTTTTTATCATCAAAATCAAGGTATTTGGATCCAGATTCACAATATTAGAAACTCAAAACTTAGGAATCTAGTACACTAGGCATATCACTTCTTTGAAATCATAGGATATTCTAATTCAAATTTGATAACATATAGAGTTTATAGGAAAGCACTTCTAGAATATGTCAATTCATAAGATAGTCCTTAGTTTCCCGGTTTAGTAGAAAAAAAATTAGTTTCCCTATCCACTATTGAAGATGAATATGTACCCTTAGGATGTTGTGTGGCCCAAGTTCTTTGGTTAAAATAATAAATACTGGATTTAGGATTACTTGTTGGTACCATTCTAATCTTATGTGATAACACTATTACTATATGTATTTCAAAGAATCCAATCCAACACTCTAGGACCAAACACATAGATATAAGAGACCATTTCATTAGGGACCATGTCACCAAGGGAGATAGAACTAGATCATGTAGCCACTGAAAATCAGCTTGTAGATATTTTTACAAAATTACTAGCTTTTGAAACCTTCAGCACCTTAATAATCAAATTACATGTAATAGATATTCATGCTTCAAATTGATGCTTTTTTATTTCTATTCATTTTTGTTTTATTTATATGTTTATTTTAGTTTATGTGTTTTTTTTTTCTTTTGATTTTTTTTTATTTTCCTTTAGTGTTTTAAGAATCAAATGACTGCTCACTTCTATTGTTGAATTTGTTTTTTAAATGAAAATGTTCCCTTATTTTTATTTAAAAGCATGTAAACAGTGATTGACTCCTATAAAATAGTAAATAAGGAAACATTGATGATTATTTCTCATCGTATAACTCATTTAGTGGTGTGTTTTCTTTTTGAATCAAAATCTATTTCAAATTAAAAGTTAGACTTTGAAATAGAGATCTATTCTATCTTTGTAAAGTAATCTATCTCATATGAATAATGTTCCAAGTCAATGAATCTCTTTAAGTTTTCTAAATCAAGTTGTTTGCATTTATCATATGGATATGATTCTATTTTATGGTTTGCCCTTTCTTATATAAGAGAGAGAGTATGTTTACCTTCTCTCATATTTAGGAGGTAATATCACAACTAAGAATTTTTTTAAAATATTTAGAAAGGAAGCAATCATGCAAAAAAAAAAAAAAAAAATTGAGGCACAAAATGAGTCCAAAACTGAAAAGATGTGAAATGAACACTAAATAATTGCAAGATGCATGAAGTGCATCAAAAATCAAAAGATGCAAAATATTCTCAAAAAGTTGATAAAGATGTACAAAATGAGCTTACTATGAGTTAGCTTGACTTTCTTTTAAATCCTTAAAAAATCATAGAAGACTACCTTTGCTAATTGATATCTCTTACACTTAAATTTGAAAATTATGATATCTAATTGATTACTTTATAATATTATTTTCTTAGTTATTTTTCTAAAATGAAGTTTGAAAAATTTACTTTTCTCATCTAATTTTTTTATTTAGATTTTTTTAGAAAGAATTTTAACTTGTAGGTGTTCGATCTAGGGTTTATAAACCAAATTTTCTAGCCTTTTTGAATTTCAGCATTTTCAATTCATTTTTTACTTGTTTTTAAATCTAATAATAAGATAAATTTATCATTTATGGGAGCAATTTGATTAAAAAAATTGGTTTTGTCTTATGGTTATTTTTGTCATAGTTTTTGATAAATTTTCTATTATTTTTGCATGGTTTTTATTTTGAATCCTCATGATTGTCACATTTCATTCTTTAAGTTCTTCAATGTTTGTTCACATTGTCCAGTACGATTCACATCATACTATACGATCTTAACAATAATTCACTTCTCTGATCACAACATATCCAATGACTAATATCAATTAATTATTGGTGATCATCTCGTATGATTCATATTTTTTACTATACGATCCATGTGGAAGGATCCATTGGATGATTTGAATGCAATTGATACAATCATTTTTTACAAATCATCATGTATGATCTACATGTTTGTACTATATAATCTGGCCAGTCAATGATCATACAGGCCGACTCCTCACGATGATCACCTTTGTCTAATCATTTAGTATGATGTCTAATCGTAATACATAATATAACCACCTTTTTTAGCCAATCATTTGGACTAATTGAATGTACAAGATCAACCAATACAATGTCATGATCTTAGTGTATGATCTTATGATCACAATATATGATCTATTGACTCCTATGCAAAATACTACTTGTTCTTCTTTTTCTTCACACCTTTTAACTCCTCTAAACCCTTACTTCCCTCTTACACTCTTGTTCTTGTAACTCTTTAGGTGTGCTATCAATCTATTGACTGGTGGAAAAAGGTTCAAGCACTTGCAGGTAACTCTTTAGGTGTGCTATCGATCCTCGATTCACTAAAGAAGCTGATGAAGCAGCCTACAACCATTATAAAACTGTTGGCATAATCCCCTTTAAGATTGTTAACCAAAATGTTTTGAATTTTTAGGTAGTTGATATGTTTCCTCAAATAACTCTTTATTTACTTCTTACACTATCCTTTTCGATTCACTAAAGAACCTGATGAAGCAGCCTAGAACCATTATAAAACTGTTGGCATAATCCCCTTTAAGATTGTTAACCAAAATGTTTTGAATTTTTAGGTAGTTGATATGTTTCCTCAAATAACTCCTTGTTTACTTCTTATACTATCCTTTTCATTCAACTCTAAACTTTTATTTAAATTCTTTACAAACCTTTATATTAATAATGAATTTACTACCCCACAATCGTATGTTAATCAAAGTCCTATAGAAATAACCTACCAAGATTTTTTTGAATTACTTCACCTTTCTTTCACTAGAGATAAAATCCACATCTTGGCATCAAAACTAGATTATCATTGGGCTCTTGCTAATACCATTCTTAGGGAAACTAATGTTAATAACCATGTAGCCCAATTCAATACCTTAGTTAAGGATGCCCGAATCATCCAATTCATCCTTCGCAACTCAATTATTCCTAAGGTTCGGGATCATATTCACATTACATCTATTCTTTCACTTACCACCTAATACATCATGGCTAACACTGACTTTAATGCATATGATCTTATCATTTGCTATATTTAACATCTAACCTGCATTAGAGATTTTGGCCATCAAAGAAAGCCTAATGTATCCTTAGGACATCTCATTGCCTTTATCCTAGAGTCAAAATATAATTTTTAATTTCTAGCACAATTGGATCACCTCCTTACATTCTACTCCAATAGCTCCTTCCATATCCTTCACAATATTCATCATTATAATATACGTGAAGAGCTCGTATAAGAGGAGGAAGGTCCTATTCCTTCACCTATCCCTATCCATAATTAGTCTCAGATTGATTAGCTAATTCAGAGGTTTGATCAGTTAGAGGCTTATGTTAACTCATACGTAGCTGAGTAGCAGCAACAACATGACTAAGACTTCACTTGCTTTGATGCCTATGTAGCATAGCTGTAAAAGTAGTATGACTAATATATGGTCTGATTTGGAGATTAGTTTGCCTCTCTTCATCCTTTCTTTCAACCACCACTACCACCACCTCCTGATCAGGATCCCTATGGGTTCTAATTTGTTTTGTTTCTATTTTTGTAATATACTTACTTTGTCCTATTTAGTGTTTTCTTTTTCCTCCTTTTTGTTATGTTAGAAGAGGGAGTAGTGTATTATTTGCATCCTAAAATTACATCCTGTGTTTTAGTTAAATTAGTTTTTGGCTTAATTATCTTTTATTTTTAGTTATGTCTCACGTTTCCTTAAAAAATTAACTTTCCTTACTTTCAAAATTGTTGCAAACCTGGATTGAAGGATTAAAATTTTGTTGATAGCAAATATTTTTAATATTCCTATTTTCTTACTACCGTTACTACTGCACATTAATTTTGGTTACCCTGCCTACTAATATTTTAGGTCCACATGGTAAATTGCAATTCAAGCTTGCTCAAGTTTTAGTAGATTAGGACTAAGTCAGTCTGTAATTGTAATTCCAGAGGTTTTTTCTTTTCTTGAGTCAAATGTAATAAGGTGGATCCTGATGCTAAGTAACCTTGCACGCACACGCTCAGGGGGAGACATTCTATAAGTTTAAGGGTTTTTTTATTTCTGATCTTCCATCCCACTCAGATCATCCTAGCTAAAAGGGTTGAAATACACTGATCATACATGATGATCTGTCGATTATCCTGGATGATCTTTGACAGCAAGTTGCAAATTAGGGCAATTTTTAAGGCTTTCTTTATAAGATCTCTTGATTATCAATAAGAGTATCTTTTGTTATTGTCTTAATCTGAGAGAGCTTAGAGAAGGAGAGGGAGAGATTCTTATGAGGGGGAGTTTGTGAGGTGTTCACAAAGGTTTCTCCAAGTATGGATGCGAGTCGTCTTCTCCATTCATTATACTTGGCTCCTTGGTGGCTCTAGGAAGGTCTTCTTCAGTAATCGATCAAGGTTCTTTGACTTCTTCAGGAAGAAACAAAATAAGTTCAAGTTCTCTACCTCATTGGGGTCGATGAAAAGAATTTTGTAAAGGCTTCTTCACCATATTGTGGGAGCAAAAGGAGAGTCGTTATGTTTTAGTGCAATACCTAGAGGAGATGCTCCAGGGAGTGACGTAGGTCAAGTTGACCAACCAACTATAAAATTCGGTGTTCTCTTTCTATGTTATTCCTGCACTTTATTTTTCTAGATATTAATTTTTATGGTTGATTGCATTTGTTTTAAAACATATGAAAAGGTTTCAAAAAGTTTTTTTACTTTGTGTTTAAAAATTTTTAAAACTACCAATTCACCGTCTCTTTTGGTTAGCCTCGGGCTAGTTCATAAGAGCTTGACAACCCTAACAAAATTTCAAAAATTTCATATTATGAGTGGTAGTTTCAGAGAATGTAAAAAACTTTCAATGTTTTTAAATAATAATATTTGTTATCATTTAAAAGGTGAAGATTGTTATAAATCTAGGCCAAAGTACTATGATTTTGATGATAACAAATATTATTGTTTCTTTATCACTATTATTATTACATATTTATTTTATTACCCTGCTCACTAATATTTTAGGTCCACAAGTCCACTAGCAACTTCAATCTACTTAAGTTCTTGTTGACTAGTGTTGAGTCTATGTGTAATTTTAATTTTAATATACTTTTACCTTTCTTGAGTCAAATCATGTATTTGATGGACACTAAGCTAAGTAACCTTTCACACACACATGCTTAAAGGGGTGAGTTACTGAGTTAGGAGAATGATGAATTTTCTAAACCAATCATTATGAACAATTTCTATCATAATGCATGATCACTTAAATAGAAACCTCATTAATTTTGGGCACCCTATTAATTAAGATTGATTAACTAATCTTAATGGTTGATTCATATCTTATAAGATGATCATTTATGATTGTGAAAAATAGCCGCCAATCATAATTTAAGTAATATTTTAATATTCAAATTTTATTCTAATCATATAGTACAATATACATCATACTAGATGATTTATCACAATCATGCTTAAATTTATCATGTGATGAGGGGACTAATTATGGTAAAATTTCTTGATCAGATTGTACATGATAATCATAGAATTATACTAGAAAATTAGTGTAACTACTTAAACTAATTCTATAGGACAATGCTATTCATACTATCTATAAGGGCTATTTTGTACTAATCAAATAGGATAATATAAGGATTATACTGGATGATCTTTGACGACATATTTGATAATTTGGGTTTTTTTGAAGGCTCTCTATTTAAGCTCTCATATCTTTCTTTAGAAACATCTTTTTTTGTTGTCTTATTTTAAGAGGAAGCTTAAAGGAAGAGAAGGAGAGATTTGGGAGAGAAGTAAGGGTGAGACTATTGGGAGGGGGAGTTATGAGGGATTCATAATGGTTACCTCAAGTAAGATTTCTATTATCATATTCAAGCTACTTTCTTGATTCCTTGATGGTTTTAAGGAGATATTCTTCAGCATCAGATTCAGGTTCTCTGCCTACTCTAGGAGGGAGTAAAAGGATTCAAGTTCTCTATATTCTTCAGGAGGGAGTAAAAGGATACAAGTTCTCTTCCTACTATAGGAGGGAGTAAAAGGATTCAAGGTATTGTGCCTCACCGAATTAGTGGAAGATATTTTTGTAAGGGTTTCTTTACCTAGCTATGGAGGCTAAAGGAGAGACACTAAAACATTTAGTGCAATACTTAGAGGAGTCTTCTAGGGAGTGGACATAGGTCAGATTTGATAGAACCATTATAAAATCTAGTTTGTTTGTTCTTTTACTTTTATGTATTTTAATTTTTGCACTCGTTTGTGATTTTTGTGTGGTTAAAATTTTTGATTTTTGTGAACTTAATCTACTTTCACATTATGCGATAATCTTGTTCATTTTAGATATTTAAAAAATATAAAAATACTTTATTTTTTTACTTTAAGTAATTTTTTAAATAACTAATTCACCCCCCTCTTGGTTAGCCTTGGGATTATTCTTAAAGGTTTAACAACCTTCACAAACTTTCACATGTTACTAAGAAAGATAATCAAGATGCATCTACCTTCAAAAAGCTTAATAAATACATGGAGAATATAACTCTAACCTCATTATTATGGGATAATATAGTTGGGTTTGAAGTTAAATTGGCTCCTATTATGGGTCAAGATTATAAATCCACAAAATTTATAAATTTTATTGTAACTCGAGAGCCTGAGTTGCAATAATCTCTCCTAATTTGATGATGACAAAAAAAAATTATTCAGTTTTGAAACTAATATTATTTCCTCACTGAGAGATATATATTAAAAATTAGGGGAAAACATTTATTTATTATTATTTTTTGATAAATTTGAAACTAAATTATAAATGAATAAATAAAACCAAATATCTACTCCCTCTTTTGTCATCTCCAAAGAGGAGAGACAACATAATAAAGAAACTAAACTTCATGCGAAAAAAAGAAAATTAAATAAGGGAAAGAAATTAACTAGAACATAAAACACAGAAGGATAAAAAATGAAAATATATATAAAAAAACTAAAACATACAATCATGCATTAAATATAATTTTATTTAAAAATTATTATATTATATAAACAAACACACAAATAAACCTTAACATATTTATATCTAGTCAAAGTTAATAATTGAATCCTTGCCCATTAAGCATAGGTTCATACCTCCTCTTCTTGCTCTTGCTCTAATGAGCCAAAGGCTAATTCATCCCAAGGGATTTTTGCTTCATTTCATTTCCCCATTTTGTATTTGCCTTATCCTAACTTGTTTCCTTTTTAGGATGGCTATTAAAATTTGGGCATTCAGACTTCAAAAGTCTAGGTTTCCTATACTTAAAGAAAATAATGTCAGATAAAAATTTATTATTTTTACCATTTTTACCTTTGCTCCACTTTAGTTGATGCATGTGCTTGTGCATCTGTAACTTTTAAATTAGCTTATTATTAACTCTAACTCCTCAATGCCATCATCTCCTAAGCCATTTTTATTATATCTTTGGCCTTTAGTGCTAGAGTCTCCTCTATTATATTATTGTATGGTGTGAGTCAAATACTTTTGGATGCTAATGATGTTTTATCTCGATTAATAGAATATCACCTCTAGAAAAGTTTGGTCATAAATTTGATGGAGACTTCTTAGGATATTCAACTATATGTATATCCTATAGGATTTTTAATAAGAAGACCATTGTAGTAGAGGAGTCTACCCATGTCATGTTTGATGAGTCAGATAAATCTTTTAATTCTAGGTTAAACAAAGAAGAAGGAGTACAAGTCACGAAATGGGTAGAATCCATTAACCAAGGAGATATAGTATAAGCTCATGAGGCTTTGCCTAGAGAATATGATACTAATCTAGTCTCCCTAGAGAACTTATCCTAAGAGACCCATTTAAATGTGTTAGAACTGGGCATGGACTTAAAAAAGGAAGTTAGTTATTTTACATTCATCTTCATGGTAGATCCCATTAACATAGATTAAGCCCTAGCTGATGAATTAAGGATCCCAACAATACAAGAAGAAATAAATCAATTTATTAGGAATTATGTATGGAACTAGTTAGAAGATCTAAGGATGTGAGTGTTGTAGGAACTAAGTGGGTTTTCGAGAATAAAATGAATAACTTTGGCATAGTGATTTGGAATATGGCTAGATTTGTAGCAAAGGGGTATAATTAGATTGAATAAATTGAATTTTAGGAGACCTTTTCCATTGTAACTAGACTAGAAGCTATTTGAGTGCTATTAGATATTACTTACTTTAGAGGATTCAAGTTATATTAGATGAACATGTAGAGTGCCTTCCTAAATAGGGAAATTAAAGAAGATGAATATATTGAGAAACCCCATGGTTTTGAGAACTCTCTAATTCCTTTTCTTGTATTCAAATTAAAGAATGCATTATATAGATTAAAGCAAACATGTAGAGTTTAGTATGAGAAGCTGAGCACTTTCCTCCTAAATAGAGCCTTTATTACGAGTAGTTTAAACACCATCCCTATTCCTTAAGAAAGTAGGAGAAGATTGACTCATTGTTCAAAATTATGGTGATGATATACTATTTGGATCCACAAATAGTATATCATAAAAAATAATGGTGAAGAGTTTGAGATGAGCATGATGGGAGAGCTTACCTATTTCCTTGGATTTTTGATAAAGAAAATGGATTATAAAACCTCCATTAGCAAATCAAAATATATTAAATTTATCCTTAATAAATATGATATGTATAATATAAGGCAATCAATACTCCCATGAGCTCTACCACTTAATTAGATAAGGACACCAATAGAAAGTCAATTAATTAGAAGAAATATAGAGGGATAATTAGATCACTTTTTTATTTGACTGCCAGTGTACTAGATATCATGTTTAGTGTATATCACTATACTGGATTTCAGGCTGACCTCAAAGAATCTCATATGATTATCATTAAGAGAATCTTAGATATATATTAGTCAATCAAAACCTAGGTATATGGTGACCTAGACATAATTCATTCATTAAAATTATAGGATATTCAGACTCTAACTTTATAGGATATTGGGTAGATGAAAAAGAACCTCATAAATTTATTAGTTTATAGGATGATCATTAGTTTACTAGTCTAGTAGAAAGTAAAATTTGGTGGCCCTATCCAACACTGAGGCAGATTACATTACTAGCTATAGGAAGCTGTGTTGTTTAAGTCTTATAGCTAAAGCAACAAATCTTATATCTTGGACTACCTATAGCCACCATTCCTATTATGTGTAATAATACTAATGCCATATACATTTCCAAATATCCTTTCTAAGACTCCCACACTAAGTAAATATACATTATGCATCATTTCATTAGAGATCATATTGCCATGGGAGATATAGAACTATATTATATAGTTACTTGAGATCATTTGGCAGACATCACTGCCAAACCACTTGCCTATTACACCTTTAGCATAATGATAACTGTTGCGACTCAAGCTCATAACTTTATGTTTTTGATGATAACAAATATTATGGCTCACATCCCTATATCGACTTGTATTTGTAATGTATTTTTGTTTGTGTGTGAACTAACATTTCAGGAATATTATGCACCATCAAATAAAGATTCAAGGTTCAAGATTGGGAAGAATAGGTTGTGTTGTAATGATTTTTATAATATTTATTGATATATTTTTTATTTCTTGAGTCAAGTCCTATAAGGGTGTATGCTAGCTGGTGATCATACACACACACTCAGGGGGAGTGAGATTGAGTTAAAACTAAAAGTTTAAATTTTGAATTAATCATAATGTATGATTTATATCATACTATTTGATTAGCTCATATAACTAATTATTTTGGATGATCCATCATGGTCATGAAAAATAGCTGCCAATAATAATTTAGGCAATATTTTGAGTTTAATATTTTGTTTGAATCATCCAGAATGATGTACATCATACTGTATGATTTATGATAATTGTGTCTAAATTGATTCTATGATTATTGGACTAATTATTGTTAATTTGTTCAGTTCGATCATCCAAGATGATCAGTGAAGATTGTTCTGTATAGGCTCGAGAGATATATGGGATGATACTTGGCTGTCCGAGATAAAATACCATAATTTTCCTTCTAATAGTCTAGGACAATCCCCAATATCATACTAGACTAAACAAATTTGAACAGATAATCCTGGATAATTCATAGATCATCCAGGAAAATCAAGTCAAATTCTAGATATCATCTTAAATGATCATGTGATTGTATTGTACAATCTTTGCCATTAGAAAGGAGTTTTAAGGATTTTCAAAATCTACACATCGTACTGGATGATCTTGCAATCATACCAGGTGATCTGCGCCACCAAAATTGAATTTCTAAGGTTTTTAAAAGCCCTCAAAATCTTTGGCATATATTGAGTTTCAATTCTTTTGGAGAAACTTTAAGAGAGAGCCTCAAAAGGGTGTGAGGAAAGGGTGGAGTTTGAGAGGGAGAAGATCCTTGTGGGTTTCAAGGGAGTGTGGAGGGGGTTTCATATGGTTGCTCTGGTAAGCTTTCATTTTAGTACCATTGGATTCAAAGTTTTTCTTATGGGAAGTTTTTTGAAGAAAAAGATCTCTTTGGTGTCAAATGACCCGACTACTCCACCACACTATTGAAGGTAAAAGCGATTCAAGGTTCTTCACTTGTGAAAGGATTTATGGTTCTCTATTGTCTCTTGGAGTGAGAAAAAGGATTAAAGTCCTCCACCACACTGGGTTGGTGGAAGAGATTTTGTAAGGGCTTTTCTGCCTAGATGTGGGGGCTAAAAGAGGGTCACTAAAGATTTAGTGCAATACTTGGAATAAGAGGTTTTGGGAAGTAGATGTAGGTCAGGTTGACCGAAATCACTATAAATCTTTAGAATGTTTGTTTCTTATTTTATTTTTCCACACTATATTTTCTATATTTATTTTTAGATATAACTGCGTGGGTGAAATCTATGATTGATATTATGTTGTATTGATTATCTATTTTCATTTGTGAAAAAAGCTTTAAGAAGGGGATTTTTTTTTTATTTAAAGAATTTTTTTATTAAATCACTAATTCACTCCCCTCTTGGTTAGCCTCGGGACTAATTCTTTAAGGTTTCAAAACCCTCATAAAATTTTAAGTGGTATGATAGTGGGATTCATAAATTAAATTTTAGAAAATTTAATAAAAAGAACAATAGCTAACTGTGGAAATCATAACATTGCGGAAGGATATTCAATCACATGACTACCTTTATTTAAAAATATTTTATTTAATTTATAGAAAATTTTTATGTCTACTTTTTTACAATCAATTGATTATCATATGTGGCATCTAATTTAAACTGATTATTCTATACCATTATGCATTATAGATGGAGTCAAAACTGATATTCCTTTTATTGAATGTAGTAGAGTAGAACAAATCAATACTCAATTGAATGCTAAATGCTTAAAATATTTTTTCTAAGCTTTGAACTCTATAGATTACATGAGAATCTCTACTTGTACTTTTAGCAAAAAAATTTTGGGATAGATAATTCATTATGTGCAAAGGTACTAATGAAGTCAAGCAATCTACATTGAATATTCTAATGCTTGATTATGAACTTTTTTGTATGAAACCTTATGAGACGATTTTAAATATGTATACTAATATTACTAAAATTGTGACATCATTACATACTTTAGGTAATGAACTTTCAAACTTTAAAAATGTCAATAAAATTCTATATTATCTACATGATAAATTGCATGCTAAAGTTACTACTATACGTAAATCAAAAGACTTGAATGATTATTCTATTGATAATCTGATTGTCTCACCATTGCCTACAAGCAAAGTGTTAGTCAAAAGCTTTTAGATGCAGGTGAAACTATCAATAATAAAAAAATTTAAAAATCTTCTACAATGCAAGCATCAACATCAACAAAAGTGGAATAAAGTTAAACATGGTAAGAATGTTAAAGTTTTTTTTGATGCTATTTATTTTAGGTGTAGGAAATCTAGACATAGAAAAACTAGTTCCCTAATATGAAAACACTTCATGCAATGGAAAAGGGAAAGTATAAAAATAAGTCAATTGTAATAACGATAAATGATAAAAAACAACAAGATCTTCCAAGCAGATTTAGCTTCTAAAGCATCAGACCATGAGTAAGATGATGAGGTAAAAAGTTTTATTTGAGTGTTTATCTATTAATGCATGAATATATGTTCGTTGTTTTTTGTTCAGCATGAATGTTTTTATTTTATTTATTATTTTAATGTTTTGTTATTTATGTTTATAATTTTTTATTTTTATCTATGTTTTTGAGTACACTCTTTGATTATCATGTACAAATCACATTCAACATTATATTTGTATAAGATAACCAATCACTTCTCCAATTTAAAGAAAAATGAAAAACTTACTTTCTTTTTACTTAAACTTTTGGTTAGTGATTATTGACTTATCTAAACAGTTAATGAATGAAAAATTAATGTTTATCTCTCTTCCTCTAACTCCTTTAGTGGTGTAATTTCCTTTTGAATAAAAAAACTATTTAAAAATAAAAAATAGACAAAGGAATTGAAATCTATTTCATCTTCCTATATTTCTCTATCTAATTTAAATATTTTTGCAAATTAATAAATCTATTTCAAAATTTCTTAGTTGAGCTATCTATCTATAATAGATGGATTAAGTTTTTATTTGTAGTTTACTCTTTCCTATAAAATAGATTGTGTTTTTCTTCTCTTATATTTACAAGATATAATCTCATAACTGAGAATTTTTAAAAACTTAAAAAGGAATCAAGTTGCAAAATAATAAAAAGAGGCACAAAATGAGCCCAAAATGAAAAGATGCGTAATGTTAGCAAAAAATTGTAAGATGTACAAAGTATATCAGAAATCAAAAGATGCGTAAATTATGCTAAAAATTAACAAATAGGCACAAAATGATCCCATAATAAGTTAACTTCACTTCATATCAAGTATTTAAATCTTAGATAAATCCATGTACCAATTGACATTATCCATACTTGAATTTGAGAATCAAGATTTCTAGTTCATCACTTTGCAATGCAATAATATTAAAATATATTTCTGAAAAGAATTTTAAAAAGATCACATTTCCTTTTAATTTATTTTTTTTAATTAGATTTTTATTTAAAATTGACATTAACCTATAAGGAGCCTGAGATAATGTTGATAAAATTTAAATTTCCAACCTTTCTAGATCTTAGTATGGTCAATTCATTATTTACTAAGTTTTCAAATAAATACAAGAGCTAACTTTGTCATATTGAGAAAATTTGATGAAATTAATTGATTTTTCTTAAATATCACCACCACATCCACCTAATCATAGTTTGTATGATCTTTAGTTTATTTTGTGTGTTTCATTTTATTTTTTATGTGTTTCCCATCTTTTTGATAATGTCAAACAGGGAGAATGTGTTTGAATGGTTGTATTTGTGTTTAAGTTGCATATGTTATTTAGGTTCTAAAAGTTTTTTTGTTTATTATTTATTTTTATATAAAAAAACTTTTTTTGATTTCCCTTATTTTATTATAATTATCTTAGTAATGAGGAGATTAGTAGAAAATATTTCTAAATTTAAAAATTCAGCTAGTAATGTTTTCATCATATAAAAGGGAGAGTTTGTTGTAACTCGAGCTTACGAGTTTATATTTTTGATGATAACAAAAATTATGGCTCACATCTTTATATCTACTTATATTTGGAATGTAATTTTGTTTGAATTTGTACTAATATTTTAGGAATATCATGCACTATCCAATGAAGATTCAAGGCTCATGATTGGGTAGAAAAGGTTATGCTGTATTGTTTTTTGTAATATTCATTGATGTATTTTTGATTTCTTGAGTCAAGTCTTATAAGGGTGTATGCTAGCTTATTGACCATGCACACACACTCAGGGGGAGTGAGATTGAGTCAAAACTAAAAGTTTAAATTTTAAACTAATTATGTTATATGATTAGCTAAACTAAGTAAATGTATTATTTGTTTTAAATCATCCAGGATGCTCAGTTATGATCATAAAAAATAGCTGCAAATCATAATTTTGGCAATATTTTGAATTTCATATTTTATTCTAATCATCTACGATGATGTTCATACTAAATGATCTATGTTAATCATGCCCAAATTAATCTCTATGATTAGTGGACTAATTATGATTAATTTGTTCAATCTGATTATCACAGATGATCAGTAAAGATTTTACTGGATGACTCGAGAGATATATGGGACAATAATTGATTGTCCAAGGAAAAATACCATAATTTTTCTTCTAATCATCCAAGAAGATCCCCAATATCATACTGGACAATCTGTATAAATTTGAATTGATTTTCTTGGACTGTCTAGAGATTGTCTAGGACTATCAGGTCTAATTTTACATATTATCCTAGATGATCCTATAATCGTACTAGACAATCTTTGCCACCAGAGTGGAGTTCTTATAAACTTTCATAATTTGCACGTTGTGCTGGACGATCTTTGATGCCAAAATTAAATTTCTAAGGCTTTTCAAAGCTCTCTATTAAGGCTTTCTCAAAAGACACAGGAAGTGTCTTTGACATGCATTGAGTCTCACATTCTTTTAGTGAAAACATGAAAAGAGAGCCTTGAATGGGAGAGAGGAATGGGTGGAGTTTTAAATGGAGAATATTCTTATGAGTTTCAAGGGAGTGTGGAGGGTGCTTCATTTGGTTTCTCTAATAATCTTACATCTTAGTACCATCAGATTCAAGGTTTATCTTGAGAGAAGTTTTGGGAAGAAGAATATCTCTTTGGTGTCAAAGGACCCAGCTACTCTACCGCATCGGGTAAGGTAAAAGTGATTTAAGGTTCTCTGTATGTAAAAGAATTTGTGGTTTTCTACCATCTCCTGAAGGGAGAAAAAAGATTACGGTCCTTTACTATACTGGGTTGGTGGAAGAGATTTTGTAAGGGCTTCTCTTCCTAGTTGTGGGGGCTAAAGGAGAGTCATTAATGGTTTAGTGCAATACATAGAATGGGAGGTTCTAGGAGTGAACATATGTTAGGTTGACCGAACCACTATAAATCTATGGTGTGTTTATTCTTGATTTTATTTTTCTGCACTTTATTTTTTGTATTTATTTTTGGATATAATTGCATATGTGAAAAATTGTGATTGGTATTATGTTGTATTGATTCTCTTTTTAGATGTAGAAAAAGCTTTAAGAGGGAAATTTTTCTTTTTTATTTAAAGAACTTGTTTTTTTTAAATCACCAATTCACCCCTCTCTTAGTTAACCTCGGGACTAGTTCTTTAGGGTTTCACAACCCTCACAAACTTTCAAGAATTAGACTAGGTGTTATAGAAATTCATGCTTGATTCAGGATGAATTTGAACTTCTCTATCATTTAAAATCAACCATTCATTTTGTATGCTTTAAATGTGTATCATTTTTTTTCAATTTTTTTTAACAATTTATTTGTTGTATTGTGTTCTTTATGTTTCTTTCTTTTGGTAGATGTTCACACACCCTACATTTTAAATTAAAAACATTAACAATTCTTTTTTTTTTTCAAATCATATTGTATGATACCCTTCATAATGTACGATTTACATATCCTTGAATAAATCTCTACCCTCAATTAAATCAATGATCTTGATTTGTTCAATTATTGGTGATCATACCATTAAAACACCTATTCATATTGTATGATACACATGTTAAAAGTTATTGGATGAATTGAAATGGGCTGATATGATAATAATCCCTTTACAATACTTTTGGCTCACACATAACTTTTCCTTCTCCATCTCCAAACTCTAAGATATCTCAAGGGGAAATCCTCTCAAAGCACTGTCATAAAATTATTCCATGAGCTAAAACACTTCTTCAAAGTCTAATAACAGAGCTAAAATACTATGCATCCAAAAAATCCTTAAATTTATAATTATATTATTTCTGATCAAATAGTAGATATGAGATCATACAATATGATATGAGATTGTATAGTATGATATGAGACTTTATAGTACATTTAGTTCAATACTTATTATTAGTTCTATACAATGAACAAGGGTCTATACAATCATTTCAAATATTTGAACTGATCATCCTGTATGATATCAAGGGTAATATAGTACAATTTATTCAACCGAATAAGATTTTTTTTCATATGATTAGTGGCATTTAAATATCATTCTGTGAGTGAATCAAGTTGTATAGTATGAAGTAGGTTATCATATAATATGAAATGAAGTATGTATTAATCTTGATTCAATTACTTAAACACATGATTAGATTAGGTAAGATTTAATGACATTGTATAATATGTTGATAATCATACATTATGATTAGTTTATTTTTTGAAGTTCAAATTATTTCCTAATTTGTGATTGGAGATAAGAATTTTTATTTCTATTTATTATCCTGTATGATTTTGATCTTATAATATGATTAGTATAAATTTAGAATACATTAATTAAATGTTGTAATTAATTTCTTTTTACTAAGATCATACAGTATGATCTAGATCATATAATATGATATTCTTTTTTTTGTTTTGAGAAAATGCATAAATGCATTAATTATAAAAGAAAAGACAACCTATTACAAACTAGGAAAAGGAAACTAATGATTACTCTTCTAACAAGAAAAAGGAACCTTATTGGACAAAAATTTGTTAGTTTAACCTCATCATAAATGATATGAAATCCTCTATTTCATATTCTGAAACTGTTGAGATGCAGGGGATACCAAAGTAATAAACAACTCAAAGGTTGATTAGTATCCCAGAGTTCCCATCCAGTTAGAGAATATGACTTAGTAAAGATTCCATAATCACTTAAAAAAAGTTTAAAATAACAAATATGAAATTTTCCTCCCTGATGTGTGTGTATGATTGCTAAACTTGTATAGAACTCTTACAAAACATTTAATTAAAAAAAATAAAATACAAACTCTTATAAAAATATTAAACCTATTCCACCCTGGCAATAGTTGATCATTTTCCATGGTGTATGATGTACTTGAAATATTGTTATGCCAAAAATAAATATCTAATAATAACATTAGAAGAAATTAAGTAGAAAACTAATAATTTTTGTTATCATGAAACTCATAAGCTCAGGATCTTGGATTATAACAATCACCCCTTTTTTATGATGACAAACATTGTTGGTTAAAATTTTAAATTAATTTTATTTTCTTCTAATCTCCCCCTTACTAGCTGAGTTCATATAAAATAGGGAGAGGTTTCTTTATTATAAAAACACAACAATCAAAAGAGAAAAAATAGAAAAAAAAACTAAACTAATCAAAATAAATATATATTCTACCAACATTCTTCTCCCCCTTTTGACATCACCAAAAGGAGAAAAAATAAAGTTTAAATAAAAATGGGCAAAAATACAACAAAAGATAAAGCAATAAAAATGACAACTTTAACACAACACATATCACTTAAAAGTATATAGGACCCATATCAGGTTGTGGTAGTGGTGGCTAGAAATACATGTTAAGGGAAAAAAATGGTGATTAAACTAGACTCAATTTTCCTCACATTGTTGTTGGACCTGCTTGTGGTGATGCTATGGTAGATCATTTTGCTTTTGATAGATATTCTAGATTTCTTAATGCTACAACTGATGCAACTCCTATTACATCTAGAAAAGCTTGTGTGTTGATGAAGCCACTTATAATACTTAGTACTCTCCTAATATTATGTAGCTAAATGCATCTCTAGTTAGTAAGAGTGGTACTGGGCTCAATGTTGGAACTTCCCCTACCTCCTTTAGCTTAAGATCTACAACATAATTATAATGGTGCCTAATATCACTATGGAGTATGTGAAAAGAGCTATTGGTGTAAAAAAATATGAGGTAATTTGATGGTTCAAAATATTATAGGTTGTATTTTGTTTGTAGAATAAAAGCTATTAGGTGTCCTATTGCAAGATTTTTTCTTGCATTTATTCTTGAGATTTTAAATATTTTTCTAGTTTTCAATGTAGCTGATAATAAGCTCTTTTCATTGAATTCAATTTTAGTCCTAATGAAATAACAAATGAAGGATAGAACATGCATGATGTTGACCATATCACCTACTTTATGAATGACTATGTTGTGAAGGATATGTTGAATTATATATGCATCCAGAGTAAGGGGTAGACTAAAGGAATATTGTAGTTTAGTGGAGTATCTATAAGAATAATTTTTGATTTGGTCGTATTATAGTTAGGAACAAAGGTTATGGAGTGAGATTTGAGGTCAGTAGTGGAAAGATGTTGGATTTGATCAAAATAATCATAGATGATCTCTATAGGTCATATACACACAAAAGTTTGAGGTGCTATGCCCTCACTACTAACTCTAGGATAGGTGAAGAACTGAAATAGTAGTTTAGAATTTAAAGTAAATAATAAGGTCTAAATAAATTAGTGTGGTGCCAGTAAAGAGTTTCAATACCTCAAAGTTAAGAGCTTTCTAATTAGTAACTTTTTTTAGAGTTCATCCTTGTAGCCTTGTACCTATAGAAGGCTTCCTCATTGGTAGCTTCATGAAATCTAAGATCCACAGGATGTCTAGAAAATCTACCAATAAGAGCCCTAGAATGATTTCCTTGGACATTTGAAGAGAAGAGGGATTGAGAGTCAATAGGTTAATTTTGAGAAGGATGAAATGTGTGAAATAAAAGCTTGAATTCCCTCTTCTTAAATAAATCTTAGGTAGATCATACAGTATGATATGGATCACACAATATGACCAGATTAAGTTATATCATCCATTCTGATAAGTAAAAAAGTTTGGGAAAATCGTTTAGCACTATCAGAATCATACTTGATAATCTTTATTAAATTGACCATCCCAAGGAATGAGCATGTGTGATCTTTGAATAATCAATCATGCAGTAGAAATAGGAGTTCATGCAATATGTTTGGTTATTAAAAATCATACTAGCTGAATTGAATTCATCCAATAATGCTTTCCATGTATATCACATAGGAAGAAGTAGGTTTCCATATTATAAGATAAGGTATAATAGATTCAGTTAGGGTCGTTGGGTGTGTTGTGCATTGGTTATGTATAGATATGTTATGATCATATAATACGATGTAATAAAAATTTAGTTTTTATGTGATGAATAGGGAAAATACCATGAGTGAATTTCATAATTAAAAACATAAATAATCATGTCACAAATATAATTAAACAACAACAAACAATCAGCAAAGGAAACAAATAACATAAGAAAATAAACAAACATTGATTTCTTTTATATTCAAACCTTATTTCCCTTAAGCTTTGATGTAAAAAACAATTATTATAGTTATAATTGTACTAAAAGTATCATAGCTAAGAGGTTTTGTAAAACTGTCTACTAATTGCTTTTTAGTAGCTATATGATGCCCTTAACATGATCTTTAATGAAATGATGTTTAATTTCTATATGCTTTTTATGAGAGTGTTTAATTTCTCCATCACTTGGACATCTAATCCTAAGGCAAGAAAGCACGGTGACTCACATCTAACCTTAAGGAGAAGAAAATTGGATGATCACGTGGGAAGGAAGCATTGCTTTAGAAAGAGGATCGAATTTAAAATTTTTAAAGTTGGATGGTGCTACAGAGTTTGTTCTTCATCACTAGGACATCTAATCCTTAGGAAATAAAGAATGATGACTCAAATTTAATCTTAAGGAGACAAAAAATGGATGAACTTGTGGGAAGGAAGCACTACTCCCCATGGAGAATTAAATCTAAAATTTTTAAATTAGTATGGTACTACAAAGGGCCTACACCATTACGTGGATGTTTAGTCTTAAGGAAAAAAAAACATGATGACTCACATCTAGCCTTAATAAGAAGAAAACTAAATGATATTATGGGAAGGAAGAATTCCCTACTTCCCATTGAGGATCAGATTTGGATTTTTAAAACTATGATAGTGCCATTGAGGGTGTAATCCATCCTTTGGATGTCTAATCCTAAGGAAAGAAAGCATGATGACCCATATCTAACCTTAAAGAGAAGAAAACTGGATGATCATGTGGGAAGGAAGCATTGCTTCCCATAAAGGATCGGGTTTGAATTTATGAAATTAGGATGGTGCCACAGAGGGCATTCTTCATCCCTAGGATGTCTAATGAAAGTTTGAGGAGGTTGTATGACCTCAATGAACTAGCTAGAGGGGCACAAAGAGGGGGGGGGGTGAATTGTTTATTTTAAAATTCCAAGTAATAATACTATATTTTTGTAATTTTTTAAAACATAAAATGAAGAACTTGATCACCCTATGCAAAAGATAATAAACTTAACAACAATTATATTAATTGCGAGAATAATTAAATCAACTCAATCTAACATCAACCATAAATTTTTAAACAAGCAATTATTAGGAAAACAAAATTACATAAAAGTAAAATACAGAATGTAAAAATTAGAAAGAGCACACTAGAATTTTTATAGTGGTTAGGTCAACCTTGACCTTCATCCACTCCCTAGAGTCCTCCACTTTGGTAATTGCATTAACAAAAAGTTGACTCTCCTTTCGTACAACAAGACAGAGAAGTCTTTATAGACTCACTTTTACCAAACCTAATTCAAGAGAGTGCCATAAGCTATGTCGCCTCCCCTAATGATGGCAATAAAACTTGAATCATTTTTCTCCCTCCTAGAGAAGGAAGAAAATCCTGAATCATTTTTCCCCCTCTTATTGATGGTAGAGAACTAGAATCCTTTCACAGAAAGAGAACCTCAAATCCTTTTTCTCACTCCTAGAGAAGGTAGAGTACCAAGGATTTGACATAGAACCCTCTCTCCCAAGAGAGACTTCAAGAACATAGCAAGGGCACCGAAGGAGCATGGGTGTTGCTAGCACAGAGCAACTATGTGATCCCCTCACATTACACCACAATGTCAACCTCACCTTCTCCTTCCTCTCAAACCCTAGATCTCTCTCACAAGCTTCTCTCTCAGAGCACCTTCATCAGTCACATAATCCTCTCCTTTTTTATTCTTAAAGCTTTGCTTATGTACTAGGCTATAAACTAAAAATTTAAGTTAGCTGTTAGTGTTCGTACATTACAATAAGTTTAAAAACTAGACCCATTATGTATGATATAAATAGTTATTTAGATAAACTATTTAACTTTTTGAACACATCATACAGTATGATCCAAAGATTTTCCAATATAATATATTATCTTTCTCTCTATTTATATAGGATGATTCCTAAGATGATTATAAATCAATCTATGTCAATCATCCCATACTGGTATCACCGTACAATACAGTTAGTTAATTTTAAGTAGTTCATCTAGTATGATAAGAATAACATACTGTATTATTAGTTCAAAAATCATGGTTTTGTTTGTACAATCTTTGGAACAACCAAATTTCAACTCTATTAATTATACGGTGTGATTAATATCATATAGTATGATATAAGATCATTAATTAAAACATCATTTAATTAACTAATTATGGGGTTTAATTTAAGTTTGATTGCAAATTTTCATACACTATGAATAAGATCGTACTATACGATTTGTTCAAAAATCAAAATTTGAACATCTTACTTAATTATCTGGCGGTTAGGGTTTTTAGATCATAATAAATCATACAGTATGATCCATATCATACAATATGATTAGTTTATAGAAACTAATTGTTCAATTAGATGTTGAGCCCATTCTTTCTATAATGATAATATAATATGATTGTAATTTTTACAATATGATTAGTACCAAAATTTTTAACTTTAAATTTTTTTACATTCCCCCCTATGTGTGAGTGCACAATTACTCAATTGCATACACTCTTATGTGGCCAGACTCAAGATATAGAACATAAAGAAAAAAAAAAGTACATACTTTATTTACTTGCACTCCAATTCAACCCAGTCTTGAGCTTCCAGTAGCCTTGAGCAGTGTATAATTTACCTACAATGTTAGTGCTAAAAAAAAAAAAAAAACATATAATGAAAAAAGTAACAATTCAATCAATAATGCTTGTCATCATAAAAAACATAGACTAGGGATCGTGGCTACAACATTTAATCCTAAGAAAACAATGCACAATGACTTATATTTATCTTAAGGAGAAGAAAACAAGATGATTTTGTAAGGAGGAATTGAGTCCTAATGAGGATTAGATCTAGATTTTTGAAATTAGGATGGTGCCACAAAGGGAGTACTCTATCACTAGGACATCTAATCCTAAGTGAATAAAGCAAAATAACTCACATCTAACCTTAAGGAGAAGAAAACTTGATGATATTGTGGGAAGGAAATATTGCTTTTCATAGAGGATCGGATCTGGATTTTTAAAACTAGGATGGTGCACAGAGGGCATACTCCATCACTTTGATGTCTAATGCTAAGGTAAGAAAGTATGATAACTCTTATCTAACCATAAGGAAAAAAATCTAGATTATAAAATTTGAAAATAAAATGAAACTAATCTGATTTGATTCAAAACATGAAGATATTTTTATTAGATTGAAAGTTGAGATACATCATGCATAGTATTTTTTTTTAAATGCCCATTGACTAGCAACATTAGTGATTTACTTTTCAATCAACTATATGACATGAGCCTTCTTTGTAGACTATTTTTATGATGAAATGTCCTTCCCATGTTTATTCAAACTTCCCACCAATCGTTTGATGAGCCATGGTAGGCCTTTAGTGAACTAAGACCATGTATCCTACTTAAAAGGTTCTAGGTTATACTAACTTATCATGATATTGAACCATTCAAGCATTATTCAACCTTAAGTTTTGTTGAGCTTGGAGACAAAAAACTTCAAAGCCCTTAAGATCTTGTAAACAGAGTTGTGCATTTTGTTCTATTGTAATTTGATTATGGATTACAATTCTGAGTGATGGAATTCATACTTCCATAGGGAGTATAGCCTTGGAACAATATAACACTGTGAATGGAGTGGATTGGGTAGAGGCCTTATAGGTGGTCTGATAGGCCCACAAGGATTCCACCAACCTCTCGTCTCATTAATGTTTATAATCTTTTAAGGACATTTTGATGATTTGCACCAGTGTTTTATTAAAGGCCTTTGTTAACCCATCAATTTATGGGTACTAGGTTATTAAGTTTATATAATCAATACCATGGAAGATTTTAAAATTATTGATTTTTGTAGACTTGAAGGTGGACCCATTATAAGATAAAATTCTGTGAGGCACCCTTAATCAATATATGATATTGCCATAAATGGATTTTATGACATGGAGTGACTTTATGTTTTGTAGGGGAATTATTTTCTCCCACTTTGAAAAGTAATGTGTCATGGCTAAAATGAAGCTAGAAACCCTTATATAAGGGCGGTCAATACGCCTGATAATATTTGTTCCCCAACTCTTGAAAGGACAAGAAGCTATCATATAATGCAATAAATTAGGCAGCTAATATAAAATCACACCATGTACTTGGCATTGATAATAATTTTTTTTAACATTCATGTAATCGTTAGTCATCGTAGGCTAGTAGTATGCAAGTCTTTTAATTTTCATTTTCATCTTAGGACTCGATTGATTAGAACTGCATAGTCTAACATGGACCTCATTTATAATCTTAAGGGCCTCACATTTATCTAGATAATGTAGCCAAATCTAATTAAATAATTGAAAGTATACCATATTGTTTGCATGTATATATGAAATGGCACATTTCTTGATTTTATTGGTAAGTGACCTGTTGTACGAGAGCTTGCCTTCTTGAAGGTAATCAATCAGTGGTTATCTCTAATCACCTTCTTCATTGGTCATTAAAGAGGTAGATAGGATATGGGAAGATTTCTTATTGATGTGCTCTAAATCTTTAGGAGATAGGACATGACGATTTGGAATCTCAATAGGAAATGGAGTCTTCTTCTTGACAGGAAAATTCCTTCATAAGTTTTGCTAGGGAAACCACTACACAATTGCTTCCATGGGGAATTTTATACATAATTACAATAAGAATTCGCTCAAGCAGGTGATTAATGTACTGATGGTACTTGAGGAGTTTTGGATTCAAAACCTTATAAGTTCTTGCAATCTATTTGATCACCAGTTGAGAATTACCAAATATTTTAATCTCTTTTATCTCCATCAATATTATACATTTTGGACCAGTTATCAGAGCTTCGTACTAAGCCTCAGTGTTCATGTAAGGCTTTTATAAGTGGTAGAAAAAGTGCACCAGGAGTAGTTGATTTTTTTGCATTACCTCATCGAGAGTATGCCGAACCATCAAAATATATTTCCCAAATATAATTACCAAATTACCTTAAATGCATGATTTTCTCTTTTTTTGAAGATGCAATAAATGCATTGATAACTAAAAATGGAAAGAATGAACTAAAAAGTGCTTCCTAATGATTCCTCCTTTAACAATTCCATAAAGGAAGAAGGAACCCTTATTCGACCCTATATCCTCCCAACAAAAGAAGAAAAGATTGCATAGTTAGCACATAAATATGCTAACTTATTACCACTCCTCTCTATACAATAAAAAATCACAGAGTTAAAATCACTAACAAAAGAAATGCCTTCTACTTCTTTTCCACCTCTTGTAAATGAATTTTGTATGAGCTAGAACAAGTTGGCATTGTAACCTTCAATAATGATGCCTTTATACTCCAACATCCAATCTTTAATCACCTATTTTATTATCTTTATAGCTAGAAGCTCCAAGTATGATATATCCCAATGAATACAAGCTTTACTAAAATCCAAAAGAAAGCTTCCTTTGTGATCTCTGAATACACCACCTACTCCACCTTTGTAAGATTGTAATAAGGAAGCATATACATTCACTTTGATCTAATCAGGTGGAGGAGGGTGCCAAGTTTTTTCCAACTGTGAGAGCTGATTGGCAGCCAACAATCCTGAATTATGCCCCTTAAAAGCAATAAAAACTATTGCATAATTAACCTATTCAATTGCCATAAAACCTGCATTCCTCTCAGCTTTCCCATGGACCAACTCACTCCTTCCCTTCAAATTAAAATACACAGCATTGCAAAATAAATTCACCAAAAATGAATTATGTGTAGTCATCCAATTCCATCTCTCTTCAAAATAGGTCAGAAGAGGTATCACAAAGCCCCATTTGTTTAATAGTTGAAGAACCTCATTCAGCTTCTTACAATGGACCGTCAAATGCTCTCTATCTTAAACTTCATTACACCCTCTTGGACAAAAGTTATTCATTTCCAATATCCTATATGATAAAAATTGGAAGGTAGGTAAAGTATTATTCAATAACCTCCACCAAAATTTCTCCACCCTCGCATTAAGCTTTGCCTTCTTCAAACATTTCCAGGATTTGTAATCTTGAAAATTGTGCTCCGTAGCCGATACCGCCATTACTGATAAAGATTTTCTAGAATTTCCTTGAATAAGCTCTAGCTTTTTTTCCTGGTTATTTGAGTCAATTTGAACTTTACTAATCAGCTCCACTAGCTCACTTCCAAAATTCTTATTCAATTCAGCAATATTCCATCTTCCTTCCGAAGTGAAATAGCTTAACATCACTGTTTCCAAATTGCAATCTTTAGGATACACAAATATTGGCCATATGTTTAAACTCTTATTCATGATCCATATATCATTAAAGATATCAATTGAGTCCCCATTAGCTATCTTCTATCTCATAATCTGTTTAAAAAACTTTCCTCCATCCTTTATTAACTTCCAATCCGATGAGCTAGATTTCTTTCCACTACTATGATCCCAAATTGAACAATATTTCGGGTATAAGGCTTTATGAAGTATTGATTCTTTGTCTTGAACATATTTCCACACAATTTTTGCTCTTAAAGGGCTAGCCTTGCTAGAACATGAATGTAAACCATGGACACCATTCTCCAAAGGTGGACACATAATACTCCAACTAACATAATGAAGGCCTAAACCTCCATTCATCTAATTCCAAATAAAACTTCTACATAGCTTGTCAATTTCATTTAAAATACTCATTGGAATCATAGAAAGTGTAGAATGGAATAAAGGATAGGAGAGCAATACCATTTTAACAAGGGCGATCTTCCCCGCCAATGAAATGAACTTTCCACTCCAAGCTTTCAAAATTTTTAACACTTTGTCAATGATAAATTGAAAGTCCATCTACACTAGTTTTCTCAAACCAACTTTTATTTCAAGATAATTGAACTCTTTTACTGATTTGAATCCCATGATATGTGTTATAGCATTATTTCTCCTTCTTCTAACAGATTTTCCAAATAAAATTCTTGATTTGCTTTCATTTACCTTTTGCCCAATCCAACCATAAAAAGCCTTCAAAATACATTTAATCTTCTTCACATTCTTCACCTTAGCATCCAAGAATTTTATAATGTCATCCGCATAAAGCAAATGTGAAATCTTTGGGCCATTTGGGCTAACCTTGATTCCAATTGAATCATCTTAAAAAAAGCATTAGAATTGAGCTGAGAACAAAGAAAAATAAGAAAAGGAGTTAAAGGGCATCCTTACCGAAATCCACTTCTAGCCTTTATCCAATCGGTCTGATTCTCGTTAATCAACAATGAAAAGGAAGGATATTGAACACAATCTATGATTAACTTGGGGAAGGAAAGAGGAAATCTAAAATAATCCAAAGCTTTACTCAGAGTCGGCCACCCCATGGAATCATATGCTTGCTCCATGCCAATTTTGAATGATACTAAACCTTTAGAATATTTAGAATGCCTGAACTTACGAAAATCTCGTGAGCTATGAGTACATGATCAGAAATAGATCTCCCTTTTAGGAAAGCAACTTGCTCATTAGAAATTAATTTTGGAATGATGAAAGAAAGTCTATTCAATAAAGCTTTGACTGCCATTTTGTAAATAATTCTACACATGCTGATCAGTCTATAATTGGATGGAGCCAAAGGGTTACTTACTTTAGGAATCAACATAATAAGAGTTTCTTTCCAACTCTCACACATTTCAGCTGTGGCAAAAAATGATTCAAAGCATTCCAAAAATCATCTTTTATAATAGACCAATAGCTTTTAATAATGGAGTATGATGTGCCATCATTCCGTGGTGCAATGTACCCCTTGGATTGCTTGATCACACTCACCACTTCTTTTAAAGAGAAACATTTGTTCAATAATTTTTTATCCTTCTCATCCAGATAACTCTACGGTTTGGGCCAACCGTCAAAAGAAAATCCCTTTAACTCCATTTGCTAATGAAAAAATTAACATAACTCCTTCAATTTGGTGTTGGTCCTCCACAATACATCCATCTTCATCTTTTATACTAAAGATAAACTTGGAGTTTCTCCTAGCACTTACATAGGATTGAAAAACTCTAGAGTTGTAGTCTCCCTCAACCGTTTATCTAACTTTAACACGTTGTCTCCACCAAGTGTCAAGGCAAAGCAAAGTTGAGTTGAGCTCATCAATTTTAGTCTCCAGGCACTAAATGTCTTCACTTGAGAGTAATTCATCATTTGCTTCTTTAAGTTGAAGTTCCAAGATTTCTTGCTTTAGTTTCTCCTTTTGTTGATTTAAACATTTCAATTTGGCTATACTCCATTAAAATAGAGTTTCAAAGCTCACTTCAACTTTTGATTAAGAATTTGAGAGAAGCTCCCACCTATTCTCAAATTCCATGACTTTCTCACCATAACAGCCGAGGCCAAAATTGAGGCCTATATGCCTTCAAATTTAATAGATCTTTTAGTTGAATGGAAAATTCCAAATAGATCTAACAAAATGGGGTAATGATCCGATGTCACTCTTGGTAGGTGCTTAACCACCAAACAATGAGAAGAACTTAGGGCCAGAGAATTCACAAAGCATCTGTCCAACCTTTCAAGAATCTGATCAGTACCGACTTTATTATTACCCCATGTAAATTTTTGGCCAACACAATTAACCTCATAAAGGTCATTTCAAGTAAGGATAATTTTCATCTCTTTAGGACCCAAGGAGAAAGTAAATCTTCTTCCACCTCTTTTATCATCCTTAGTAAGTAGACAGTTGAAATCACCACCTATCACCATAGGAAAATCATTACTAGCATAAGCTTCCAACCTCTCCCAAAGGATCGTTCTTCTATAAACATCTTTACTACCATAAATGGTAGCTACTCTCCATCTACCTTTTCTAGCAACATCCAAATTACCAATGATAAATTGAGAAGAGAACTCCAATACACTGAACGTAGCCAACTTGTTTTTCTGTATTACCACAATACCTCCAAACAATCCTTCCAAAGGAACTTGAAAATAATCCCAACTAGAACTCATCAAAGAGCTAACATCACTATTATCAATACAGGTCAATTTCATTTCCAATAACCCAACAAAAAAACATCGTTGTCTTTCACCACCTCCTTGAAATATAGAGAACCTTTTTTTTTTCTAGCTCCTCTACAATTCCAGAATACTATTGAAGTCATTTTTGGTTTAGAGGGGAAGAGTTCCCCACTTTCTCCCTTATATAACCATCCACTCTTTTACTTCTAGAAACTAATTTAATTGGCCCCAATCCTTTCAACTGCTTAGCACCTTTCTTTTTAATAATAGTAGAACTCCCTTCATTACTGTTAAACTCAACATTCATCATAACAACTGGATTTGCTATGCCATCAAAACATTTAGTTTGCTTAACTGACTTCCCAGGATATTCATCCATTCCAACAATCTTCCCTTCCTCTGTCATAGCATTTAAAACATTAAATTTATCATCAATAATAAAAATTCCATTTGAATTGAGAGCTATACCATTTACAATTACATTAGACGATTGAAGATCCACACTGTTTGGAATTGCATCTCCATCCTTCACACCTCTTGAATCTTCGGTTTGATATCCAAGAATTCTAGAATTTAATTATGAATTTCCCTTCACATCAGCATTAAAAATCTATCCAACAACGTCTAAATTTTTCTTCTCAGCATTAAGGATCTTCTCAACAACTTCAGGCATTCCATTTCTAGTACCAGATTTGTTACTTTTCGCAACAACAGAGACCTTATTAGCAACAACATTATTCTTTACAGATTTTGGTATCCTCTCGGCAACATTGTTAATTATCCTTCAAAACAATTAACAACATCTCCTTTAGTTAACTAATTCCCCTTGAATTTGAAATTTGCATTTTTGAAATTCTTCTTCCCATAATTTCACATGGACCCGAGGTCCATAACTTTCTCTATCAGCATCAACAGATTCATCAATTTTCCTTTTATCAACTTCAACATCCACATTTTTATCTTGACTTCCAATGTTAACTTGAGGTTGGTAAGATGCTAATCCACTTTTAGCACAATAATCTTTCAAATGACCTATCTTCCCACAAGTGAAAGAAAAAGTTGGTAATCTTTCGTATTCAATACTTTGGTAGAATTTACCCAAGTTTCCTTCAACCCATACACCCAAAGGTAATTTTTCATCAAGTTTAACTCGAACACAGACTCTTGCAAATTCTTTTCTACTCCATTGGAACATGTTTCCATCAATCAAATAAGGAGTACCCACCATGGATGTAATCCTACACACATTAATCTTATCCCAGCTCTACAATGAGAGATTAGGCATTCGAATCCATATAGAAGCAGTCAAGCCTATAAAAGAAGTAAGTGAAAATGATGGTGACCATCTATCCATTCCCACTATATTTCAATTAACATACCATGATCTACTAGTAAAAATCTTGTCCATGGGTTCTGGATCATCAAATGCATAAAGAATCCAACCCATTCCAAGTAAGGTCAAATGAAATTTGCTAAAAACACCCCATTGCCTTCTCAACTCCGTACTTATGATATGAAAAGGAATATTATCACCAAATATTTTTGAAGTCTATTTGAGTTCTCTAATTCATTTCCAGTATGCAGCTTCACTATTGATCCATTTTTAATGAATCGTTCATTGAGTTTAAGATCAATTACTTTTATGTTGTACTTTTTTCTCCAAGCATTCTTCATCACATTACTAGATTGTGGTTTGGGAGCATCAAAATTCTTGGTTATCAAATTACAATTACCCAGTTCACCTGATTCACAATTTTGAACTTTGTTAAGGTTAGAACTTGACTGATTCAAACCAGTTTTTACTTGCACAAGATTTTAAACGAAACATCACTTTCTACCAAAGCATCCATATTTTGAACATTTGAAACATGAACAATCTTCAATTTAATCTTCTCAGCATCCCATTCCATAATAACTTCATTTTCACAGACCTTAGACAAACCATTTTCGATGGAATCAAATTTTGAAGTGGGAGAAGAGGACTTACCCAAATAAGCATTAACAAAAACTTTGGAATTCATGACTTCAATCGCCAAAGATTGATTTTTAAAAAATATTTCGAACAAAACATTCTTACCCTTCCCTAAAACTTCAATTTTTTTTTTTTTGCATTCAGTAATCCTCCTTCATTTATATTCAGAGGACATTCCTTCTTAAATTTCAATTTTGCTTCATTATCAAAATCTAAATCCCCAAAGGTTAGAGGAGACAAATATGCTACCAGTCAATACAAATTCTGAAATGGAGCGGTGGGTGGGTGAATGTTGAAGGAGCCACCAGCTGAAGGTTGCCGATGACCCTCTGACGCCATCAGAGACGTGCTAAAATCATACAAGCAAAATGGAGTTTCTCTCTCTTCTCTCACTTTTCAAAATCAAGAATGTACTTTAAATAAGATTTGCACATTAGGTAAATTATCTAATCCACTTTCCTAAAGGTTGGAGGAATTCTTCATTTATAAGCATGATTTGCTCATTAGGTAAATTATCATTAAATAAGATTTTACTAGCAGCTGGTGTGCTGCAAGGAAAAAAGTAATAGCTTATCCTTTCATAACACGCAGGGGAATGAAAGTGATTTCAAATTTAAGCAATATCATACATTACCACACTAGATGTCCTGAATCTTAAGATTAGTCTTACCTGGTGAGAAAGAATATAATGCCTTTGTTTTTTATTTGTTAGAATTAATGCAAAATAATGCTTCTCAATTAAAAAAAAATACCTGATTTTTTTAGAGAGGAGTCTTTGGCTCAAGGATTAGAGGGCATTTTATTTTCCCTTATCATTGACTTGAGCCAAGAAGGCACAAAGAGACTTATCCAAAGGTACGGTGTAGAGGATTATAGGTTCCCCAAAATAGGGGCTGCCAACATTGTTGGATTTACTTTGACATTTCTTGTCCCATATAAATTTGTCATCCTTTTTATCCAAGATAAAGAAAGACTGACAGAAAGTTCAAGTAAGTTATTAGACCTCAATGAACTATCCTCTATGGCTCACTAATACGGAAGTAATACTATCACTCAAGGCGGAAGCTAATACATTTTTTAAAAGTTACAATGATGGTGATAATAATCTAATCAATACCATATCATATCAATTATTGATTTTCTACAAAGTAGTTATAATAAAAAAATAAAATAAAAAAAAGAAATTAAAATAAAATAAAATTATAAAGAACACACAAGATTTTTTAGTGGTTCAATTAAACCTTAACCTATGTCTACTCCAGGTATTACACTATCATTATAATGTCTCTCTTTTAGCCCCTATAGCTAGGGAAAGAAGACTTTATAAACTCTTTTCCAGTAACCCAGTATGGTAGAGGACCATACTCCTTTCACAAGTAGAGAACATTGACTCTTTTTCACCCACTTGGTGAGGTAGAGAACCTGGTCTCCTTTTCACACTCATGGTGAGGCAGAGAGCCTCGAATCACTTTCACCTTTCCCAATGAGATAGAGTAGTCGGGTCCTTGGACACAAAAAAAATCTTCTTCTTCCCAAAACTTCCCTCAAGATAAACCTTTAATATGATGGTACTAAGATGCAAGCTTACCAGAGAAATTGTATGAAACCCCCTCCACACTCACTGAAACCAATAAGGATATTCTCCCTCTCAAAATCCACCATTTTCTCTCTTTCTTTCAAGGCTCTCTCTTCTAGTTTTCTCTAGAACATAAATGACTCACTACATGCCAAAGACTCTTACAAAGTCTTATGAGAAAGCTTAAATAGAGGGATTTAAAACCTAAAATAATAATTCAACTATCAAAGACCATACAATACAATCTATGGATGATCTAGTATGATGTCTAGAATTTGACCTGTTCGTACAATACAAATATTTCAATTTGCATGTTCATACTATACGATCATCAGTACGAACATCAGTAAAAATAGTTCAATTTACATATTAGTACTGTACAATCATCAGTACAAATGATCGATTATATAGTATAATTAATTTAACCTAAATACAGTTCATCTAGATGAATCATGGGATGATCAAAATAGTCTCTATTGATTGTACAATATTATCCAATTCATACAGTACGATCAAAATATCAAACTTAAGTAGATTTGATTGATTAATCACAAGATTAAATTAGGCAATATTTTTAAAATAATATAGTATAATTAGGTTCATATAGTATGATTAGAATAACTTTTCAAATTTAAATTTTTATATAATTTAATGGTCGGTGGGCTTTCTAATTATAACAGATCATTTGGTATGATGTGGAGTTTATACTATATAATTAATTACATTTAAAAAATAATATTCCAAAAAAAAAAAAAATTATTTTAATTAATTTCTATAACACCTGATCATACAATATGATATATATCAAATAATATGATGTGCAGAAAAATTAAAAATATTTAAAAACATTTTTACTCCTCTTGTGTGTGTGTGCACGGTCACCAGGCTAAAATACATTCTTATAAGACTTAACTAAAAAAATTAAAAATCAGTAGATGAAAATTATATATTCATTTAACATATCCTGTTCTATCAAAGCTTGAGTCCTGAATCTTCAAAGAATAGTGCATGGTGTACTTGAAATGTTAGTGAACACACAAGCAAATATGTTTTATAAATATTAGGAGAAATAAAGAGGAAATCAATAATATTTATTATCATTAAAATCACAAGCTAGAAAGCTCAAGTTGCAACACTGACATATTCTAGAGAGGTTAGAAATGAACCTTATTATATATGTCAGTTTACTTTATAGAGACCTTAATTGGGGAAGGCTCTTAGGAGGTGGTATATTTAAGATGGCTTCAATTTTGGTAGGATCAATTTCAATTCCATAGTTTGCTCACTATAAACTATAGAAATTTTCCCGAAGAGATACCAAAAGAACACTTCAATGGATTCATTTTGAGGCCATAGTGGCACAACAACTTGAAGTTGATTCTTACTTTGAATAGGTGAGCCTCTTTGACTTTGCTCTTGATGACTAAATTGTTGATGTAGCATTTAAATTGATTATGAATTAAGTTATCAAAAATTTGAGTCATGGCCTGCTATTAAGTTGCACCAGCCTTTTTAAGACTAACCCTATAGAAGTTCTAAATATTATGTTTCTCTCTACTTCATGGGCTATCATGATTTAATTATTACCAAATTATCCATCAATAAAGGAGAAAATAACATGCAAGGAGGCAATGTCCATCATAAGTTTGATTATGGGTAAATAAAATTCATCCTTAGGATAAGTCTTATTCATATCCCTATAGTCGACATAGACCCAAATTCAACCATTTCTCTTTTGAATTTGTACGATGTTGGATACCGAATAGATATATTTTTTCCTCTTGAATAAATTATGCTTCAACAAATATCTTTGTTTCAAAAAATGGCTTATTGCTCAATTTCTAGATGCATGCATTAAGTAACTTATTTAACAAGAGTGTCATCATATTGAATACCAAGTTTATGAACTGATACATCAACAAATAGGCCCAACATTTTGTCATATATCCAAGTGAAGAAGTCCTTAATCTGAGAAAGAAATTGAATTAGGTGCTTGGACTCATCCTCACTCAATAATGAGCTTATAAAAGTGGGTCCATGGTCATCCTCTATTCAAATGTTAATGTCCATAAGTTTGTCAGCTACCAATTTAATCTCTTTTTTGAATTAATTTGGTGCATCCCAAACATTAAGTTCGTCAGAGTCATATGAGGTCTCCAAATAAAGTATGATTAGAGAATCTTTTATTTCGTAGGGACATTCTCTAAATTAGGATGATTAATTATCATAAGATAATACTCATCATCATCAAATGAACTAAAAGGTAATTCCATTAATTCATTCAAATCTATTGCCTCAAGGATTACATCATCTTTTTTCCTTGATAAGGAGGAGCCAAGATAGAACATCTAGACTTTCTTTACCTTGTCATCTAAATTAGGAGAATCCTTAATCACTAACCTTGCAAGCCTATCAATAAATAGTGGTTAAGGCTTCAATTCTTATTCCATGTTTTTCATACATATTCATTTCATGCTCATCACTTTTAACTTTTGAAGCATCACCCTCTAGGTCATGAAAGTTTGTGTAGGTTGTTAAACCTAAAGGAACCAACTGAAGGCTAACTAAGAGGGCGGTTCGGTCCAACCTAACCTATGTCCACTCTCTAGAAAACTCCTTTCCAAGTATTACACTAAAAGTAGTGTCTTTCTTTTCACCCCCATAGCAAGGTAGAGAAGCCCTTAGAAAATCTTTCTCACCAACCTAGCAAAGGCACAAAACCTAAAATCCTTTTTCACTCTCCAAGGGAATGCAAAAAACCTATAATCCTTTTTTACCTTCCAAGTGAGGGTAGAAAACCAAGAATCCTTTTTCTCCCTCTTGGAGAAGGTAGAGAACATAGAAGTATTATTATATAATTTCTTCTTGGAGCCTCTAAAGGATTAAGGCAGAAGGTTGAAGAAGATGAGGAAGAAGCATACTTGGAGTAACCTTGTGAATCCCTCACAAATCTCACTTACAAAAATTTCTCCCTCTTTTCTCTCTCCCGAAGCTCTCATATGCACCTCTTTGCTCCCACACAAAACACTTAGCAACCAAAAGTTTTATGAAACTAAATGATAGAAGACTTTAAATAGAGAGCCTCCAAGAAAGCCCTAAATTTCAATCTGGCACTTCTGATCATCCAGTATGATCCAAGATCATACTGTATGATTAGCTTAAAATAACACTTTAAGCCAGTATAAATTATAACTCACTATACCATTAGTTCAAGTGTTTATATTAATCATCATGTATGATTAAGCTCATCAACTTGTATGATTAGTTCAAATACATTGCTAAACATCCAGTATGATGGGCATTATTTAATTATTATCATATATAGGAATTGGGTCGTACAATACGATCATCTCTAATTATTTTGTATGATCTATACAAGTATGTTGCTAATCATCTAGTATGAGGGGTAGTGTTTAATTATCATCTCACCCAGGTATTAGGTTATATAGTACATTCATCACTAATCATCCTAAACTACCTAATTAAATAATTTAACCTTAATTAAACACCTAATTAATTGATCAATTTAGGCATGATTATCATATATCATATAATATGATTTATATCGTATGATATGATTAGATACAAATCTAAATATTAAATATTGCCTAAATTATGATAAGCGCCTGAATATTATGATTATAAATAATCATCCTATATTATATAGATCATTCATTATGATTAATTTAATTAATATCAATTAATAAATATTTCCCTAATTAAGGTTTCTGGTTAATTAATTATCTTGGTTGATATGAACTCTTTATGGATTGTGAGTTGTAGCATTTCAAATATTTCAATTTGCTCTAAAGTCTCTCTGAGCTCTGGGTTCTGAAGTAATTTTTGGGTGATTCTAGGGCTTCCTCTCATTCGCTGGTTTACTCTTCTCGTGGCTTTATCTCATCACATTCTTCAATCATTTTCTCTTATTTTATGCATTTTGTTGTTTCTCATTTCTCCATTTTGAGGTTTCATGGATTTTTTATGCTGGGCAATAACGGCCCCTTCATCATCGAACCCCACATCTTCCTTACTTTTTTAGGGGAAATTGTGATCCTTTAAAGATATTTTAGCGAGTTCCTCATCTTCCTCTATGAATATGAAATTCGTGTAGTCTTCTTTCAAGGGCTGTTCGGCTCTCTTGTTTGAAGACTCGGTTGTTGATTAGTTAGCAGCTCTATATACTTTGATGCTTCTTCATAAATTTGTATTGAGATGACCTAACCTTGATGTTATACACAATTAGTTTCTTAACCTAAAGCTCTATGGATTATTTTACATTGGTTTACTTGATCAAAGACATGTAGCTATCCAACTTTCAAATGATCTTGATTATTGCCTCATTTTTGCTAGGAGATCTTATTATATTTAAGCATGTCAAATGCAATTGCTTAAATGGACTCCGAATTTTGATGTTAGGGAGGAGTCCCCTATTGCTCCGATTTGGATTTCTTTTTCGAATTTGAGACTTCACCTCTTTAATTATCAAATTTTTTTTCATATGGCTTCTATTTTTGGGAGACCATTAGAAACTAACCAAGCTACTACCACTATGTTGAGGCTATCTGTTGCTAGGGTGTTAGTTGAACTAGATGTTTCTAAAAAATATCCTAGTGATATATGAATTGGGTAAAAAGTCAAGAGGTATTTCCAAAAAATTGAGTTTGAAAATTTACCTATATTTTGTTCTTTTTACAAGATGTACGGCCATGGTATTAATATCAGAAACATCCTCATCTTTGTAAAGAAAAGGAGTCATTGAAACAAAATGAGGGGGTGGTTGCTCAAGTTATCTCTAATATAGAGGACAATACATCTATTCCTCCTCAGCCTTTTGGGGACTCGATGGTGGTTAATATGGAGGACCCTCTTCCTTCCATTCTAAATGATGTTTCATTAAATCATGATCAGGGAGTTATTGTTCAATCATTTGCTTTTCCTACTATTGACTATGGAAAGAATATGACACATACTTTGACTAGTGTTGAAGTTCCTAATATTACAATTATTGAAACTACCTCTACTTGGACTTTTAATCAAATTGTTGATGAGTCTACTGCTATTATGCATACTTTTACTTCTTCTAATCCTTTAAATGAACAGGAAGTTTTGGTTGTTCAAGTGCATTGCAAAGAGGGTGAGAGGAAAAATATCCCTTTAGAGGAGGGTGAATTTGTTTCTATGAAAAATGGCTCGCCTCTCTCTAAATACATTGAAGAACTTGTTATGAGGAAGCGTGATACTTTAGAGGATGATGGTATGTTTTTGGAAGATTAATGTTCTCATATAATTCTCTAAGGGAACACCCAAGTGGCAGTAGGACTATTTTAACTTCTTATTATAATAGTGATGTGTTGACTGATACTGAGGATATGCATATTGCTGCTAAATATTTTGCCAGGGATGATAATGACTTTAGTTTTACTAAAGTTCATAGTAAAAGAGGAAGGAAGCCTAAGAAAATCTCTTTACATCCTCTTAGAAACACTCGATCACATTCTTCCCATTAAGTATTTTCTTTATATTTAATGATATTATTTGGAATGTGATGGGCATCTGTTGTCCTTCTTCTAGAATTCGTGTTAAGAACCTTTGTGGTGTGCATAACCTTTCTATTCTTGTGTTGCTTGAGACTCTTATTTCCTCTTCTAGGTTGTTAAACACCTCTCATTTTATGGGTTTTAATCATGATATTTCTAATGTGGCTAACAAATTTTGGGTTTTCTGAAAAGACTCTATTAAAATTGATGTTATTGGTGATTTTACTCAGGTCTTGCATTGTAAAGTTGAGATTCTTAATTTTCATTCTTGTGCTTCTTTTGTATATGTTGCTTCCTCTCTTTATAATAGAAAATTACTTTGGGAGCAACTTATTGACTTTCATAATATTTGCAATTTGCCTTGGATTATTGGTGGTGATTTTAATGTTATCACTAATCCTTCTGAAAGGATTGGAGGTTCCTCTCCTTCTTATTATTCTATGGAGGATTTCAATAATATGATTTTAACTTCTAACTTAATTGATATTGAATTTGTTGGAAAAAACTTTACTTGGAATAGAGGTCACTTATGATAAAGGCTAGATCGTGTGCTCTTTAATGACTCTTGGCTTAACTCCCTTATTTCCATCAATGTGCAACATCTGAGTAGAACTTTGTTTGATAATTTCCCTTTACTTATTAGCCTTAAGTTTAGACATGTTAATGCCTCTCTCCAATTTATATTCCAAAACATGTGGTTGCGTCATGACTCTTTTTTTGATGTTGTTCAAAATAATTGGCAAGCTCCATTACTTTTTGATAATTCTATTTTTTGCAAGAGGAGACTTTGGTTTAAGCTAAAAAGGTTGAAAAAGGTTTTAAATTGAAGGAATCATCATGTCTTCAAAATTTTTTTCTCTATATCCTTCTTGCTGAGCAACTTGTTAATTCTCTTGAGTTGTCTTGTCAAGATGATCCCTCTGATACTAAATTCTCTCTTTTAAAAAAAATCTAAAGATAATCTTTTTAATTTTCAAGCTTAGGAAGTGGGATTTTTTGGAGGCAAAAAGCAACTGCTAAGCACTTGGTTGAAGGTTATAAAAACACTAAATATTTATTTGCATTGGTCACTAAGGGTTAAAAATAGTGTCACTAAAATCCAAAGGGAGGATGGCTCGTTCATTTATAATTCTGTGGAGATTGCTAATTTAGCTGTGCAACATTTTCACACCTGTTTCAATAAAGCCTTAACTCTTGATCTGATTATTGATCATTCTTTCATTCTTCCCCTAATTACTCATCAGGAAAATATCATGCTCTCTAGGCCTCCATATTTTGAGGAGTTTAAAGAGACTTTGTTTGATATAAATAGTGATTCTATGGATGGGCCTGCTGGGTTTACCATTCTTTTCTTCCAAAAAGCCTGACATATTATTGATAATGATATTTTTACTGCTATTTTAGATTTCTTTCCTGGTACCCCTATACCTAAGTTTTTTTACTTCTACTTCTATTATGTTTATTCCTAAAAACATCGTTGTTAACACTTGGAATGATTTTATACCTATCAGTTTTGTACATTTTTCAATATGTTGATCTCTAAAATTATTATGAATCACCTTAGTTATACTCTTCCTATAATTATTTCTCCTAATCATATGAGTTTTGTGAAAGGTAGGGCCATTACAGATAACATTTTGTTGGCTTGGGAATTCTATCAAGATTTGGATGTTAAGGTGAGAGGGGGTAATTTAATTTTAAAGATTGATATTGCCAAGGCCTAGGATAATATTAATTGGAATTTTCTTTATCTTACTTTAGAGTTTTTTGGTTTTGAATCTATCTTTATTAAGCTTATTAAGAATTGTACTGAAGATGTTTATTTTTCTATAATTGTTAATGTTTCTAATAATGGTTTCTTCAAAGCTTCTCATGGCTTAAGGCAAGGTGATCATATTTCCCCTGCTCACTTTATTATTGTTACTGAATTTATTTCAAGGGGTCTTACCAACTTATTTGATGACAATCTTGGCCTTTATTTTAGAGCTTTGGGAGGTGTTCCCATATCTCATTTGTGCTTTGTAGATGATTTTATTGTTTTTACTAATGGGACTATTATTAAAATTCAAAAAATTATGGATTTTTTTTATCAATTTAAGATGGTGAGTGGCTTATCCTTTAGAAAAAATAAAAGTTGTTTCATTGCTTCCAAGAGAATTTTGAATGATTGTATTTTAGCTATTAATAATCTTACTGGCTTTACCCATGCTCACTTGCTCATCAAATATCTAGGTGTCCCTCTTTTTAATGGGAGAAGTAGATATTTTTTGTTTGATGATCTTATTGCCCCTATCCAAAAAAAATTGTTATCTTGGGAGTCCAAATTTCTTAGCTTTGGTGGTAGAGTTATTCTTATTAAAAAAGTTCTTTGTGCTTTACCATTTATAGTTTTTAAACAATTTTTTCGACTTAAGCTATTTATGATAGGGTTCACAACTTATTAATAATTGTTTTTTGAAAAGGCACTTCTTCTAGCTCTAAAATCCATTGGGCTACTTGGGAGAAGTGTTGGTGTGTTTAAGCTGAAGGAGGTCTTGGTTGTAAGAATTTTAATGACCTAGCTAACTCTTTTTCTTTTAAACTTTGGTATAATTTGTGCTCTAATGATAATCTTTTGGCTAATTTTATGATTTCTAAGTATTGTGTTGGTAAGCATCCTACTAATTTTTTTTTTAAACAAGGTAACTCTAGAGTTTGGAAAAGACTTTGCACGGTTAAATGGGAGGTGGAGCCCTTTATATCTTGGGGGCTTGGTGGTGAGAATATTTTCTTTTAGCAAGATCGGTGATTAGGTAAACACTCTATTGACTCTATTTTGAATTCTTCCTCTACTACTTTGGTTAAGGTTAATTCCCTTTTTAATGATAATGTTTAGGAATATGATAAGCTTTTTAATATGATTCCATATTGCATCCTACACCTTATTTTAAACTTGTTTATCAATAATACATCTAAAGATATTTTTTTATGTGATCTTTCCAAAGATGGTGGTTTTATCTTTAAGAGTGCTTGGCATACGTTTAGAGATAAAAGAAATATGGATAATATTTTCACTAATATTTGGCACAAGAGCATTCCTTCTACTATTTCTATCTTTGTTTGGAGAGTTTTGTATAGATTTATTCATATGGATGATAATCTCATAAAAAAGGGTTCTATTTTGGCTTCTAAGTGTCAATGTTGTTGTCATATGGAGAATATGAATCATGTTTTAATATCTGGTCCTATTGCTGTTAGAACTTGGGTTTATTTTGATGATTTGTTTCAATTAAATAGCTTTAATTCCCATTTTTACCTTAAATCTAAGCTCAAGTCTTGGTTTGTTAACTCTGAAGGCCACATACGCAATGTAATTCCTTCCCACATTCTATGATTTCTTTGGTTGGAAAGGAATTAATCCCTTTTTAATGATGTGAGAATGAGTCATTATAATCTGATTGAGAAGGTGAAGGATAAGAATTTATCTCTTGTTGTTGTCAATCTACTTTATGTTAAGGATTTTAAAAATTGTTTCTTTGTTGTTACTGCTTTAGGGTTAAACTCGGAGGGTGCTCCTTTTGCTTCTAATATTATCTTTTGGAAGAACCCCCCTCCCCCCGGTAATTTCTTTAAGTTGAAAATAGATGGTGCTAATTCTGATTTATCTGTTGGTTGTGTTGGTGTTATTAGGGATAGTAATGGCTGCCTTATTATTTCTTTTACGGGTCCAATTCATAATGGTAACTATTTTACTGCTATCACTATGGACATTCTCTATGGTATTCAGTTGTGTATCACCCTTAATTTAACTAACTTGTATATTGAAGTTAATTTTGATTATGATTTTCAAAATTTTCAAGATGAGGAGAAGATGTGTTGTACCCCAAATCTCTTCTATCATGTTAGGAAAATTAAAAATGTTGCTGCTATTTTTGAACTACTTGTTTCATCATTTTAGCAAGGAAGGTAATGCCTGTGCTTCTTGGCTTATTATGTGGGGGTGTATCCTTGACTATTTTCTCATGTTGTTTGATCTAATAGTCATGTGCCCCTTCGTGGTTTAGTTAATCTTGATGATTGTGGTATTCCTTATGTTAGATCTTAATTATTTCACTTTTTGGCTACTATTCAGGTTGTTTTACCTGCTCTGGATTTTTTTTGAGGGGTCTTTCTATTTTTCTGGGTTTCTTACTTTCATCTACTGGATTTATTGGGTATTTTGATGTTTTCTTATACTCCCTGGTTCAATCTTTTTGATGGCTAGTCTATCTGTGATGTGGAGGTTACTTTACCTCTTGGTTTTGATTTTTGGCTGCTCTCTTGTATTTCTTACTGGATGTGTGTTGACCCTTTTGCTGGTTGGATGAACTTATGGACTAATGTTTTACTATTGTTGATTGAGTTATTCTCCTTTTTCATCACTCTTCTTCTTCTTACATTGTTTTCCCTTTTTTGGTTCATTGTTATCTGCGACTGGTATAAATATGAGCTTTCTAATTTAGCAGTTGTCTTGGTTAATCTAGACTTGACCTATGATTTTTCAAGCTGTAAGGCTGATGGTCTGTCCCATTATTGCTCTCCTACCTTCAGTTGTTGGGGTGCTGGAGGTAACCGTGAGGAGCTGGCTGGGATTTCTTGGTTTGGTAGTGCTTTTGTTGGCTTGGTTGTTGCCTGCAAATTCTGTTTGTTTGTCCCCTAGATCTTTGGTTGTTTTTCCCTTGAGCTCTTTAAGTCTTAATTCTAGGATTGGATATACTTAGAGCAGCTTTTACTTTTTATCCTTTTTTCCTACCTTTTTTTTAGGAGAAATGCATCAATGCATTAGAAATTAAAAACTAGAAAAGTTATTACAAACTACTTAAACCATCTAGCAAATTGAAATCATCCTTCAAAATATACAAGAATAAAGGAAAAATTTCAATACTAGAAAGATCATGTCAAATAAAGCTTTTCCTCAAAGAAAAATTAGCGCATCAATCTGCTAATTTATTACTATTTCTAATGGTAAAACTAAAAGCAACATGATTAAATTCACTTACAAAGGAAAAGTCATCATCAAGAGGTTCTTTATTCTTGAATATTTTCAAAGCTTGTTGAAGTATCATGATGATGTTGAATTTATCTCCTTCAATAATGACTCCTTGAGCTTCCACCATCTAATCTTGTATGAAATTCTTTAACATGTAAACCGCTTGTAGTTCCAATTGGCCAATAACCCAATGTAAATGTTGGGTACCGAATGCAAGTAACATTCTACCTTTATCATCTCTACAAACTCTAGTAGTTTCGGCCAAGTTATTGCTACAAATGGATGCATCCACATTGATCTTTAACCATCCGGGAGGAGGAGGACGCCAAGAAGAAAATAGCTTTTGCTGGTTGACATCCCAGTTGTCTGAATGGATGTCGATAGAAGGAAAAATAACTGCCATAGAAATAGTGTTAGCTGCAATGAGAGTTAGCTGCAATGACATCCCAGTTGTCCTTTTTTCCTACCTGTTAGTTATATTATTGTTACTGTTTAACCTGTACTTTTTAATGGTGTAGCTTTTCCTTTTGCAACATTTTTCCTCTACAGGTGGAGCTATTTTTTGGTGCCTTCAAGATTTTTTTGTAGAAATATTGGGCTTTTTTCCATTATTATTATTTTTCTTTTTTGGATGCTTGTCTATAGAATCTTTAGAATGTTACTAGGGTTCTTTGTACTTGTGTTTAGGGGAGACAATTGGCTTGTATGTTTTCTTTTACTTTGTTTTGTAGCTTGTTAGAGCATTAGTGACCTGATGGTCTCCTATAGGCCCCTATGTGGGTTTTAATTTAAAAAAAAATTATCCGGGTTGATATAAATCGTACTATACAATTTATTTTAAAATTTTTTTTAACTCACTAACACACTATCTTGAGTGTATGTGTGCAAGGTTACTAAGCTTAGTATCCACCATAAATATGACTTGACTCACAAAAGGTAAAAGTACATTGAAGTTGAAATTACAAACACACTTAACCCTAGTCTATCCAATCTTGACCTTATTGAAATTAGAAGTGAACTGTAGACCTAAAATGCTAGTGAGTAGAGCAATAAAATATATATTCAATAATAATAATTAATAGAAGATAACAGTATCAAAACAATAATATTTGTTGACATTAAAATCATAGTGCTTGGGTTTAGATTTATAATAATCTCCCCCTTTTTGATGATGATAAACATTGTTGTTAGAGAAATTCAAACCACTTTGACATTCTTTGAAACTCACCCTTAGTATATATATATATATATATATATAATTTTTATACAAAGAAATAAAAGCCGGACATAAGTAAAATAAAAAAATAAATAAATAGGAAACACATAAAACATAAAAGATGTAAAATAGGAAACCAATTGCATTAAAATAAAAGATGCAAATAATTTACAAAAGGAGTAAAATGCACTTAATAGATCCAAATAAAAACACAATGAGCTAAAATGCATAAGGACCGTGATCAGGTGGAGGTGGTGGCTGAAAGAAGTGTTTTTTTTTTGGTGAGGAAAGCAAATAAATTGCATTAATGAAAAAAAAAAAGCTATTACAAACTAGAACCAAAGACCGATTCCTCCTTTAACATTTGATTAAAGATAGGAGGAATCTTATTCATTTTTAAACCATCCAAAAAAAAATTTCTAAATAGAGCATATTTAGCACATAAGTTTTCCAAATTATTACAACCTCTATTAACCCAATTAAAGACAACAAAATTGAACTCTTTTAAGAAAGTATCCTCATCCTTCCAATTACCTTTTAGTTTTTTTTAAAAACCAAATAATGTTTTTGTTGTCTCCTTCAATGATTGTACCTTTGTAGCCTTCCACCAAATCCTTTTTTATGTCTTTAAGAATATAAACTGCCAATAGATCAAGAAATGAAATGTCCCGAATGGATACAAGTGATACCATAGGCAAAGATAAGTCTTCCTCTACAATCTCTGATAACACCACCTACTCCTCCTTTATAAGATTTTGAAAATGATGCATCCACATTAATTTTATCCAGTCGGGTGGAGGGGGTACCAATGATTAGACATTCTATTGGAGTGATTAAAACCCAGTGGCCCGATTCCTTACTTCCTTCCATAAAGGAAACTGAAGCAATGCTAACATAGTTCAAGGCTATTACCAAAGAACTTAAATCTTTCCCTCAATGAATAAGTTGGTTCCTTGCCCGCCAAGAGTGATAAACAATATTATAGTATATATTGGGAAATAAATTTATAATGTTTAGCACCTAATTCCATCCAATTCTAGCATTATTGAAAAGAATTAAAAATCGAAAATCCAAAGCCCCATTTTTTAAGACAATTCCTCACATGGATCAGCTTCAAACAATTTACCATAATATGGTCAATATCGTCTCTCACATTACATCCTCTTGGACACCCAAACTCCTCTTGAATTCTCCTTTAAAATAGGAAATTTAAAGTAGGAATAGCGTTATTGAATATACTCCACCAGAACACCTCCACCTTAGGTCTCAGTTTTAGTTTTTTAAGGCATTCCCAATATAAACAAGGCACTCCTTCAATGATTGAAGCTTTATAAGCTAAAGAAGAAATATGCATACCTGATTTAAATTTAATAAGTTCTGCTTCATCTTCATCTAGAATTTGGATTTTACAAATTATGGAAACTAGATCTTCTCCAAAAAGAGAATTGTTTCTCAATATTCCATCTTCATCCAATATCAGATTGTCCCACCATCAAATCTAGTTGTTCTGGAATAGACATATACGTTGGCCATAAGTTTAGACTTTTGTCAAAAATCCAAATGTCCTTGTAGACACTAATGTTGCTGCCAGATCAATCTTCCACATGAAAATTTTATATAAATAATTGAAGCCATTGGATATGATTTTGAAGGAAGAGCTACCTTTACTCCCACTAGTTCCATCATTATGAAATTTGAATTTATTTCCCAGTACCTTGTGCAGTAACGAATCTTTGTTATGGATGATTTTCCAAGCCAACCTATCTCTCAAAGGACCAGCTATATCCATGTTAGAATGAAGGCCTCTCCATACCCAACAGGTAAGTTTGCATAGGTTCCCCCAACTTATATAGTGTAAACTAAGTTTACCATCCTTTTTGTCCCAAATTAATTTTCTTTAGATTTTATCTAATTCCTTCAATACACTTTTAGGTACCAGAGAAAGAGAGAAGTTAAAAACTGGTATAGAAAATAATGAAGATTTGATTAAAGAAAATTTTTCTGCCAATGATAAGAGTTTAGAGCCCCAAATATGAATCAATCTCATCGCCTTATCAATGATAAATTGATAGTGTTTAGCCACTATCCTTCTCAACACCACTTTAATACCAAGATAGTTGAATTCCTTCACTACCTTGAATTCCATAATCCTTTCAATAGTTCTTTTCTTCCTCTTCTTCACATGGTTTCCGAAAAGCATGGCTGATTTCCCAGTGTTTATATTTTTTCTTGTCCAACCACAAAAATCATATAAAATATTTTTAATCTCCTTTACATCTCTTATATTAGCTTATGAGAAAATTAGGATATCATCCGCAAAAATAAGATGATTAATCCTTGGGCCACTTTGCATAATTTGAATGCCCATTGGATTTTCTTTTGTTTTGAACACATTAAAGAGAAGTTGAGAACATAAAATGAAGAGGTATGGTGATAAGGGACATCCTTATGAAAATCCATTCCTAGCTTTAATCCATTTGGAAAGAGATCCATTGATTAATAAAGAAAAATTTGTATCAACAACACAGTCCATGATCCAAGCAGAGAATTTATGAGGAAAACCAAAAATTTCCAAAACTTTCATTAACGTTTTCCAGTACATGCTATTGTAAGCTTGTTCCATGTCGATTTTGAAGGAAACCAATCCTTTTGGAGCTTTGGAAAACCTAAATTTGTGAAAAACCTATTGAGCAACAAGAATGTGGTCTTCAAGAGATCTACCATTAATGAAGGCTGCTTGCTCTATAGATATGAGTTTATGAATAGCAGGTTTCATCTGATTTAAGAGAATTTTTGCTATCACCTTGTATATACTCCTGCAAAGACTAATTGGTCTGAATTGGCTTGGAGTAGATGGATTTTCCACTTTAGGAATAATAACTATTAAAGTTTCTTTCCATCCTTCATTCATTGGTCCAACTTTGAAGAAAAGATCTAATGCATTCCAAAAATTATATTTGATAATATGCCAATAAAATTTTAAGGAGTAGCTAATACAGTAATTTCCAGGTGAATTGTTTCCCTCGGTATGCAGCACTATAACTTCCACTTCTTCCATCACAATTCCCTTATTCAAGCATTCCATATCCTTATCTTCTAGCTTATTAATTGGATTAGGCCAATCATCCAATTTGCATGATCTTTCTTTCCATTTACCTTCAAAAAAATCCTAAAGAATACCTTCAATTTGTTCTTGTTCTTCAAAAACTGAACTAGAGCTATCCTTAATTTTGAAAATCCATTTGGAATTCCTTCTCACTGAGGAAAATGAGTGGATGAATTTAGAATTAGAAACACCATCTGACAACCACTTAACTTTGGTTCTTTGCTTCCACCATGTACATAACCTTGCCAATATTGAATTGAGCTCATTCACTTTAGCTTTAAGAAGACAGCTATCCTCCTCTGAAAGCCACCCAGCATAAGCCTCCTTCAATTGGAGCTCTAATATGCTACCCTTAAGTTCTTCTTTATGCTCCAATTAATTCTTATGCTTTGCTCTACTCTAAAAAAAAAAAAAACTTGTTAATGCTCGGTTATACTTTTTATTCAGCTTCTCAGCACAATCAGCTCCTATTTTAGTCCTCCAAGCTACTTTAACAATAGAATCTGATGTAGGATAGGATGCCCATACCTCTTCAAATCTGATTATTCTCTCTGATTTGAATCTATGATCCAGGAAGTTTAGCAAGATGAGACTATGGTCCGATGCAATCCTAGCTAGACGTCTCACCACCATCTTTTTAGAAGAATTCAATGCAACCATGTTTAAAAAACATCTATCAAGTCTTTCTAAGATACGAGCCCCTCCCATCTTGTTGTTACACCATGTAAATTTGGGCCCAACAAAACAAATCCCATGAAGATCTTTGTTCATAATGAATGATTTCATTTCTTTAGAAGCTAGAGAGAAACAAAAATTCTTTCCTCCCCTTTTTATCCTCCTTAGACAACAAACAATTGAAATCTCCTCCTATTACCATAGGAAAACTATTGGTATAAAATTCTTCTAATTTTTTCCAAAGAACTCTCCTATGAACCACCTCCTTACTGCCATATACCGAAGCAATCCTCCAAACTCCATTATTGACAATGGAAAGATCTTCTATCACCACTTGCTTAAAATAATTCACAATAGAAAAAGATGATACTTTGCTTTGCCAAAGTAATAGAATTCCTCCCGACATACCTTATGAAGGCATCTGAAAAAAATCTGAAGAGTCACCAATAAGATTATTGACATCTTCCCTACTAAAATTTGTAACATTTATTTCAAGAAATCCCACAAAAAAACTCCATTATCTTTAACTATCTCTTTAAGGTATAGAGAAGCTTATTTTTTTCCCAGCTCCTCTACAATTCCAAAACAAAATTGAATTCAACCCTTTCATTACCATCTCCATCCTTCTTTTTATTCCTAAAAATAATTTGATAGGTCCCAGACTCCTCATCTCTTTAGCTAATTTAACTTTACAGTAAGCATATATGTTATCCTATTTCCCTCCAGCCCTTACAGCTTCTGGTAGAGGAATAGGTGAATTGTGTTCTTCTTGATAGTGAGATGTGTCATTTGTAACCACAAATCCCAACTCCCCCTGATCATCACTAACAGGAATAAGTTCTCCTCCTTCTGGAAATTCAGATAGAACAACAAATTTATTCAAACCAATTATGAGAGACATTTTATCACAATCAACAGGAAGAGCTTGCACACCAGTATCAATAGATGGCTTATCTCCAGTAGCTTTATCTTCCTTGGATGAAAACTTAGCTTGAATAGAAAAAGAATTTGGTTCTATCTTTATATCTTCACCATGCTTAACCACATATTCCTTCACTATAGATTTCTTTTTTTGAAAAGAAGGATTCCTTTGAATGAAATTTTTCTTCTTACCATAATTACATGTATCCAAGGCCCATAATTAGTATTTGTCTCTATAGACAAATAGTAACTTGAGCAAGAGTGAAAAAAAAAATATGAAATTTGAATCTCCCACAAATTCCTTTGAAGATTTATGTGAGCTATTCCCTCCATGTAGAGAACCATTATCATGTTTTTCATGATTATTCAATCCTTCCAGATTTGCTGTTAGATCCACCTCTGGAAAATTGTTTTTCAAGTGGCCGATTATACCACAATTAAAACATGGATTTGGGATTCTCTCATACTCGATTCTTTGAAAGAATCTACCCGAACTTCCTTCCACCCATACTATGAGAGGTAATTTATTCCCAAGTTGGATATGCACACAAATCCTTGCAAACTCTCTCCTCCCCCATTGGAAACATATTGTCATATATTAAGTAAGGCTTTCCAATTTTAGAAGCAATCTGACAAACATTAATATCATCCCGACATTGTAATGGTTAGCTAGGCATTCTAAACAAAATTGGAGCTGTCAATCCCTTAAATGAGTCTAGTGTAAATGAAGTAGACCACTTATCCACACCTATTATTTTCCCCTTTACAAACCACGGTCCATTAGAAAGGACTAACTCCAAAGCTTCCTCATCTTCAAATGAACATAGAATCCATCCTTTCCCAAGCCAAGTCAGATTGAATTTCCTAGATGCAACCATTGTCTCTTGATTTTGAAATTGCCGACATAAGCTGGAATATTATCTCCAAATACTTTAATGACCAGAGAATTTTGCAGCTTCTTATTATTCTCCAAAACATTCTCCTCATGCAGCATTATAGTTTCTTTATCTTCCATAAGATATTTGCCAATGTCCAAATCAGCTATCCTCTCATGATAAAGTAAATCAATGATTAAGGCTTCCTTCATCTTCTTGGGAGGATTAAGAGCAACATATATGCTCATTTTAATATATTATTTTCAAATATGGTAAAAAAATATTATATTCTACTTTTGCAATCAACCAGCACTAGTATCATGAGCAACAATATGCTATGGTGGGAAAGAAGATTCTAGATTTTTTGGAATTATTTTCTTAAACCTTGGGAGCCATTGAGAATATGACTTTTCCAGCATAGAGGCTAACCTATAATCTCTTATGATGGAGATGTTGAAAATCAAGAGCCCGATTTGTTATTTTAATGATTATAAATATTATTGGCTCGATCATTTACTAGCCTCTTCTTTTTATATAACACATATTTCTTTAATGTGTTCTTTGTTGGACTTGTTGAAACAAAGATTTCTTCTATTGATAGATTTGAGTTCAAAAGATTTATTGTTAGTAATTAGTACTTCATCTTTTTTCCTACGATTGGTTTAGCTGGTTGTATCATGGTTTGATGGAGATATGATATTGCTTCATTCTGTATTTTAGAAGCTTCTTCTCAAGTAGTTGTTAGAGAGCTTAGTATTGATAAAAAGGCTTGTGGTTGGTTGCTACGGTTTATGGTAGAAAAGATCTTTATAAAAGGAGAATCTTGTGGAATAGCATGGAAGTGTTTTTGGAAAGAAAGCTTCCTTTTATCATGGGAGGTGACTTCAATTGTATTTTGTTTCAAGAAGAGAAAGAGGAGTGAAAAAGTTTGTACTCTCTCAAGGACCTCAATATTTATATATGTTCATGAACAATTGTGATTTCCATGATTTTAGGGTTATTTTCCCCAAATTTACTTGGTGTAACAATAAAAGAGGTGGAGCTCGTATTCTGGAAAAGTTGGACCAGTGTCTTCTTAATTAAGTAGCTTTAGAAGATATCCAATTGGCATTTGTTTGACATCTAGCTAGAGTGGCATCATATCACTATCCTATCTTGATTTAGCTCTCCTCTTCAGGTTTTTGCAAGAGCAAATTTCTGCAATTTGAAGATGCCTAGGCTTCTTATATAGCTTCTTAAGCAATTGTGTCCAAGTCATGGGAGAGAAAAGTTCAAGGAGATGTTGTCACTCACTAAATCTAAAATTTAAAAAAGCTATGAAGGCTTTATTTTTTTAGAGCAAATCTAAACATGAAAACTTGAAGTTTTTAAAGGATTGTCTAAAGAAAAAAATTCTATAATTGTAAGAAAAGGAAACTGATAGCAATGGTCTTTCTGAAGAAAAAACTTTTTTTTACTTAAATCAAAGGTGCACAAGTTCAATTCTACTATAGGAAGGCATAATACCTAGTGGAAGCAAAGGGCGAAAGTGAAGTGGATAGAAAAAGGAGACACCAATTCAAAGTTTTTTCATGCGTTTGCATCGGCTAAGCATAATGGAAACTAGATAAATCAAATTAAAGAAAGTAATTTCTTGTGTGTTGAAGAACAAAATTAGGTGGAAGTGATTTTCTATGAGTTCTTTAGAGGCAAAGGGAAGGATAGTAAGTGTGTTTTAAATGGCTAGTCACCCCTTCTCATGTGCTAGAGGAAGTTGACAAAAAATTCTTGATAGTTGATTTTACTAAAGAAGACTTGGATAAAGTTGTTGGTCAATTGGAAGCTAATATTTCACCAGATATTGATGGAGTTACTTACTCTTATATTAGATTCTATTGGTTTATCATTAAAGAAGATGTTTGAAAGGCAGTTAATTCTTTTTTTACTTATGGATATATGTGTTCTAAGTGGAAGGAGACTATTGTGGTGTTGATCCCTAAGGTGATAATTTTTGTGGCTTCTTCCAACTATATACCAATTAGCCTTTGTTTGTCTATTTTACATGATTATGGAAAGAATGTTGTTGTGTAGGTTGAATTGTCTCAATTCAAAAATTATTTTAGAAGATCAGTCTGCTTATATTAAAGGTCATTCTTTATCTGAATATATTTTACTTTCCCAAGAGTTATTTAATAGGTTCATATATTCTAAATCAAAGAAACGGTTGATGGTGATCAAAATAGATATAAAACATGCTTATGATAGTATACCCTAGTATACCCTAAAGTAAGTTTTAGATTATTTTGGTTTTACAGTTAATTTCTCTAATCTTTTACTTCTATTTGTAGTAGATCCAAAATTTTATATTATGATAAATGACAATAACTCAAAATGGATTGAGGCTAAAAGTGGATTTAGACAATGGTGTCCCGTATCTTCATATCTTTTCATATTGCACTCTCAATTGCTATCTAATGCAATTGTTCATAGAGGGAGAAGTATTTGTCTAAATGCAAAAAAAAATTTCCACTTACTATACGTAGATGACATTATTATTTTTTTAGAGGCCAAACATAGATGTGTGAAGAAAGTGACTAAGATTTTAAAGGACTACAACAAATGGACTGATCGAAAGGTTAACATTAAAAAGTCTTCTATTCTCTTTGGAAAAGTTGTTAGAAGGTGAAGTAAAAAAGTTCTTCCAAGACTCTTGGGCTTCAAGGTAGTTAAATAAATGATGTATCTTGGTATTAAGATTGTATTAAGGAGACTAGTTTTCTCATATTTCCATATCATGTTGGAGAAAGATTTAAATAAATTGAATGTTTGGGGTAACAGGTTTATTTCTCTTGTAGGAAAGTTGCTTCTTATAAAAATTGCATTTCTTTCTATTTCTACCTTTTTATCTACTCATTCATTAGTCCCTATGGGTGTTTTGATTGCTTTGGATAGAATATATGGGGATTTTATGTGACACAAAAGAGAAGGAAGTAAATGACTCCATTATGTTGCATGGGATGTCCTATGCCAGTAAAAAAGAATGGGTGGTCAAGGGGTGCATTCTGCTACAATGAAAGTAGGTCCTATGAGGGCTAAATTTGCATGGAACTTTATTTCAAATCCTTCTTCTCTTCTTAATAGGAATTTGAAGTATAAATATGGAAATGAAAATTGGAATTCTGAAATAAAGATTCATTTCTCTCATACTTTGAATATCATTTTGAATAAAGCTATATTTCTTCACCCAATAGTTAAATGGAAGGTATCTACTGGTTGTGAAATCAATTCCATAGAAGATGTATGGATTTTTTATAAGAGTATCGATAAGTGGCCAATGTTTGTAGTGAAAATGACTGAAGATACAGAAGTTCTTTTGGGTTTCTTATGGGATGGTCAGTGGGATGAATCCCATTTGAAGCAGCTCTTTAGAAAAAAGCTGATTTAGGTGATCTTATTTATCCCCTTACATCTAAATTTGTGAAAAGATCAATTAGAGCTAGTTTCTAAGTGTTCAGGAAAATCAATTTCTACTCTAGTTATGCAGAAATTATGGGGAAGTGGCGATGAAGACAAACATTGGAGATGATTGAAGAGTCTTAAACTAAGGCCCTATGTTGAGCTATTCTAGTGGTGGTTAAATATCAATGCAATCCCCTCAAATGACTTTCTGATGTGTAGGAGACTATTAGACTTTAATGGGTGTCCTAGAGGCTGTAAGTCTACAAAAAATTCTAAACATATTGCAGTTAAATATGTAAAGCTCTCTCAAGTGTTTTTCCTTCTTAATAAATGGGGATTTAATGTTCCCTTTTTTACTTCCCTGGAAGAATGTCACCTAGTCTTGGATGGTTTAACAAAATCTAATCCCTTCATAGGGAATATTGTTTGTTCTTGTATTTTTTCTCTTGGAAAATTAGAAATAAGGTCAAGTATGGTGGAATAGATGATTATGCAGCAGTCTTACCAAGTAATTCTATTAGCTTTACGTTTGTTTCTTTTCACTTTAATCTTATTTCGGAATACTGGGATACTAACCAACTATTGTAGCAATCTTCTTCTTGGCATCCTTATCCTCCTGAATGGATTAAGTTGAATATTGATGAAATCAAGCTGGTATAGACGGCATCTGTAGAGATCATAGAGGAAGATTTTTGTATGTATAAAGTCATGAAAGTCTTAGTAGGTAATCTCTATCGGGCGCCTATTAATATAAGATTGGAGGGAAGTACCCTTACTATTGATCCTAAGGGTTTCAAGAAATTTAAAAAGTAATTTAGAATTGAATGGGTATGCAAAAGTAAGATTAAAAGTTAGAGTGGTATGGGCAAATAGTGGAGTACTTCAAAGTTTAAATCCTCATGTTTGATTACTTTAGAGGGAGTAATTCTAGCATTATTATATCTATTGTAGACCTCTTTATCAGTGGTCTCAACAAATCAAGGATCTACTTATTGTCAGGAAGAACTAATGATGAGTGCTTGAGACCGCTTACCTCAAGCCATTTCAAAGATTTAGAGCTTAAGTGAGAGGGGAGGAGAGTTGGAAGGATTGGAGGGAAGAAGAAGGCATGAATTTAGGTTATTTATAAAGAACCATTCAGATCATATAGTATGATCATGAGATCATACTAAATGATCAAGTACAATTAATTCATCTAGTTTGTTCAGTAAAAAAGTCAGTCTCATTATGATCAAAATCATAGTGGATAATTAGAGAAGAAGTATTCATCACAAGGAGTCACATTGATGATTATTGACTTATAATATCATATAATACACATAGGCATTTGTATAGTATGAAACACTATTTAATTGTATCGAGCAAATTTGATTCATATAATGGGTACTATTTGTGGATTGTATTATACAAATGTGGTGATCATATAGTATGATCACTATTACTTATTGCATATGAACGATTGGATGCACTATGATCAAATCTTTGATGATATTTATAAAAATCATACAGTACAATTTGTGCCATATAGTACGATTTCAGTAAAAGTCAGATATGGGCATGAAGGATCAAGAAATCTCTAGGAAAGAGAATAAAGCAAAATCATAATAAAAAGACCACAAAAAAAACATAATAAAAATAAGTAATCAAGAGAAAATTCACATCTAACACCATTTTTTTAATTGATTAGAAGCATTTAAAATGATAATTTTATTTTATGATTAGAGAAAAAACTCAGTAAGAAATGCATTTAAAGTACTAAGATCTAGAAAAAGTTAGAAATTTTGAATTTTATCAACCCTAGCTCAAGCTACTTATAGGTTAATGTCCTTTTTAAATAAAAATTTAATTCAAAAAATCAATTAGAAAAGAAATGTAATATTTTTGAACACCTTTTTAGAAATGTATCAAAATGAAATAATATTACAAAGTGATGAACTAGAAATCATGATTTTTAAATCTAGGTGTAGACGATATCAACTAGCACATAGATGTATCAAATATTTAAGATTTGAAAGGAATGGAAGCTAACTTATTGTGGTATCAATTTTTTCCTCTTTTTTTAGTGTTTTTAAATAATTTGTGCATCTTTTATTTTTTGATACACTTTGTACATCTTTTAAATTTTGGCATTCATGGTGCATCTTTTCATCTTTTAGGCTCATTTTATTTTTAGCTATTGAAAACATTCTTTATTTCTAAGTCTTTTAAAACTTTCAGTTCTGAGATTATCTTCTAAATATGAGAGAAAAAGAACTCACTCACTCACAAACCAAATCTTGATATAAGAAGAAAATTTGAAATAGATTCATTAATTTATAAAAACATTCAAATGAGATAAACCACAAACCAAATTTGAAATTTTATATTTCCTATTAGAGGAAGTGGGATAATTTTCAACTTTTCTTCCTTTAACTATTTTAGAGGAGTCAATCTACAAAAAATTAGTTTGAATCAAAAGTATGATTAGATTATGATAAATTATGCAAGAGAAAAGGACAAAAATAATAATAAAATTTTAAAATTTCAAGTGTTGTGCCTAGGCTAAAGGTACAAATGCTAGAATTCATAAGTTTCTAGGTTCCCTAAGTGACCTATCCATATGTTTGGTCGAATTTTTTTCTTTGAAATACAGCAGTTAGGTGGGATTATTTTGGATCTGCCTAAAATCTAGCACAAAGGCAAACACTAAACAGTGGACCAAGAGACTAAAGATTGTCATGTCATGTTTTAAAAGTGATTTTGCAATCGATAAAGAAAGTGTTGTGCTTTTAATCAATTGATTTTGATACTTAAGTCAGTTTATGGGATTATTTTGGACCTGCCTAAAATCTAGCACAAAGGTAAACACTAAACAGTTAAAAGTAGTCATGTTTTAAATTTCTTTTAATCAATAACGAACTTAACTGTAGAGCTCATGGGAGTGTTAATTGTCTTACCTTTATCAATTTCATATTTCTTAAGGATATCCTTAATGTATTTTAATTGACTAAGGAAAATTCCAACATCTTTCTACCATATACTAAATCCAAGAAAATAGTTCAGTTCTTTAACTCTTCTCAAACTCCTTACTTATTGTCTTAAAAAATTCATCACATAGCTTTTTATTAGAAGATCTAAATAAAATATCATCAATATAGATCTGGATAATGAGTAATTCTTATCCTACCTTTTTGAGAAATAGGGTGATTTCTACGCTCCCCTTAACAAAGGTTCTTTCTAGTAGGAATGTACTTAGCCTTTCATACGATACTATAGGTTTCTAGTTCAATTCATATAATGCCTTTTTTAATTTGAACACATGATTGGAAAATTTTGAATTTTTAAAGCCAGGGGGTTATTCAACATACACATCTTTTTTTATTACCCCATTTATAAAGGCACTCTTAAATACCCATTCGGTAAATTTTGAATCTCTTAGAGAAAGAAAAAGCAAGTATTACCCTTATTACTTTTAGTCTACCTACAGAGGGAAAAGTCTCTTTAAAGTCAATCCCTTATATTTGGTTGCACCCCTTAGCCACTAGTCTTACTTATTTTCTAACCACTACACTAGAGTCATTCATCTTATTTTTGAAAACCCATTTTGTTCCAACAATGCTCTAGTCCTTATGCCTTTCAACTAGTTCCCAAACACCACTTTTAGCAAACTGATTTAGGTCTTCTTGCACGGCTAGGATCCTGAATTTATCCTATAGTACATGATTTATGTTTGAGGGTTTAATTATTAAGATAAAGTCATAGTGTTTAACTTTTTCCCTAAATACATGCCTTATTCTATCACCATTAGATGGGTATGCTAAGATAAATTGTTTTAGGATTATTTGAAGAATATCACCATTTTTAAGCAATAAATTTTCAAGCTCTACCCTTTCTTATGAATTTATAAATTTGACTCCTTGGGTGACTTCTGCCACTTCCTCTTCTTCTACCATAAACCCTCAAGAATTATTAAATATATCTAAAACTGTATAAGTGGTCTCCTCTACCACTAGTTTCTTTTTATTGAAACTGTAAAGGATTTTCTGACATTTGAGTATCCTAGGAAAACTACTTCATGAGATTTGGGGTGAAATTTTCTTAGCATAGATTTCCCTTTGTTTAGAATGAACACTTTACATCCAAATACATGAAGGTGAGAGAGGTGGGGTTTCCTACCCTTAAGCATTTCATAGGGTATATTAATTAGCTTAGATCTAACATTAACCTTATTCAGATTATAATAGGTTCTCTTTACCGTTTCTACCCAAAAGTATTTAGGAAGTGAGTATGAAACTAACATACCTCAAAAATGTTGATTTCACGGTCTTTCCTATTTGAATCGTGGTGGAAGGATGGAATCATCCGTCACTGACAGCGGATTGCCGGTGGTAGTAATCAGTCTGGCATTGTTCGTAATGCAATTCTTTAAACCTATTGACCAGAGATCCGTCAGTTTTTGAAGGTGTTCTTGGGGATCAAGAAATGCCCATAATTTCTTCTAATCTGGAAATCAGAGAAGGATTTAGGCAACCGGCGAGGCTTGAACCAATTGTGGAAGGGAAAGGCAAATGTGTTTCTGTTGATTAGAATGTAGAAGATGAATCTTTTCCTAGTTTTCAGTCGAAATTGGATACAGATTCGCTATCGGTAGAAATTGATCTGAAGGTCAAAAATTGTGCAGTGCCTCGTGTTCCTGAAGTTTAGATTCAGAATTTTTTGAATCTAACGGGTGCTATTGAGAAAGATGGAGATAATTTAGAAGAGGGTATTAATTTGAATGGTGTTGTTAATCTTGGGAACAAATTTAAATCAGCCTGGAAAATCACACAATACATCAGACTGAATTTTGATTCTAATTCTACCCAGTTGACGGAAGATGGAGTAGCGGTGAAGTTAAAAACTGATAAGGAATTAACAAATTCTCAGGTTTTGAAGAAATCGCTGGTTATCAAGGTTCTGGGATGGGACTTGCCATTTTCAGTTTGTAGTCAAGAACTCTGAAGGCAATGGAGTATGTATGGTAGCTTCCATCTAAAGACGTTGGGTCATAATTGGATTCTGTATTCATTTGCTAATTTGGAATCCATGGAAGAGGTGTTGAATGGGGGTCCTTGGTACATTGGGAATCATATCATAGGAATGGACTGATGGTCGTCTTCCTTCTCTACTGATTCGCTAAAAGGAATTACCTCACCGGTATGGATTCATTTCCTGGGACTGCCTTTGAGCTGTTGGGATGAGGAGAATATTCCAATGATTTCCTCAATGATAGGAACTCCTTTGATGCTGGATGGGAATTCATTTAAATGGGGAAAGCGGGAGTATGCTAGATGTTGTGTTCGTATTGAGCTGGAGAAGAAACTCCCTACAGCAGTATGGATAGAAGGTATTCACGGAATAACTTATAACCATGTGGAATATGAAAAAACTGACATCTCTCTATTATCAATGTGGTAGAGTTGGTCAAAGTAAGAGTGTTTGTCCTGATTTCGTTTCAGCTGTGGAATTGGAAAGAAGAAGTCAGGGCTCTAAAGAAATTGTGAAACAGGATGATGTTGTAAAGAATGACAATGTTAAGTAGCAAGATGAAGAATATGGGTCATGGATCCATGTAAATTTTAACAATAGAAGATTCAGAAATGCCAAGAAAAATATTGGAGTTAATACCATTGTTAAACAGGTTTATAGTTCAGGAAGGGTATACAAAACCAACTAGACTGGTTGACGGAGTTAGAGTTTAAACACCTTTTGTGGACTGGAGAGTAAAAGAACATGACTTAGCATAACTAAACGCCAAATGCTTGGGCAGTTTCTTTTATGCACTTAAATCAGAAGATTACATGCGGGTTTCTACTTATAAGAGTGGAAAGGACATATGGGATAGACTTTGTATAACATATGAGGGGACTAATGAGGTTAAGCAGTCTAGACTTAATATCTTGTTGCATGATTATGAACTATTTCGCTTGAAACCTAATGAATCCATTTCTGATATATACACAAGATTCACACAAATATTCACCTCTTTACATGCATTAGGTAGGGAACTAACGAATGCTGAAATGGTTAATAAGATTCTTCATTATTTGATTATTGCTTATGATACTAAAATTATGGCAATTACAGAGTCTAAAGATCTAAACATTTACTCTATTATGAATCTTCTTGGTTCGCTAATTGCTTACGAGCAAGGAGTTAGCCAAAGAAAAATTGATGCAGGTGAACCAAGAAGGGAGAAGAATATAACACTGAAAGTGGAGGAGTCTGAGAGTGAACACTCATAACTTGAGGATGAAGATGACATTGAATTAATGACTAAACAATTCGGAAGCTATCTGAAGAGGAAGTAGAAGAGACACCAGCAATGGAATAGAGGTAAATTTAATAGAAATGTAAAGGTTTTGAATGATGTTATTTACTATGTGTGCAGGAAACCTGGACATATAAAGATAAATTTCCCAAAACTCAAAGCCACTCCAAACAATAAGAAGGTAGAGGAGAAACCTTTTGTGAAGAAGGGAAAGAAGAAATTCGAAAGAGCTTTTTGGGCGGACTCAGCTTCGGACTCATCAGAGATAGAAAAGGAAAAGGAAGTCACTAATCTGTGCTTAATGGCCAATAGTCTTGATCAGTAAGATCAAGAAGAGGGTCGCACTCACACAAGATCTCGTGAGAGCATATGGTACCTGGACAGTGGATATTCAAAGCATATGACTAGAGATACTGCACAATTCATATCGCTGGAAGCCAGGAGTGGAGGCAAGGTTATACTTGGAGATAACACCACAAGGAAGGTGATTGTGATAGGTATGATTGGAAATCTAAAGAATTTTTATATTGAAAATGTGTTATTGGTAGAAGGCTTAAAGTATAATTTATTAAGTATAAGCCAGCTATGTGACAAAGGATATTATATAAAAAATTTTCGTTCTAGCTGTATTTTAAGCCTAAATAGAAATGATGTTTTGAATGGAAAAAGGGTAAATATTATTTAAATGCTAGACATGAATTGCATTCAAACTCCTATTGAATTTTTGTCTAAAAACTATTTTTGATGAGTCATGATTTTGGCATAGGAGACTTTGTCATTCTAGCATGAAAAACCTTAGGAGGATTACCCAAAAGAACTTAGTGAGAGGTATACCAAAACTAGACTTTACTAAGGACCACCTTTGTGATGCATGTAAATTAGGAAATCAAGTTAAGTCCTCTTTTCAATCCAATAACGATCTTTGAACTAGTAAACCATTAGAGATTTTGCATATGGATCATTTTAGACCAGTTGGAACTGTAAGTCTTGGAGGGAAGGTATACGGTTTTGTGATTGTGGATAATTACTCAAGATTCACATGGGTTAAATTTCTATTTCCTAAGAGTGAATTATTTGAGGAATTTAGAAATTTTTTCAACTTGAATTCAAAGAAAATTTGGGTGTGACATTATGACTATACAAAGTGATCATGGAGGAGCATTTTAAAATGAAAGATTTGAGGATTTTTTTAAGGAGAAAGGAATTGATCAAAACTTTTATGCACCTAGAACCACACAACAGAATGGGGTAGTCGGAAGAAAAAAACAGAACATTAATAGAAGCCGCCCGAGCAATGTTGGCAAAATACTAACTTCCTAAATACTTTTGGGCTGAGGTGGTTAGCACTACATATTATGTTATGAATAGGGTGAATGTGAGATCTAAATTAAATAAAATATCCTATGAGTTGCTAAAAGGAAGAACACCTAATTTGTCTCATTTGCATGTTTTTGGTTGCAAGGTATTTATACATAACAATGGAAAATCTGCGGTAGGAAAATTTGATCCAAAATTAGATGAAAAATTTTTTGTTGGATACTCAAGTGTTGGAAAATCTTATAGAGTATTCAATATAAGAACTTTGGTAATTGAGGAGACCACACATGTTGTATTTGATAAATATAAAAATTTGGAAGAGACAAATATTATAGAAGATGAGATTGAGGATAACTTCCAAAAGATTGATAAAATAAATTTGGAAGAAAATTTGGAAGAAAATGTGGAAGAAAATTTGGAGATAGAAAACCCTTTGGCTAGAGATTTGATATTTTCTAAAAACCACCCAAAGGAATTGATAATTGGTGAACCTAGTGAGGGTGTAAGGACTATGCGTGGATTAAATAAAGAAGTCAATCATTCAACCTTCATTTTAACAATAGAACCCACTAATATTGATTAAGCACTTTCAGATGAATTTTGGATTTTGGCCATGCAAGAAGAGTTAAATCAATTTGTAAGAAATAAAAGTTTGGGAATTAACTACAACGCCAAAGAATCAAAGTGTAGTTGGAACTAAGTGGGTATTCAAAAATAAAATAAATGACTCAGGAGTAGTCATTAGAAATAAGGCTAAACTAATTGCTAAGGGGTATAATCATATTAAAGGAACTAATTTTGAGGAGACTTTTGCCCCTGTAGCTAGACTTGAAGCAATTAGGGTTTTGCTAGCCTTTTCTTATTTTATAGGATTTAAATTATTTCAAATGGATGTAAAAAGTACCTTTTTAAATGGGGTAATTGATGAAGATATTTTTGTAGAACAACCACCAGGTTTTGAAAATTCTAAATACCCAAATCATATTTTCAAGTTGAAAAAGGCATTATATGGATTGAAACAGGCACCTAGGGCTTGGAATGAGAGATTGAGCACCTTCATACTTGAAAGATCATTTGAAAAAGGAAGTGTGTATACAACACTCTTTTTGAAGAGATTTGAAAAGGATATACTCATTGTACAAATTTATGTAGATTACATCATTTTTGAATCTTCAAATAAAAATCTTTGTGTTGAATTATCTAAAATAATGAGTAGTGAATTTGAGATGAGTCTAATGGGAAATTTAAGTTACATTCTAGGATTTAGCATTAAGCAAATTGAGGAGGGTACATTTCTTAGTCAATCAAAATATATTAAGGACATCCTCAAAAAGTATGAAATGGATAATGCTAAACTTATTAGTACACCTATGAGTTCCTCAGTTCAGTTGGATAAGGACCCTAAGGGAAAATCTATTAATCAAAAGAAATTTAGAGGGATTATTGGATCTTTGCTTTTCCTGACTGCTAGCTAACCCGATATAATATTTAGTGTTTGTTTGTGTGCTAGATTTCAATCAGATCCAAAAGAATCACATTTGATAGTAGTAAAAAAGGATTCTAAGATATCTGTTAGGAACTCAGAACTTAGGAATTTGGTATCCTAAGTTTATCTCTTCATTTGAAATAATTGGTTATTCAGATTCTGACTTTATAGGTTGTAGGGTGGATAAAAAGAGCACTTTTGGAACATGTCAGTTTATTGGAAATTCTTTAGTTCTTGGTCTAGTAGAAAATAAAATTCAGTAGCCCTATCTACTACAGAAGCTGAATACATTGCATTAGAAAGTTGTGTGACACAAGTAATTTGGTTGAAACAACAGTTAATTGATTTAGGATTAACTATAGGTACTATTCTAATTTATTGTGATAACACTAGTGCTATTTGTATTTCTAAAAATTCTATTCAACATTCAAGAATCAAACATATAGACAACATGCATCATTTCATAAGGGATAATGTATCCAAAAGGAGAAATTTAACTCACTCATGTTTCTACTGAAATCAACTTGTAGACATTTTTACAAAACTTTTAGCCTTTGATACTTTTAGTGTATTAAGAACAAGGCTTGGAGTAATCAATTTGAATGCTTAATTAAAATGTTTTTCCTGTAACATTGATGTGTGTTTTTAGTTAGTAATTTTCTGTATATCATTGTGTTTTGTGATTTTTTCTGTATATTGAGTTTTTGTTTTCATTTTTATTGAGTTTTTAGTGTGCTTGTGTTTTAGTTTTGATTGAGTGCTTATTTTGAAAAATTTGAGTGACAATCGTCTGGGACAAAATTTTTTCGTACGGGACAAATTGTGTCATGTGTCAAACTGTCGGATTTTGAATCGTTTGAGTGCAATTTTTCAATTTTTTTCATTTCACTTCACTGTACGATCATCACGATCGTCCAGTATGAACTTGTTCAAATGACGGGACGATTGAATGTCAATTAAATGGATAAGATAGTTTTTAATGCTATATTTTGTACGTATGAACCTTTGGTTCGTCCGGACGAACACATGTCAGTTCAATGCAGGGGACGGTTTTAACTGCCATTAAAACGATCATAAGTTTTGATCGTCTAGGACGAACACGTGTTCATTTGTATGATCATTTTGGTCAAAATGTCTGTACGAAATGACGCTTCGTAAGTTGTATGATTATGAAAAGTCATTTTATTTTGGACTCATTCATTTATCCATAAAAATTTTTTTTGATTCGGGACGAATCAAATTTCGTACGGGGCCGAACGTAATTTCATCTGTACAAATAGTCAATTTTTTAATAAATTGGCGGGCTTTTGAACTCAATAGTAACACTCACACATCACTTTCAAAACCTTTCGTCCTCTAGATCCTTTCCAATGGCAAGTTCAAGCAAGCCTCAAAAGATTCTAGCCAAGGGACCACCTAAAAACTCTTCCAATAACTTTCTTTCCAAAGCCAATGAAGAGTCTTTCCCAATATTCATGTCCGCTAAGATCATAGCCTCTAGAATTCTTATCCAGGATCAACTAACCTTTCAGGTAATGAACTTGTTTGCTTCAACTTAGTTTGGTTTCATCCTCACACTAGTTTATCTCTACAACAAAGAAACCTTTTCACTATTTCCTAGCAAACAAGTCTTTCAACTCCGACCATTCTGTTATCCGTTCCTATGTCTTTAAGAAAAAAGTTGAAATCACCAAAGCTGACCTAGGAATCTTTTTGAACTTAAGGATTGAGGGAGCTAGAGTACATACCTTGACCACCACTTCTGAATATGAATGGTCTGAAATTAATGCAGTGATTAGAGGAATCATTTTTAACGAGCATATGCCTAAAGTATCCATTCTGGTTTATAATGCTCGTATCATCCAGCAAGTTCTTAGAACTTCTATAATTCCTAAAGCTGGTGATAGAATCAACATTACTTCTCTTCTTTCTATAGTAACCTTGTTGATCATGACTAAATCAACCTATAGATGAAGCCAAGCTAATCCTTAACTATCTTTATGGACTCTTTGAAATTGGTCATATCAAACATAAAAAAAAGAAGAACATTGCCTTAGGACATCTGGTTGCCTACATTCTGGATAAGAAATACAATTTGGTTCATCCTGATCAAGATTTTGAAGAACCGCTCTACTACAATGACGGATCATTTAAAGCAATCTTCAATAAAGAAGAACCAAGTAAAACACATGTCATTAGTGATACTGAGGAAGAACATGAAGCTGCACCTGCACCTGCTAATGAACCAAATTATCAGGATTTGGTTCAAAGATTTGACCGTTTAGAGACTCACTTTGATCAAAGGTTTGATCAAATTGAAGCTCATATGCAGCAGCATGATATACAATACACTCAAGATATGGGATTTATGCGAGAACAGATAAACGATATAAATTCCAATATGCTTATGATGAGTAGCTATTTCAACTTCTTCAGTGCTGCACCTCCTCGTCCTACTCCAGATCAGGGTCCATCTGAGTGACACATGTACTTGTTTTTATTATTTTCTTTATTTGATGTGTTGGTTTTGTGATTTAGGAAGTGATGCATTTTCTTTTCATTAGATGTTTTTTGTTTTTGAATCTTATGTCGTATTGATATCATTTGCTGAGATTGTAATATCATTTATTTTGATATCAATATAAGTTATAATTTTTTGGATTTAATCTTGTTTTTAGAAATGTGTGTTAGCCTATATGACAATCGTTATAATTTTTGTTCTTAAGAGTGCTATACTTCGAAATGCATGTTAAAATTAAATTCATTAGAAAATCAAAATTTTCTTAATTTAAGTTTTGCTTATAACTTGATGTAACTAAGATTGTCAAATTCATCTCTTATTTAGACTACATTAATGTCTAATATTATTATTGCAATTATGATGTTTTCTTATTTTGTATTTCACTTGTCAAAAAATATTTATGCACTTAGAAAAATTTGAAATTTTTTATTATTGATTTTGGAAAGATCAAAAATACTCTTGAAAAATGTACAAATGTACAAAAATCAAAAGAAATGCGCAAAGGTTTTTAATTTGAAAAAGAGGCACAAAATAAGCCCACAAGTGAAAAGATGCACAAAAATGTGCCACAAATTTGAAAAAGATACACAAAGCGCCATATGTGGTAGTTAATTCTTTCCATAATCTTTTAATCTCTTAATTCAAATTGATCTTCTGTACATTTATATTCCATATTGAAATTTGAAATATACAATTTTTCTATTCATCATTTTTGCAATGATTTTCTCTATCATAGTGTCTAAATTGACTCATGTTTTTGATATATAGTTTTTATTATCAATGTTATATCTCTTCTTAAATTCTATGAATTACTATGATTTGCCTAATGTTTTGATTTTATTTGCAAGATTTATTTCAATCACTTTCAAGGATCAATTATTAAAGGATTATCATATGATTACTTACATTTCTGGTCTTTTCTTCTTCTCTTTTTAGTTGTTGTTAAAAAGGGGGAGAAAATATTATTCATATGTTTGTATCTTTGTTATTTTGTATTTGTTTCGTGTTTTATTTTATTTTTAAAATAAAATAAAAAAAGGAAAAAAGTTAAAATTACTGTGCAAAGCCTCCTTAATTTTTCATATGATCATCAATTCAGTGGGAGTTTAGGAGATTCTTAGAATTTGAAATTATATAAATAATAATTATTTTTTTATCATCAAAATGGGGGAGATTGTTAAGAGAGTTGCTATTTGTATGTTTTACATTCTTGCAACTTGTATAGTTTTGATGATTTCAAATATTATTATTCTATGTGTTGATATCTCCTAACACTTTTTGGAAGATTTATTTTTGCTCTTATGTGAACTAACACTTTCAAAAATCAAACTCCAGATTACTAAAGACTTCAAATCAAATTCAACATGATAATTTTTGTAAATTGAAGCTTGTACTTTTTTTTTAATTAAGTTTGAGAGGGAGTGATTGTAATTGAGTTAATAAACACGCACACACACTTGAGTAGATCTTTAAAAATTTATACATATTGTACGGGACAAACATGGTTAGTACAGGGACGATCAAGTCAGTTAGTTGTCTCCTCGGATGAGTAATGGAACGAACAGGAAGCGACAAAAATTTTTCTAAGTCCTGATCGTCCAGGATGAATTTTTATTCGTCCTAGGATGAAATCTCCTCTGGAAAATTTTTATTCATACAAAATTTATATTCGTGCTAGACGAACTCCAATTCGACCCAGGATGAAATGCCTTCTTGAAAATTTTTGTTCAGACAAAATCCATATTCGTGCCAGGATGAAATGTCCTCTATAAAAATTTCATCCGGTCGAACGCATATTCATCCCAGGACAAAGTGAACTGACTCTTAAAAAAAAATATTGGCAACTTCCTGTAGTTTTCGGAACCGACTTATGCTATAACCGTTCGTACCGGACGAACCTGATTCGTACGGGATGATTAATGTGTATGAAGTCAGTTCGCACCAATACACATTGGTTTCATTTCCAACTGAATTAAGTACCATCGGCCGGGACGATCCACGATCGTACGGGATGATCCACTGCTAACAGAATTGAATTTTTGTAGTTTTTGGACGTTTTTTTGTGTCTTTCCTATATAAAGTCCAATATAAACTGCCACTTTTTTTTTTTGCCCACTGATCTTCGTGCCAATTGAAAGGATAGTCAAGGAGAGAGTTTGAGAGAGTGTTTGAAGGAGAATTCTTACTATTCGAGCGTGAAGGTTTCACTTGGTACTTAAAGGTAAGAGTCTCTACTTTTGGTTTTTGATTACTTCACTCTTTTCTCTCTTCCTTCAAGATTTCTTGTGAAGAAGATCTGTCAAGGAGATCTAGTTTTCTGCCGACACTTGGAGAGTGTGAACAGCCGAAGGATTCTCTGCCCACATTAGGGGAGTGTGAATACCCGAAGGGTTCTATGCCCACAGTAGGAGAGTGTGAAAGGACAAAGGGGTTCTCTGCCTATACCAGAAGAGAGTGAAAGGATGAATGGTTCTCTGCCAACACTGGGAAGAGTGTAAAATGATGACTATTATCTATCGCATCGGGTAGTGGTGGAAGAGAGGTTTGTAAAGGCTTCTCCACCTTGCTGTGGGTGCAAAAGGAGAGTCACTAGTGGTATTAGTGCAATACTCGGAGGGTGCCTCCTAGGAGTGGATGTAGGTCGTGTTCGACCGAACCACTATAAATCTCGTGTCTTTTATTTTCCGCTGCTTTTTTTTTGTTTTACTGTTTCTAACTTGTGGATGAAAAACTTTTTCTATAAAATTCACTAAAGTTAAGTTATCGGTTTTAAATTTTAAAAGTGGGTAATTTTTTTTAAATACCAATTCACCCCCCCCCCCCCCCTCTTGGTTAGCTGCTGGGACATAAGCTTAGGTTTAACAACCTTATTAATAGTGAACAAGTTTCAACATGGTCCAGTGATTTTCATCCCTCATCATTGAAAGGGTTGAAAGCTCCGATTTGGATTAGGCTACCAAATATACCTTTGCATAGCTGGGATAAGATAAATGTTTGCACAAGGGTGGTAACTCCAATTCTAAATGACGAAAATTTGTTTCAGTGGGGCAGATGAGAATTTGCCAGAGTTTGTGTCAGAATTAAGCTGGAAGAAAAAAATCCCTTTGGAAGTTTGGGTGGAGGGAGCATCTGGTAAGTTCTACCAGAAAATCAATTATCAAAGGCTTCCAAATATTTGTTTAAAATGTGGTAGAATTGGGCATGTGGAGAATTCATGTTCTGTCGAGAGCTTGGAGGTAAAGTTAAAACAAAAAAACTAATGCTAGTTTGGAAGAAGAGAGAGCTTCTTCTGATATTGAAGAATCACAAGTTCAGGAAACTATTCAGGAAGCAGAGAAAATCAAGAATGATAAATATGACCCATAGATTCATGCTAATTATGGGAGGAAGAGGAATTTTAAAAAATTCCAAAATGAATGGGTACATTAAATAGAGATGGCTAAAAGTAAAATTAATGAAGATACGGGAAATCAACTAAAGAAAGGAGTAGATACGTAGGAGAAGTTCAAATAAGACAACCTTAATTCTCAAAAGGAAGAGTTGTTGATGGAAAAATTTCCAATTAATTTGAGAAATTCAAATGCAGTTCACAGTAGTATCCAAAGAATTGATGATGGAGTAAAGTTACAAGATACGACTGATGATACCAATATTTCTAATAAGTTTGAAGTTCTAGAGAACATATTGGAGGAAGGGGAGATTGTGGAAGTAATCACTTCTCCAGGTAATCTATTCAATCAGAATATTATCGATAAGGCTTTGTCAGGTGATATACTTGAAACAGAGAATTTTGATTCTCGGTCAATTTATTCGGAAGAGGATGCCAGTAAGCTGAAAAAAAAGGCTCCAAATAGCTGAAGAGCTTGGGCCCAATAAAACTCAATACAAGGAGTAGAAGTTTGGAAGGTGAAAAGAAGGAAAGGCCAGGGAGCCTAGTCCCCTCAATCCATTGATGTCATAAATTGGATTTTGGAATTGTAGAGGAGCAAAAAAATCTATTGCTTCTCTATATGTAAGGGAGTTTAGTATGACCATGGTGTGTTTTTTTTTTGGGCTTGGTTGAAACTAAGATGAAGGTAGTTGATAAAAAAATGATTGATACTTTGCTAGTCAATGATTGGGATTTCTGTTATGTTCCTTCTGAAGGCTTATCGGAAGGTATAATAGTGTTGTGGAAACATAAGTTGGCTGATTTCATATTACTAGAGGCTTTTCTCAAATGGTTGTAGGGGACTTAAATGTGGCTAACCAAGGCACTTGGAGGATAGCTACAATATATGGGAGCAAGGATGTTTACAAAAGAAGAAATTTATGGGGAAGGTTGGAACACTATTTGTCTAAAGAAATTCCGATGGTAATAGGTAGTGATTTCAATTGCTTATTAGCTAAAGAGGAGAAGAAAGGTGGCAGGAATTTGTTTTTTCAATTGGACCAAAGGAAATGAAGTCATTCATCTTGCAATGATTTACATGAAGTGGCTAGGTCCTAAATACACATGAAGCTAGATATTTTCTTATAAATGCTGCGACAATTAATTCTACACACTGGCTGTTGGTAAGACATTTAGCAAGGATAGCTTCGGGTCATAGTCCAATTTTACTCAATCTCTTGGATTTCATTCCCACTAACAGGAAGTCAATCAAATTTGAGGAAGTATGGACGTCTATTCCTGCATTGAAGATGATTATCAGAAAAGATTGGAACAAGAAAGCAGTTGGTGATCCTGCACAAGTTTTGAACCAAAAAGATGAGGAGATCTCTCAAGGAATTGTTCTATTGGAGCAAGGAAAAATTCCAATCTTCAAATGAAGCTAAGGAGCTGCTGAAGGAGGAAATCATGAGGATACAAGAGAAACAGTCAGAAGTTGGTTTTTTATCTGAAGAAGAAATTTGGTCCTTAAAGCTGAAGACAGAGGAACTGAACTCAATTTTGGCTAGAATTAGAACCTGGTGGAAACAGAGGTCCAAGGTGAAATGATTAGGTGAGGGAGATACAAATTCTAGGTTCTTTTATGCATTTACTAGTGCTAGAAGGAATTCAAATTATATTTACAAGATTAAAGATGAAAAAGGTACAATGGTAGCAGAACAAAAAGAAATCAAAGAGGTCTTTAATCTGTATTTTTCAGAACAAATGGAAGGATAGGAGGTGTTTGCTAGAAGATTGGCCTAATACGGTGAAAATCCTAAATGAGGAAGACAAGGCAGAGTTACCCAGGGAATTCTCTTTTGAAGAACTTGAAAAGGTAATCAAAGAGCTAGGTGGGAACATAACACCTGGAATAGACGGTAAGTCTTATTCATTTTTTAAAAATTATTGGAACATTATCAAGCAATTTTTATGGTTTGCTTTGAGACATTTTTTCATTAATGGGAAAATGAATAATAATTGGAAAGATACTATCATAGTATTAATTCCTAAAATAAAAAATCCTTTGGCTCCGACAAATTATAGACCAATTAGTTTATGTAATTCGGTCTACAAGATTGTTGCCAAGATGCTCTTGAATAGAATGATATTTGTCATCCAAAAAATAATCACAGATGAACAAGCTGCCTTTTTGATGGGTAGATCTCTCTGAACATGTGTTATTAACTCAAGAAATCTTTCATAAGTTTAGACATTCAAAATCATAGAGGGTGTTTAGTTTCCTACAAGATTGGCATAGAGCAAGCATTTGATTCTATGGGGTGGCCTACTTTGATCAAAATTCTAGAATATTTTGGTTTTCCTATAAGTTTTGCTAATATTACTATTCATTGTGTTCTTATGCCGAGATTTTCTTTGTCTATCAATGGAGCCTTCTCAAATTGGATTGAGGCCAAATGTGGATTTTGACAGGGATGCCCATTATCTCCATTTCTTTTTATCGTGTGTGCACAACTACTCACTAATGCTTTCATACACAAAGGTGATCAAGTATGAATTGGAATTACAACAAAGGGGCCTAAAATTTCTCATCTTCTATTTGTTGATGATATTATTGTTTTCTCCAGAGCAAAGCTGAAGGTAGTCAAGAAAATAAAAAGCTTGGTAACAGAATTCTGTGGATGGGCGAGTCAAAAAGTAAATCTTCTCAAATTTGGGATTATGTTCAAGAAAGCGGTAAGAAGGAGTAGAAGGAATAAAATTTGTAGGATCATAAGATTTAATGAAGTCCGAGAACTCTCTTATTTGGGAGTTAATCTTACTTTAAGGAGAATGAGAAAAATTGATTTCCAATTCATACTTGATAAAACTATGAGTATGATAGGAGTTTGGGGTAGTAAGCTCTTGTCTTTGGCAGGGAAAATCACTTTGGTGAAATAAGTATTGTTGTCAATTCTTATTTTCCATTCAACTCTATCATTAGTTCCAAAAAAAATCATATATGAGGTGGTGAAGATGTGTAGGAGCTTCATATGGAACAAGAGTGATGGAAGTGTCTAGCTTCATTATGTGAATTGGGATGTAATGCGTAAATCAAAGGAATGTATTGGTCTTGGAATCATTCCTTGTTCAAAAAAATCAGGTCCTTTGAGGGCCAAACTAGCTTGGAGGTATGGACAACAAAAAGAATCTCTCTTGCATAAATTTCTTTTTCCAATGTATGGGCCAATTATAGAACCAGAAACAGCTAGAAAAGGAGGATTAGTTACATGGAAAATTATGTATAATGGAGAGAAATATTTGAAGACCAATTGTTAAATGGTCAGTAGGTAATGGAATATCTATTCGGGCTTACAAGGACACGTGGTTGTTTGACAAGAGCATAGAAAGGTGTCCGACATTTGACAACTCTATGGAAGATTGTAATCTTATTGTGGATAAATTTATTACTAATGGAGGTTGGAATGTCACGGAACTGCTAAAGCACTTTGGCTTGGATCTTTTCCACATAATTACAAACATTAAAATACTGCAAGATGGTAGAGAAGACAAGCTGGTCATGATCAATAAATTTTCTTAGGAAGACTTTAACAGTATTAGCATCTCAAGCTATGGAAGAATATAGCAAAACAGAAGATGGCTGGAAGTGGATAGATAAGGCAAAGTTAAATCCTAAAGTTTATTTGTTTTGGTGGAGGAAGCGTAACAAAGCCATTCCTACCAATCAATTTTTATGTTATAGAGAGGCTGAGGAGGCATGATAATTGTCCAAGAGGATGCAACAGTGTAGAAGATGGAGATCATGTGGCAGTTGTTTGTGGTAAAATCAAGGAGGTTCCTGGAATCCTTAACAGTTGGGGTTTTTTTTATTCCAAATATGGATTCTCTGTAATACTGTTTCAAATGGATGGATGGCAAAGGCAAATGGATGGTGAACTTGTACTGTAAAACTGTGTATTTATCTTGGAAGGCTAGGAACTTGTGGGTGAATGAAAACAAAGTTTCCAATCCTTCTATAATTGCTTCCAATGCTATTGATATTGCTGCAGTTTTTAGGAATTTTGCTTGTATTAAATCAGGTATAGAGAATGCTAATCAACCAGATTGGATGTTGAATTCTTGGCATCCTCCTCCTCCTGATTGGATCAAAGTTAACATAGATGCAGATCTTTTCAAATCTTATAAAGCAAGAGTTGGAGGAGTTTTTAGAGATTGTAAGGGGAAATTCTTAATGGCATTTGGTTTTTCTTACAGTCACTGGGATGCAGCGGAATTAGAATTTCAAGCAATTTTTTCAATCAAATCAATGCTCAGGAATTGGATGTTTGACCACAAAGGATTGATCATTGAAGGAGATAACAAAAATGTTATAAATTACATAAAAAAGTTGATGGATGATGGGGGAGAAGAGCTAAGAGATATTTCTTTATTAAAGATTTTCATTTTGTTGTTTTAAATTTTGTTAGTATGGATAATAATAAGTTAGCGGATCTTTGTGCTAACTATGCTGGTTTAAGTTCTTTTTGTTGGGAAGATTTAGATTTCAATAAGATCACTCATTTTATCAATTTGATAAAAAAGGAGTCGGATGCTTGTAAGTTGTAATAACTGTAGTTTTTCTTCTCCTTGAATTTTAAGCTAGTTTGCTTGGGGTTTTCTAAAAAAAAAAAAAAGATAAAATGGGAATCAAATGCATTAATTTGAAAGCCAAGAACTTGCTTATTGATAACCTCTACCACTTTTGAAGTTGATAATTAACATGGTCTTTTAAAACTTAAATTAAATCAACCAACTTCAATTAAAATAAATTCTTTACATGTTTGTTTTAATCTTTGGAATGAAACATAAGTCTTATACTTGTTGACCAATAGTTTCAAGCACTTCAAAGATATTTATTAACCTGCTTCTTTAAAATATAAAGTAAATAATATGAGCAAAGTTAAATTACCATAAAAATAAAAATTATAAATCAATTAAAAATTAAATTCAAATTAAACCTTTTAGCCACTAACACATAAATTCATCTTGCAGATAACTAAATCAATAATCAATGTAGGATATATCTAAACTAAAAAAGCTTAGCATACACTATATAATTTCTTTATAGGGCATCCAACTCTAGCCTAGGTTAAGGCCGTGTGCTTTATTTCTTATATAAAGTTATGGTTTTTCACTATTATGGTGGATGTGTGATGATGCCATTTTTTACTTTGATTGCACTATGTGATATAATGTATATATATATATATATATTATATATATATATATATATATATATATATATATATATATATATATATATATATATATATTGCACACTATTTGTTTCATGCTAACCTTGTAAGTGTAATGTCATTTTCTCTTTTAAAGCTAAATTTAAATATAAAGAGTTGTGAAATCCTAAAAGAAATTTTCATATATATGATTATAGTAGTCCAAAAGTGAGGTCTCTTTATCCTTTGAAGATCATTATCTTTTTGAATTCTATAAAAGAAATATAGCCAAAAGAATTGAAGACATTGAATAAAAAATGTACTTTGTAAAGACTTGTGTCATTGTATAGTTGGGACAATTCAAACTTGTTGTTGGAATTTAGACTTCTTTACTTTACAAAATACTTTGCATTATACTTTATAATGCCCTTTTCCACGTGTTTTTTTAAAGTTTCATGGTGATGCACATACTTTTTCTTGGACATATAAATTAGGCTCCTCGAACTACGTTAGTTGTAGTTTTAAACACTGGTATTTTAGCTTAGCATGAATTTTAATTTTTTTTTGTGTACACATATAAAGCATAAAAACCTATGGAAAGGATGGGGGAGCCTAAATGATTGGTTTGGTGCATTATTATTTACGGTTTATGGTCTTTTTTCTATAGAATTTTCTTAGAAAGTAGTTAATGTAGATTTTCATTTATCTCTTATTAAAAGAATTAGAGTTAGTGTAAATTTTGTTTAAAATTGCATTAGCTAGCTATATTTAAACCCTTGACATAAACAAAACCTTGATTAATTTTTAAATGTAAACCCTTTATTCTGAATGTAAATAGGCTATCTACCTTACATAAATTAGACCTAAAAAGAATGGTTTTAGAAAAGTGCATAGGTGGTTAGGCTAGTTATGTACTCAAGGAAGACTTTAGCTTTGCACAAGTGTAAAATTATTGCATTTCCTCTCAGGAGGATTATCCTGATCTTTTAATAAATTAATCTAAACCTTAAATTTAATCCTAATCTAATTGATAAAAACCAACCTTAGAATAGTTTAGGATGTTTTCCTTTACCAGAATCGAAAGCACTATATAAATTTCATGTTTTGACTCTATAAGAAAAAGAGTTCAAACCTTGAATAATTCCACTTGGTAGGTAAATTCTAAAGTATCCATGTAATGAACCATGGAGACTTACCTTAATGGAGAACAAAAACACAAAAAAAAAATAATAAACCCTGCCTTATTCGCTAAGATAGGGAAAGGGTCTTTAAATCTTGATAAAGTTTTATCCCTTGCCATTTTTTTTCAAAATGATAATTTGATTATAATTTAATAGTTTTAGAAGAATTGTATATTCTTTATAGTGAGTTTCATTATAAAAATATATTCAATTTCTATTTTCAAAATAATAGAGAAATATAATCTATCTTACAAAATTAAATGTTCTTAGACATGTATATTTAATTACAAAAATATAAATTAAAATTTATCGATATAATATTTTTTCCCACTAATTTTGTGGCAAATCAATTAGAGACTTATTTCTCTCTTACGATCTCTAGTGGTGATTAAATTTATATATCATTTGTATATTGCTCTAGTAATAGGCTTAAACTACCTTATTTTATTGGTCACTTTATGCATTTCACCCTTCAATGAAGGTGATCAACATTAAAATTTATGGATTTACACATATTGAATTTAGCATAAACGAAATTTATCATTTTCAAAAAGCCTTCTCGAATCAATCCCCTAGTCTAGAGTTATGCATCATTAATATATTTATCTATGAAGTTGGTGCTAAGGATAAATTACTTATTTTTTATTTTATTTCAATTCAGTGAAAAGGCATTATTTTAATTGTGCTTTACATAGGAAATGCTCAAAAAATGTCAAAAATTACAAGTGTTGCTCAGCTCCAAGGCACTAATTCAAATCATGCTTCAACGCCCGCATCATCCAAGTTGAGTTAGCTATTTAGATGTTGTAGCATCATCTTCTCTATTTACAAGCATCGTAATAGTGTCATAATCAGCTCCTTAGTGTTACACAGTGTCATACGCCCAAAATTTACACCTTTTTTGGAGACTCATAAAATTTCATGTTGGAGCACCATAAGTTTCAACACCTCATTGCTATATTCTAAATTCTAGCACCTTAAAACTCAAATTTATAGTTTGATAGTTGTTAAAGATGAGAATCCATACCAGTTTAACCAAAATGTGTGTTGTTCTATGAACAAGCCATGTAATGTTAGTCAGTGTAGTAGTGGAGCCAACATTACAACATCGAGGTATATATTCATTTTTCACCACCATGATGCCACCTTGTCAAGCACCGTGTTACCTTGACTCATTGCTATATACATATAAATATTTTTTTTTTTCATTTTTTTGTTAGAAGAGTTTTTCCACTTCAGAGAATACTTATAATTTTAATTATATTTCTTTAGTGTCCCCTTAGAGTAAATTCTAAGGCAGGATAGAGAAGTGCAGGATACTTTTTTTATGGAGATTTTACCCTATTTGGGTAAGCAACTCTGTAGTTCATGGAAGGAGTGTGGGAAAGATTATTTAATCACTTTACTTCACTTATATCATTTGTTCCAATGAATGAAATGAAGATGAGTTTACTTGTTATATTTTTCATTATTAGCTAATTCACTATTTTGGACTTATTGTGTAAAAAAGCTTAGCAAGTACTAATGTATACTCTTACAGCGATAAATGATGTGTTCAATATCTCCCAATCTTTGTTTAATAAATATATCTACCCTACTTGTAGTTAAAATTTTTTGTGATGTGTAGTTCACCTTCCAATTTATACCAATCAGTTTGTGTAATGCTATTTATAAGGTTGTTGTAATGGTCATTTTGAATAGATTAGCTTGCATCATTCGCAAACTGATCTTTGAAAAACAAGTAGCTTTTTTGAAAGGTAGATCCATATCGGATCATGTTTTGGTGGCTCATGAAATCATCCACAAATTTTGATATTCAAAGTCTTGAAAAGGCTTTATTTCTTTTAAATTAGATTTGGAGCAAGCCTATGACTCTATGGGATGGACAACAATGGAGAAATCATTAATGTACTTTAGCTTTTCTTCTTCTATTTCTAAATTTATTTTGGAGTGTGTTAAAGATCTAAAATTCTCCTTGGTAATTAACAGGAAGTCTTCAAGATGGATTGAGGCTAGAAGCAGATTTCATCAAGGTTGTCCTTTATCACCTTTTATGTTTATTCTTTGTGCTCAGCTTTTATCCAATGCATTTAAACAAAGATGTGATAATTATGGTGTGTAGCTTAGTCCAAGTGGACCCAGAATATCTCATTTGCTGTATGCAGATGACATCATAATTTTCTCAGAAGCCAATTTAAATGTTGTAAAGAAGATCAAAGATATAGTTGAAGATTTATGTGGTTGGGCTGGACAAAAAGTCAATGTAAAAAAGTCTTTCATTCTATTTGGGAATATGGTAAGAAGAAGGAACAAAAAGGCAATATCTCACATTATGGGTATTAAAGGAGTCAAAAAATTTCATTATCTTGGAATCAAGATAACTTTAAGAAGGTTAGTTGGAGAGGATTTTCAATTTATTATTGACAAGGCTTTGAAAATGATCAATATTTGGGGAGGGAAATTTATTTCCTTGGTGTGGAAAATCAATTTGATAAAAATAGTGTTTCTTTCTTATACTATTTTTCATTGCACTCATTCATTGATTCCAAAAGAATTGATGAGAATGACAAACTTTGTAAAAGTTTTATATGGAATAAGATGAATGGAAATTGTGGTCTCCATTATATAAATTGGAATGTTATGTACTTGCCTTTGAAATGGGGTGGTAGAACTCTTCAATGATAAAGTTAACACTCTTAGAGCTAAACTTGCTTGAAGATATATTCAAGTGGAAGAATCATTGTTGCTTAGGGCTTTGTTTCCTAGATATGGTTACTTATATGGGGATAACCTTTCAAAGAAAACAGGTTCCACAGCTTGGAAATTATTTATGACGGGGGAGTATTTCTAAAGCCTATTGTAAGATGGAGCAATGTTAATGGTGAATTGATAGATGCTTTCAAAGATATATGGATCTTGGATAAATGTCTTAACAAATGGCCTACATATGTGCTTCTTCAAGCTTCAGAAGACTTTACGGTTAACAAATTCATATCAAGAGGATGTTAGAATATAGATAAACTTAGTAAGGTTTTTGGATATGATCTTCTGAATTTGATAAGTCAAATTCCTATTTATTCTCTTTTGTTAAAGGATAGCATGGAATTAATCTTTAAAAATTCTGGAAAATCAATTTTTGTTCTAGCATATGAAGCTTCATTTTAGAATTCCTTACAGGTTCAATATTGGAATAGGATAAAGAAAGTAAGACTTAGTCCTCAGGTCGAAGGTTTTTGTGGAGGTTATTCAATAAAGCCATTCCAACGAATGAATTTTTATGTTATAGAAGATTGCAAAGGAATAATGGATGTCCTAGAAATTGCAATATGCTAGAAGATATTGAGCATGTGGTTGTTAAATGTAAAAAACTATTAGATATTTTTAGCATCTAAAAAAATGGGGATTTGGTTTTCCAACGTTCCTTTCATTGGAAGAATGCTTCAACTGGATGCCTTTGCAAAACTATTGGTTGGTAAATTTGTATTGTAATGTCATTTTTTTTTCTTGGAAGGCAAGAAATAAGCTTGTCCATGAAGGGAAATATGATAGCTCTTTATTAATTACTTCAAAAGATGTCAGCTATGCTTTAATTTCAGCATCTAAGTTTTCTCATAACTCATGTAAATGGGTTACTAATCAGCTTCATAAGTTGTTGGATAATCTTTGGCATCCCCCTCCACCCAATTTGATCAAAGTTAATGTGATGCATCATTACTTAAATCTTACAAATAGGGATTGGTGGGGTATTTTTTGACTTTAAAGAAAGATTTTTATTGGCTTTTGGACATATATGTGTCCGTTTGGATGCATCTCGATTGGAACTCTTGGCTATTCAATCACTTAAAAAAGTTGTTAAAGACTAGATGTTAAACTACAAGAGAATTATTATTCAAAGCGACAATGCAAACGTCATCAAGTTTCTTCAACATGGCTTCTCTAACAAACATCTGAAGTTATAAGATCTATTTTCCATAAAAGAGTTCAATAACATTATTTTTAATCGTATAGATAGGAATTGCAATAAGTTAGCGCATCTTTGTGCTAACTATGCCCTTTTCAGCTCTTTTATTTGGGATGCTTTAGTTTTGAATAAGGTTCCTCCTTTTATTTCTTTGTTAAAGGAGGAATCTGATGTAATTAGTTAAGCTTTTTGGTTTTTCCCTTTTAATAAAATTTTAATGCACTTGGTTGCATATTCTCAAAAAAAGAAGAAGGAATACCTTAATAATTATTAATATTGAAATGGAATGTTGGCATGCCTAGACATAGGATGTTTGAACATTTTAGGTTTTTTGAAGAAATAAAATTTTAAGAAGGTCATAAATCTTTCTTTTCATCTTTACAAGCTAGACAGAGACTAGAGATGTATATGCTCTGATCCATATCTATAATTGAGAGTCTCATTATGAAGACATTGTTATTTACATTCAATAGTCAAAAGCACTTTATTCTTATTAGTACCAAAATCTTTATGCAAAACTTTATTCTTTAATAGTTATAAAAACTCCAAACATCATTTTCATTTTCAGAAAGATAAGTAGTGCTTTTAAGTAAATAGTAGTTGTTAAGTTGCAATTAAGTAGAACCCTTACTAATAGGTTTGACTCTCTACCCTTTCATTTTATTACTTAATTTGACATGTATACTTGCATAATTTATTGGTCCTTTATAAATTTTTTATCAAGAAAAACTAAGCATATTTCAAAGTCAACTTGTTACATATTAGCTCACCATAAGCCAACATCGATTTTTTGTGCCATTTCTTATGAAGTAACCTGAGTATTGTGAATTTGAATATAATTTTAAAATAAGTGCATATTTCTACCTACTTGTATCCTGTATTTTTTTTTTTTTTTGATAAAAATTTTTTAAAACCCAAAAAGCATTTTTTTTTATTATTTAGCTTATATGTTTATTTTGTTTGTTTTATCATTATTTTATGCTTGACGTACATAATAATGAACCCATATTATTATAACTAAAAATATAAATGACCCTTCCAAAATTTCAAAAACTAAAAGATTTTAATGATTTCTAACCCAAAACTAGATCAAGACCATTCTAGACCTCTTAGGGAGTACGCTAACCTTGTAGTACAAGGAATTCATTACATTATTAATTGACTAACAATCCTTGCTAATAACTTTAAATTAAAACCTATCATTATTCAAATGGTTCAAAATTCTTAGTTTAGAGAACTCCTGTTGAAGATCACAATTTACACTTAGCCAAATTCTTAGAAATCTATGCAATATTAAAGTATAATGGTGTCAATGATAATGTTATTAAACTTATATTATTCCCATTTTATCTGAGGGACAAGGCTTAGAAGTAGTTAAATTTTTTACCGCTAGGCTTTATAACCACTTGAAATGAGTTAGCACATAATTTTCTTATTAAGTATTTCTCACCTTGAAAACTTGCCAAACATATAAATAAAATAATATCTTTCACACAATTAAGAGAGAATCAATTTGTAAAAGTAGAGAAAGATTTAAGAAAATTTTAGGAAATGCCCTCATTATACTTTACCTAATTTGTTGGTTTTTAGACCATTAATAAAAGATTATTAAGATCCCTTTGATCAGACATAAATGCTGTAGTTGGAGGATCTTTAATGTCTAAGTCATTTGAGAAAGAATATAAACTAATAGAGGAAATTATTACAAATAATTTCTAGTGCTTACTGACAGAGTGAATCCGAAGTGTAGCATGAGTTTTTAAATCAGATACTTTGTCATTTATTACTGCTCAAGTTGCTATAATTTTAAGGAAATTGGAAGCTATTAAATTAAACTTAGGATCCAGATCATTTATACAATTGGAAAAGCCAAATTTAAATTATATTAATGATATTAGTGCTCTAGGGATAAAGAATGTAATTTTGATTAGAAGAAAAAAAGTAATTGTTATTCAGATATAGACAAACCATGTTGGAGGAACCGCCTTAATTTTAGTTGGTCAAATAACATTGGTGATAATAATCAGTGGAATTCAAGATATCCTAATCAAGGAGGACATTAAACTAATCCTTTCCAACCTTTTATTAATCCAAGACCTTCTTATCTTCACTGAATTAAATAAAACTATTAGTTTGAGAATATTAAGACACCTTTAAAAGAGTTAGTGATTCAATTGGGAACTTAATTACACAGTCAAGCTACTTCAATAAAAAATTTGGAAACTTAATTAGGACAGCATACAATCTCTTTTAATAGTAAACATCTTGAATAATTACCCAATATTACTAGAGTTAAACCAAAAGAGAAAGAGAAAGAACATAGTGGAAACCACTTGAAGAGTGGTTGTGATGCAGCCTAGCTAACATAAAATATCAAGGTATGTTTGGTTGAAGACTATTATTTTATTATTGTATTAGGAGGAAACAAAATTATATTTGGTATTCTTTATTTTTTTTGTAATTTTTTTCATTTATATTTAATTATTATGTAAATTTAGTGTATTGTTTATAAACTTATGAATTTGTGATTTTGGCTAAGTCATGATAAATTTCCTAGAAAAATAATTGTTGTGTTAAAATTTGAACTAGCACCACAATGCTAGGATTTGAAGCATCACATAATTCATTTGTTAGGCACTGTGACACTCAAAATTAGAAATGTAATGTTGGATTATTGGTAAAATTATTACATTGAACTATCATAGTGTTGTATTCTTGAACACTATAGTGCTTGGATACCATCAGGAGCTCCTCGATGCTACATCTTCAAGCACCAGAACATGAGATCAATTATTTTAATAGTTTTTAGGCATTCTAATTAATGAAACATATAGATCATAAGTTTTTAAATATTACAGTTGGTCAGCACTATAGCATTATCTCCAGCACTGTGATATTAGGTCAAAATTAATGAATTTAGTTATAGCACCGTGGAAGTGATATTTATTAGAACTGCAACACTCGTACATGTGAAATGCTACAACTAGGGCTTGGTCAAAAAGCAATGCTTTAATTTTCCAAGTAGAGCACTATGTCGCACATGTCTTGCATCGCATTTGCATTTATCGACTTTTATGTTTTCATATTGTGCCTTCTAGCACCTCAGTGCTCACAGTGTTTATAAATAGGAATCCATTATTTTATTTATTTCACTACATTTTAATTCCTCTCTACAATCTAAATCTATGCATTTTCCCTTTCTTGTATATTATGGCCTTTAAAATATTTAGAAAGAGAAGCTCTTCCTCTTCTATTGATAAGAGTAATTTCACTATTGTTGAGTGGAGTAAATGTTTATAGATCTTTTAATTAACAAGCAATTGATTCTTAAGTGAGGCTTCCAAAATCTTCATATCCCTATCATAAAGATCATTGTAAGTAGGGTTGAGGGCATTTTAAAGAGGAGACCTATACATCCATTATAAATGTTGTAAGGGAGGTTTTTGCTAAATGGAATGAGGAAGTAGAAAAAAAAAGTTTATTGGAGTGGTATGTGGGTCCCTTTTGATTCTATTACTATAAACCACCTTTATAAGCTTATAATTATTCAATTTAATGATTTCTCTTATTTTTTGTGGAACCCCCATAGATCATGAGGACAATTTTAGAATATTGTGTGAATCCAATATTGGAGAAGCCTAGAAGAAGAAGAGAAAGAAAACTTATCAATTTCCTTGCATCCTATCTTACTCTTTTTTTTTTTTTTTTTGAAGATTACAAATAGCATTAAAGAAAGCATAACTTATTACAAACTATAAAAAGAAAAGAACCTATCACGTTCCTTCTTTATTAGACTATACAATAAGAAGGAATGATAATAGAAGAAAATGAATCAAAACAAAAGCTATATTCTAAAGTCAAAGTAGTACACAAGTCGACTACTTTATTACATTACCTTGAAATATGATGGAAAACAACTTTATTAAAGTCATTAAGAAAAGAGCTTCTCTGAAATCAAATTGAGATCTTTGTATGTTGATTTCATCATAGAAACTTGAAGGAGCTTGACCACATTGAAGTTTTCACCTTAAATTATTACACCTTTACTTTTAAACATCTAATCTTGTAAAAATTCTTTCAAAGTAAAAATAGCCTCCATCTCTTACTGATTTATGCCCCAATGCATTTTCTTTTTTTCAAAAGCAAGAAGTAATCTACCTTAGTGATCTCTAACAATGTCCCAAATGCTTGCAATATTCGAATCCAATAAAGAGGCATCCACATTTATCTTTATCCAATCTAGAGGTGGAGGGTGCCAACAAATACCAAACTCAATATGAAGAGAAGTACCCCAGATCGACTAACATCAGATACATAGACATGGTATGGATAACACATTAGCAGCAACCATTAAAGTAGGAACAATAGAATTACCATGCTTACTATCATTCCGGCGTTTCCTAGAGTAAAAAATAGTTGTACACTAAACATTTACAATATTCAAATGATATTTGGACAGACTTCTAAGTTCAGTTAAGAAATTTTCCAAAGAGGGGAAAATAGGAATTTGAAATCCCCATTGTCTCAATTTGCAAATAATATCAACCAGATATTTGCAATGGACAACAATATGAGAACAATCTTCGACCTCTTGATAACCTCTAGCACAAAGATCACTATGCCAAAGTCTTCTATATTTTAAGAATTCATTAGTTGGTAAAGCATACCTTCTCATCTTCCCCTAGAACATTTCAACTCTTGGCTTTAGTTTTAATTTCCTTAACCAATTAGAAAACTCGAAATCATCATCCTCAATGCTATATTTGATAAATTCATCATATGCCAAAGTAGATATTGATCTTATTGAGTGCTGGAACAGAGCTACCACATGATCTTCTTGTCCACCGTGAATACTTCATTCTTGCGGAATTAAATTTTCATGATCATGATTAAAAAATTGATGCAGTTCAGTCGCATTCCAATCACCATCCTGAAGTAAGAATTGTTGAAGCATAACCCCATTTAATATAACACAATCAACTAGCATTGTCCATTTATTAAAACATTTGTCCAACATCCAAATATCATTCATAACATTGATAGTTTCTCCATTAGCAACTTGCCATTTAACAAGTGGTATTAGGTAAGTAGCCCCATCCAAACGAATATACCAAATAGCTGAATGTCCTCTTTTAAACTCCTCATTCCATATATTTGTACCATATATAACAGAAATGTTTTTATGTAACGAAGATAAAGGATTTTGAGAAAACCTCCAAGACAATCTTGCTCTTCGAGGACCAACCTTGTGAACTGCTAAATGCAAACCCATCCCACCCAGATTTCTTGGTTTACAAAAATATTCCCATGAAACATAATGTAGACCCCATCTACCATTATCTTTGTGCCATATAAAGTTTCTACAAATCCTATCCAATTCATACAAAACACTTTTGGGAACCAAAGAGTGGGTTGATAAGAAAATTGGCAAAGATAAAAAAGAAGACCTTATGAGAACCATCCTTCCAACCAAGGATAACAATCTAGCTCGCCACACTTTAAGTCTATCCATTGCATAATCAATGATGGATTGAAAGTTGGGCTTCACCATCCTTCTTAATACAATTTTAATTCACAAGTATTGTAGCTCATTAACCACCTTGAAGCCAACGTTTTTCCAATTTTTCTTTTCAAGAAAGATCTAACTACTTTCCCAAAATAAAAATGAGACTTATCTTTGTTAATATTTTGCCCAGTCCATCCATAATACTCCATAATTATGTTCTTCATAACTTGAAACAAACAAGGAGATGCTAACCCAAATAATAACACATCATCTGCATATAGAAGATGAGTGTTTTAGGAGCTCTTGGAGAAATTTGGATTCCCAACTCTTGTCCTCTTTAGTTAATTACATTTTATAGTAGCTGCAAACACATGATTGAATAGGGCAACCTTGTTTAAAGCCACTTTTTGCTTCAATCTATCTAGTAATCTTCCCATTTAATAGGATAGAAAATCTTACATTTACTTCACATTCCATGATAAGATAGGAAATCTTGGCTGGAAAATCGAACCACTTTAAGACATGCTCTAATGTCTTCCATTCCATACTTTCATAAGCCTGTTCCATATCCAGCTTGACCGCCATTATACTTTTCTAATTTTTAGAAGTTCTAAATTTATTAAAAATTTCATGGGCTAACAAACAATGCTCTGGCATAGACTTTCTCAGAATGAAAGCAACTTGTTCTTTAGAAATGATTTTAGAGATACAACACTTCAATATATTCACAATCATAGTTGAAGTAACCTTGTAGATAGTTTGACAAAGACTAATAGGATGAAAGTTAGATGGAAATACAAAATTTTTTTAACTTTGGGATAAGAACAATCATAGTATCCTTCCATGCTCCATGCATTAAACCGGTCTTAAGGAAACCATCAATTGATTTCCAAGTTGCACCTTTCACAATTTTCCAATAGAATTCGAAAAATGAAGTGGTACTCCCATCCAAACCAGGAGATTTATTTGCACCTTGCTGGAAAACAACAATAGTAAGCTCCTTCTAAGTGAATTCAACAATTAGCAATTCCATATCTTCAGCATTAATCTTTTGGTCTTCATTAACCGAAGGCCAATCCATCAGCACACAATCCCTGGAACGCCATTTTTTTCTCAAAAAATTTCAAAAACACTGATTCAATCCGCTCCATATCTTCCACAAAAACATTGTCTTCATCCTTAATTTGTCTAGTCAACTTCCCATTTCTTCTAGCTGAAGCAAAGTCATGAAGAAATTTTGAATTAGTGTCACCTTCTTCATTCCAACTTGCCTTCGCCCTCTGATACAACCATGTAGATAATCTACACAAGGTAACATTAAGTTCATGAACTTTAGCATGAATTAAGATCAACTTATTTGAACATAGCTCTCCTTCCAAATCTTCATCCAAAAGTAATTTAAGAATATCTTCTTTCAATTCCTCATTAAGAAAACACAGATTTTTGTATTTTTTTTTTTTCCAATAGTATAATGACTTCATATCTCTCCAAATTTTCCTATTGAGAACATCAGTTGCATCACCAAAATCATTCTTCTCCCAAGCTTTAGTGACAATGCTCCAAGTTTCCAGGTAAGACCTCCATGTATCTTCAAATCTAAAAATCTTGGATTGAAACCGAGGCACTTCATAAAACTTAAAAATAATGGGGCAATAGTCATATGCCACCCTTGCAAGGTGTCTAATCATTGCCAAACGAGCCATCTACAAAGCCACTAAATTCAATAAACATCTATCAAGTCTCTCCTGAATCCTAGCAGCTCCTTGTTTGTTGTTACACTAAGTAAACCTTTGTCCAACAACACCTATATCATGAAAATCATAATTAGCCATAAAAACCTTCATCTCCTTTGGTCCTTTAGATATAAAAAATATGTTATCCCCTCTCTTATCTTCCTTAGATAGAAGATAATTGAAATCCCCTCCCAATATAGTCAAAACACAACCCACCACATTCTTCTCAAGACTTTCCCAAATCTCCCTTCTAACATGGTACTCCTTATAACCATAAATAGTAGCCACATTCCAACAACCCCGACTAGCAGTGTCAAGAACCCCAAATACCAATTGAGAAGAATGTTCCACGGTAGTGAAAGACACGTCATTCTTGTTCCAAAGCACAAGAATACCCCCAGAAGTACCTTAGCTGGATGGAGGAAAAAAATCAAAAATCACTACAAATTATCCTATTGACATCATCCCTATCAATATTAACCAACTTAGTTTCATATAACCCAATAAAGAAAATAACATTATCTTTCACAATCTCCCTAAGGTACAAAGAGGCTTCCTTCTTTTTTGCCCTTCTATAATTCCAAAACAAAAAAGAAGACAATAATTACATGAAGGGAAGAGTCCCTGCCTTTCTTCTTCAAATTTCCTTCTCCATTTCTCTTCCTAGGGACAGATTCTATAAGTCCCATAAATTTTAGCTGTATTTTAGATTTTTGTTTTGCAGAATTCAACAAATCATTTTCAACAATACCTTGTTCTTTGTTTCAAGATTTGATAGTCCCTTCATCATTATCATTTACTACAAAAATAGGGGGTTACACCAAAGTTCAAACCACTTGGAGAATTAATATTACCATTAATGTCTTCAGGAGAATTAGTAGAAACAACTTCTGGAAGAACTTTCTCATTTGTAGTATCATTAGTAATTTTTGGAATAGCGTCATAGATAGCAACATTATCATTCTCAATATATTAAGCTAACACATCAAACTTGTTAGCCAGACAAACATCTGGTTGTAAGATTCCTGCCACCTTTTCCTGTTGTTCATTAACAATAGCTAGAATTTCCATCTTTTCTACATTATCAACCTGAATATTATTAATAGATTGATTTGCATTAGAATTTCTCCATACATCATTTATTTTGTTCGGTTTATTCATATGATTTAAATAAAATTCCTTCTTCAAATCACCATTTTCCCTTCTCCAATTCTTAGTTGTTTTATTTTTGAACTTGACATGAATCCTACCCTATCCATCTAACCAAATTCCCAAAAGTAATTTGGATTCCAAATTGATCAGAACACACACACGAGCAAATTTTTTCTTCCCCCATTTAAATGAGTTTCCATCTAAATACATAGGTATCCCAATCTTTGAAGCAATTTTTGTAATATTAACTCATCCCAATAATATAACAGTAAAAGAGGAAACTGGATCCAAACAATTACAGTTAAACCTTTTAAAGAAAAGGTGAAAAAAATTGAGACCATTTATCCATACCTATAATGTGACCCCAAACATACCAAGAGCCACTGCTGAGAACTTCTTCCATTGCACCAGTTGTCTTATAGGAGCATAGAATACAATCCGAACCCAAAGTTGTTAAATGGAAATTACCAAATTTGCTCCATTTCCTTCTAAGCTCCAGACAAAAATGGGATATTCTTTCCTAGAACATTCATAACTAAAAAATATTTTAGGATCTGGGTGTTTGCTAACTCCAACTTAGAATATATTTTGACTGCCACACCGTCTGTCGACATCTCAATTGAATTCATATCGAAATTGATTTTGATATGATGAGGTCCATTCCAGGTGTTCATAAAAGCTTCTTTCTGAGTACCAATTTTCTCATTTGACTAAACTGCATCTTTCTCATTCAGTATAACAGGATTTGATGAATTTAGATTTGTAACTTCAGGATTTGAAAAGTCAACAGACAAATTATGATTCAATGTTCCTTCATTATTGCCAATGAATTTGTTGACTTTTAGAACAAGATCCAATGAAGTACGAGTTTCATGATAAAAAACCCCAAATGAAATTGCATTAATACCATTTTCTATTTTGTGTACATCAGACGTCTTCAGAATAGCTTCTATTTTCTTTCCCTTTCCTTCAACTACAGAAACTTGGTGAACATTTGAATGATAACCTTCTCTGATGATCAATGGTTTTTGAAAATTCTTGAAATCTCATTCTCCATCTCCTTTGTTGAGCCTTCTATCTTTAAGACCTCCGACATTCCGGGTAATAGTTGATGATTTGATGGATGAAGTTGGATGAATAATCGACGATCTACTAGCAAGAGATTGATGGCTATCCATCACCATCATAAAGAGTCAAACTAGAAAATCCATGAAGAAGAAATTTGAAAAAGATTTTTCTCTCACTAGAAAATCTTATAGTTTCTCTCATTAGAAATTCTCAGAGTTTACTAGAAGTCAAATTTGACTTTTAAACAAGTAGGCAAAGGTAACGAAGATTCAAGACCAAGTGAAACTAGTTCATCTAGTAGGCCTGTTAATAATAATGGTATTAAGAGTTTTAGGACTCCTAAAACTTTAAGTGACCATTTGGAGTTGACCTAATTTTTGTATGAAGTTATAACGACCTATCTAGATTTCTACCTATTGATCTAATGGTTGAAAACCATCCAGTCGTCAATCTTCCAGAACTCAATTAAATCCTTAATCCAGACTTTAACTAAATCTCCAACCAAGATAGCAATCATTCTTTAATTAATGCACTCGTCACTTAATATGGGCTTCAATCAATTCAAGCTTGAATCAATTCAAACTTCAATCAATTCAAACTTCAATCAATCCTAACTTCTATTAGTTCAAACTTTAGTCAATCTAGCCTTCAATTAAGATTCAATCTTATCAAATCATTAGCAATAATTCAATTGATTTTTTTTTGGTATGCATTGTTTAAATTCAATCAATCATATCTAAAACTGAACTCAAATCCAAAATTCCAAAATAAAATCTAAGGCTAAGGGCCCTTGTCATGAAACTATTTTTGATTTTTCAATCACATAAAAACATAGTCAAAGGAAAATTAGTTCATGATATATTAATTGCATATTGATTACGCATGTACCTAGGGTCAACCCTCCAAATTAAAGCTCAATATGAGACCTCTAGTCTCACAAGCTGAATTGAATTCCAAAGCTACAAAACCTTTAAATATTTAGAGCATATGCCACTAGACCTTAAACCTCGTGGAATTTGACCTTAGAACTTTCCCCAAGACCACCCTTGATCATGTCCATAGACATTTTTATGACATGTTGAGAATTAAAGTACATTTTTTTGGACCCAAGTTGACCCACAATTGACTAGGAGCCCAAATGAAAAAAATGTCACTTTGGGGAAAAATTGAAGTTTCATTCAAACTTTAACATAGCCTAGTCAAATCAAATATTGAAACCTCCACTAATGCATCTTAAACACCATTAGGAGTTCATTGGACTTAAATATATGCCTTGGTCAAGTATGGTTAACCATGTCAACCTATTTTGACCAAATGACCCTTTAAGGGTTTAAATGGTCATTTCCATCCAAAGGACATCACCTTTGCAAGAAACCACTTTAATTGAACTCAAAATGTCCTTTTGAACCTGTTGGACCCAAACCTAGGACTTAGTCTAACCTGGTTGACTAATTCAACCTTTGTTGATTAAAGGGCCCATTAAGGGTCCAAAATGTCATTTTGACTGAAATGACCCATCTAATCCATGAGACCACATCCATTGGTCTCCATTAATCAAATCAAACTTGTCGATGTTAAACCTAACCTATATTTTGACTTGGTTGGCCAAGTCAACAATGGTTGACCATAACAACCATTAAGCCCAATTCATATTAGATCAAGCTGCTAATCCACCTTGAGCTTTATCAAAACTCATTAATCAATTTCCTAATGATTTGAGCATGATTGGTCACTTTGACCTAGTCAACAGTTGACTCGGCCAACTAGATTTAAGACTGGTCAAAATTAGCCTATATAGCCCAATTTAATACTCTCAATAAAATCCACTAGGCAATACTCCACTAGTCCTCTCCAATGAACTTTCCTAGTGATCTGACTCTCATGGACCATTTCAACCGATCTCACAACTTACTTCATCAATTAGATAGATTATTGTTCAAATTGTTTATGTATGAGCTAACCCTTTTTTCCCTAATTAAATCAAATTTATCAAACTCCATCGAACCTCTAAACATTTGTGGATCAAACTTCAAATACATTCAAAGTCATTAATAACTTAACTTTGACATGTTAAACTTTGCAAAACTTTAACTAATGGTCAAACCATACATTTCATATGTCCTTCCACTCAAACTTCAATCTTATTATTTTAATAATCATCAAATCTACATTATTTAATGCTTTGAATATTTCCTAGCTCACTATGAGTCATGTCATTATCAATTTGACCAAGTTAACTTGCTATGAATTAGTCAAACCTCCATTCATACATCTACATACACTCAAACTTCAATCCTCATTCAATTTATTCCACAAACTCTTCAAGCCCTCATACCAACCACCTAGGAAACTTTTGAATTATTGACTGGTTAAACAAGTCAACAAAGGCTTAGAGAACTTTTAAATGGTCAAACTATCCTTAATAAGAACCTAACTATAAACATAATTCATTCCACCAGATCAAAGCTTTTGTAGAAGCTTCTTAAATAGTTTTTAAGCCTTTTCAAGAATTAAGTTAATCCTAAACTAAGACAAATGGTCCATGGGCTTGTAAAGACAAAAGGAACCTTCTTCACCCTTCCCCTTTCCTCCAGCTTTTAATTACTCTTGGATAGGTGACACTCATCTTGGAAATGCCAATATAATCCCAACCAATCACACTCATCAAGGCATTTGAATTTTCCAAAAGAGGCCAAATGAGATTTATTCTTACTTGAATACTGTCTCACTAACCATAGCCCCTCAAGCCCTATCCATATTTTGTTTAAGCTTCACAAAGTCCCCACTACATTTCCCAAGTCTAACCCAACCAGTCAAAATTTCCCCAGTCATAGCTTTCTAGTGACTTTGGATACAAATATGTCAAATGAACAAACCACTCAATCCAAGGAAGATCATAGTTTATTCAAGGAAAACATATGAGGACAGTCTACACGCTCAACCGATCAAATAAATACAAAATTCAATGATTGGATTAGGTAAAAATTTAAACCCTAGCCTTAGACACTTAGATTAAATTTACTTTCTAAAAAGTGTATTTTAGCCAAGAATATAATTCTGCCATAATGGTCTTCACTTCTAGTATATCTATATAAAATTTTATGCCCAATGATTTAGTACTTTGAGAGAATGAATGAGTTTTAATTTCTAGGGTTCCATTTATAGCCTGCTTGCACTATAAGAGAGCTCTGCCATTAATCTCTAGATTAATAGCTGAGATATCATATTTTGTGCTTTATTCAATCATGTGCGATCTCTGATTGACTAGAAATTTTTGTCTAGCTAAATATCAGTCGTTGATACAAAACTATATGGCATCTGATGGCTCTGTGGAGGTGCTGATGAGGATAAGTTAAAACACTTAAGTTGCCACATGGTTTCATTAATGATCAATGTTTGCATGACAGTGCAATCATTAGTCATTAAAGTGACGCCACAAATTATTGCCCATGATTTGAATCCACCAATTCAAGGCTATCACGCTCCCCTTACCATTATCGGTGTTGATTATTTAATAATTAATCAATTTTAATTAATTTTAAGTTTGTTAATTACTAGATATTTCTAAAAATTAAAAAAAATCAATTTTCATCCAAAAATAAAGTTTAATTTATAATTTTCTTTATAATTTTAACTAATTTAATTTAAAATTAAAATTATTCAAAAATATTTTCTTTATTTTAAATAATTTCAAATATTATTTTTTTTTGCATTTAATTAATATTTAATTAAATTTAAATCCAAAAAGTTTAAAATTTTATGGAAAATTATATTTAATTTCTAACAATTTTTTAAGATTTATTAAAATTATATTTTAAAATTATTTTGAATTTATAAAAATTATATGTTGTATTTCAAGATTTAAGTATTTCAATTTTTATTTTAATTGAATTTTTTTAAACCCCCTTGTTAGCATTTAGATAGAATTTGAAGTTTTTTTTTTTTTTTTGAATAAAATCCACCGACGGGCTTACATGTTAATTAATCAAAAAAGTAGTACAAAGTCCTTAGAAAGACCTCCAGCTTGCTAATGCTTGAAAGAGCTACAAAAAAGTTAAAAAGAAACCTAAGAGCCAGATATCCCTACTAATCACAAGTACAAAGTATCCTAAAAACATTCTAAGAATAAAAAAGGAATGGAAAAGTTATATCTCAATAAGCAACGCCTTCCCAATAATAATAAGGTCCTGCACAAAATGAGAACGAGTCTCCAAAACCTGCAAAATATGCCTGTAAGAACACTAAAAAAAAAATCAAAGCGAAGGTGTTCCAATGAATCGATAAACCATATTGATTACCCACAGCAAGAGGGTTCTAATTAGCCACAAAAATAAAACCAGTATCCTGTTGTACCTATAAATTCCACAAAAAGCTAACCCAAGTGTCCAAAAATTTTTGATATGAGAAGTCAACAAAACAACAATTTTAGCTCATAACAGAAGAGCAGTAACCCACTAGAATCAGGTTGAAATAAATAGAGGTCACAAAATAATGATAGTAATGGATCATAATGTTAGTAAGCAAGGACCAAAAACTCCCAGCATATAACTATGGCTCATGGCAACAAACAAATTCTGATAGGAGAAGCCAACAAAATAGCATATCCAATTCAAAATAGAAAAGTAGTAACCCACGAGAATCAAGTAGAAATAAACAGAAGTCACCAAATAATAGTAGTATTGGTTTACTATGTTAGTAAGCAAAGACCAAAAGTTCCCTAGCATACAACTATGACTGCTACAATCCATGATAATCAGCCAACATATGTTCAAAAAATTAGAACAAGAATCTAAAAAAAATAGAGTATGAACATGCCTAGGAACGGACCTCAAGGCATCAACTAAAACCTGATAGGAGAAGCCAACAAAATAACATTTCTAGCTCAAAATAGAAGTTTTGCAACTCACAGGAATGAGGTAGAAATAAACATAAGTCACAATATAAGAGTAGTAATGATTCACTATGTTAGCAAGCAAAAACTAATAATCCTCCAGCATACAACCATGGCTGCTACAACCCAAGTAAATCAGCCAATAAAAGATCAAAGTATTTTGATCAGGAAGTCAAATAAAAGGATAAAAAACTACAATCATTAGTAGGAGTATAGCTCAAGTGTGCTATACCAGTTTCATCAAGACAAAACCCCAAATACCACTCATATCTAATCCTTGGAACCCCCAACTAACATCAACATAGGAAATCCGATTTCAAATTGATAGATAAAATGGATAACACATGACACATAACTCCCAAGATAGTACCATCAATGATAATAATATCCTAGCAGTCCCAACTCAAAGCCTGACCAATAATACACATCAAAACAGGAGAACAATCCAGCCAAAAAATGGAAGAACAAAAAAAAAAGTCCATATGACTCAGGTAGGAAACAAAAGACACAACCCCCATAAGAATACAACCAAGGAAAAGAGAGCAGCAAAAAGAGGTTAAATCAGTAAGAATAGAATACCAATCATTGCTATCCTTCCATAAACCACAATAGTAGAACATAACCAATAAAAGAGAAATCAAAAGGTCATTCCCATTAGCAGAAGCCCATAAGATATGAGCACCTAAAATTAAGAAAAAATAAACCAAGAATCCAAAAGCAAAACAAAAAAATCTCCAACAAGACAAATGAAATACTCAGCCAATAAAGGGTAGAAACAGTAGCAACAACCAAACAACTAGTGAAAATGAATGTAGGGCAAACCCAGTCGGTCTAATCTAGCCAAACTTTTTTATCTCAATAGGGAGATTATATTCATAGTATTCAGTGAAATCAGATAAGTTACAACCCAATTTAGACAAGGAGGCAGGAACAACATTCCCCCACTCTCAAAATATGAGAGATATTATAGGTAAATAAAAAGAAAGCTAGTACTTAATATCTCTAATCAAATAGTAATTAGCAAGATTAGAGAATCTATTGCCATCGACATAATGGATAAATTGTATAACATCAACTTCAATCAAGATACTAGTGATGCCAAGAGAAATGCAGAGTTAAATCCCAAATATGAGACTCTCGATTTATACTTGAATAGCAGTAATGGCCTCAGAAGGACCCACTAAAGCAAAAATCACAAAACCATTAGAATCCCTGATAGTACCACGACACCCCACATTGAAGTTATCTTTGGCACCATCAATGTTAAGTTTAAAATAGCCCTCCGTAAGCTTTCTCCAGTAAAAAATCCTATCATTATAAATAATAGTATTGGAATTAAAAATAAGACCAAACTTAGAAGCCACATGAAGAAAACCTTTGAAAGGCTAAGCCTTTAACATCTTAGCCACAAAAGTTGATAAATTTTATTCTTCACTTTAGAAATGACAGTTAAAAGTATCCATTTTAATATTGTCATGTTTTGAATCATTCGTGCTACACCATAAAAACCAACAAATAAGGACATGAAGGATATTCCTAATATGACCTTATTAGGAGTAAACCATTCTTTAAGGAGATCACCAATAATATTAAAATAAGTAGTATAAAGCACATTAAACATATTGTCAAAGTGAAACCAAACTTTCATGGCAATAGGACCCTAAATAAACACATGATTCATGTTCTCAATGTGATAGCAACATTGATATTTGGAGGTAATGTAGAAACCTTTCTTTAAATGAATAGAATCCACAGGCTAGTAATTATACAAGATTCTCCACAAAAGAAAAGAGTAAGAAGGTGGTGTACTAGCATGTCAAAAAGATAAATAAAGAGAATTTTTTGGAAGACTATGCTTATTAGAATTCCAAACTTGTTTAGTATCAAACTTACCATCATTAGATCGGTTAAACAAAATGAAATCCTCATCCTCCAAATGCATCAAAGTCTTGAGAATTAATTTAATAATACAATCAGGCACATAATTCGCAAGGAGAACAAAATTCCATCCCTCATTACAAATAAAATCTTTAACTTTACACAAAAAGGTAGAGTGGGTGAATAAAAGATTATCATTAGAATAATTACCCAACCATTTATCTTGCCAAAAAAAATGTTACCCACCCCAAAACCCCATTAAATAAATTCGTTTGCTTCCCACTTAATGTTACATAATCATTTCCAGTTGAAAGAATCATCATTTCTAGAATTGCAAACCAAGGGATGCTTCCCACCATAGTACTTAGAGACCATAAGCTTAGCGCAAAGACTCTTTTTAGCTCTAAAGGATTACCACATTTTATGATTAAAATTCCCTTTCATATCAATAAATCTTTTGAATTTTAACTCCCCTCATCCATAGGCCCCAAATAAAAGAGCGATTACCAACCTTAGAAACCCAAAGAAATTTATTAAATAAAATATCCATTCTACTACAGACATTTAAGGTTGGACACAAAGTATGAAATAAATATATAGGAATAGAACACAACACATGTTTAATAATAACAAGCCAACCTCCATAAGAAAGAAAATTAAAAGCCCAAGAAGAAAGTTTCTTATGAATAGTAGAGAAAATATCATCAAATAAATGAGAACATTTCTTACCCTTGTAGAGAGGCACACCGAAGTACTTTAACGGCATGAGTTTCTTATTCAAAAAAATTTTCTTTTAAGACTATTAATATGATTAGAAGAAATAAATTTAGCATGAATAAAACAAGTGTTGGAGGAGTTAAAAACTAAACCACTAGCATACTGGAAGGAACTAAGAAATTTGAAGAGAATATATAACTTCTTAATATAACAATTAGATAAAATAATGAAATCATTCGCAAAGCTTAAATGAGTGATGGGAAACCACCACCCATTTTATATTGCAGTGTAGGATGAATTCTAAAAAGATTGTTAATACCATGAGATAAGAATTCAATAGCAATAATAAAGTGGGCAGGAGATAGTGGATCTCCTTGTCTTAAACCATGAGATAATTTGAAAAAGCCTTGAAACTTACCATTAATAATAATAGAAAAATAACAGGACTCAATACTAGTTTTAATAAGATAAATAAATTAAAAATTAAAGCCAAACAATCTTTAAATGGTAATAAAGAAATTTCCAATTAAGATTATCATAAGCTTTTAGTGATGTCAACTTTGAAAATGATATTACCACCAGCAACCTTAGCATACAAATTATGCACAACTCTTGAGAAAGTAAAACATTGTCAAATATAGATCTAGCTTTCACAAATCCAGTTTGTTCCAAAGAAATAATATAAGGAAGAATTAAAGCAAGCCTTCCCATCAAAATTTTAGTAATAAGCTTATTAAAAAAAGTGCATAAACTAATAGGAAGAAAATCATTCCAAAAATTTATGTTTTCAGATTTAGGAATTAAGGCTATAGAGGTACTAGTAAAAATTTAGGAATAGGACTACCCCTAAAAAGTCCTCCACAGCATTAACTAGATCCCTCTTAATAATATGCCAAGACTTTTGAAAAAATTTTGTTGGTGAAGCCATTAGGACTAGCCATAGAATCAGAGTTTATGTCCTTCAAAATACACCAAATTTCCATTTCAGAAGGAATTTTAGTCAACTTTAAATTGTCTTCCTCATTGATAACATAAGGCATAAAATAGAAATAAGTGTTAAAATCTGGAACAAAATTCAATTTGAAATCTTTACTAAAATAATCAATACCTGAGGCTGAAATCAAATCAGGATTATCAATGTCATCATCATCAAAGGAATTGATTTTAAGAATCTACCTACTAACTTTATTATGATTAGCAATGTTATGAAAATAAGCAGTATTATGGTCACCTTCCACAAGGAATTTGGAGGAGGCCTTTTGTCTCCAAAAAGCCTCCTCTTTTTCCTGCAACTTACACAAAGTAGCTTTAGCTTTATTTAGAATGGACAAATTATCAAAAGAAGCATTTTGCATATAAGCCATATCAGCATTATCCACATCTTGTTCAGCATGTAATATACAAGAAAATATGTTCTTAAAGATACATTTATTCCACTAACGAAGTTTTTGCTTAAGCCTTTTAAGTTTAAGTCAAAGCGTGGTCATACCATAAACATTATCAGAAGAGAAAAGAGGAGCATCCCAATTATTTTGTACAGTTTGTAAGAAATCATCATCAAGAAGCCATATGTTTTGAAACCTAAAACATTTAAAAGTATTACTATTAGCCCTATTCAATGCTTAATAATAATGGGGAATGCTCAGAGTATGGGTTAAATGTTCAATGTGAGCAATCAGACCAAAAGAAATCCAATAATTATTAAAGAGGATGTATTCTAATCTTTGCCACATAGTACCCTTATTCCATGTAAAATGATTTCCATAAAAACTAATGCCTTAAAAATTACTATTCATAATTATATCATTGAAGTCCTCCATAACATGAAAGTCAGGAGGCCTGCCACCAATTCTATCAGAAGCATTAGTAATATAGTTAAAATCCCTACCAACAAACCAAGGGGCATTGATCATCGAAGAAAAATCAACAAGTTGCTCCCAAAGAACCATTCTCCCTAATCTAGTACACAGCATAAATAAAAGAAGCATAGGAAGAGACTTGATTGAAAGAAATATTAGTATGAATCACTTGAGGAGAATCCATTATAACATCTAAAGTAATTTATCTTTTCCAAAAGATCCATATTTTATTAGTACAATTGCCAAAAGCAAAATCAAAACACAAATTAATACCAACATAGTCCAGATTTAGTAGTATTAATCAAAGGTTCTATCAAAATAAGAAGTTGAATATCATGAATTGTACATAGATTCTTAACCCTATCCTTAGATAAAGTCCCACCAACACCCCTAATACTTCATAAAAGAGCTTAAAACCATTAATTGATTGATTAGAAGCTCTAGTGACCTTAGGGGTATTGCTCGGATTACTTTTTTTTGTTCTTACCTTTTTAAAAAAAATAAAAGTACAAGCTTCCTAACAAATATTAGCTTTCCCATTTAGAGATGGCATAGAGTCAATAAAGGAATCTTTTAGACCGACCTTAGGAGAAAAGATTTCAAGAGACCCAACTTCCCCTTCCTCCAATCCCTCTTTATTTTGTACATTTTTAAACTGATTCTCTTTCTGATTGAGATCACATCCATTTTCATCTTTCTCCTCAACAACTTGATTAGCATCACAATCAACAACATCATTTTCAAGACTAAGGGACAACCCAACCATTCCTTGGTTAACAAACAAAGCATAATTACGAAGACCATCCTCATTTTTTGTTCCCAGCCTCATTGTCTACACCAACCACATTGTCATCCATAATGATATGATCCTTTTCATTATCACTATATATATTATGTTCATTATCCATGCTAGCCTTATCCACCAAATCTTCTCTCATAAAATAAATATCTAAAGAGAGGTCTCTATGTCATCTCCACCAGCTTTAGAATCTTCCAAATGTAAGGTTTGTTCCTTACCATCTTGAATAATTAAACCTGCATGCATAGTTGGTTCACCATTGATTGGTTCAACCATAACTTTGGAGGTCATATTGCTCTTTTTTAGTTGAGGATGAGCAAAAAAATAATCATTAATCAAATACCTATAAATTTTATAATGTAAACAAAAATCTGGAACCTTTTCAAATTCAACTTTTTATAAATACCCAGCATTTTTTGATCTAGCCAAACATCTTTAGGTTGCTTCTTGGTGATATCAAGCTCCACTAGGATTTAAGCCACTAAAGGGCTTGATAGAGATGCGATGGCTTGATCCGTTTGAAGTGGCCTAGCAAAGATCGAACCCAATACATATAGAACATGAGAGTCAAAGAAATGCAAACATAAGTTTGGAAAAAAAATACATATCAGAATAATAGGTGATTCTTATTTAACATAAAAAATAGGGTCCATTTAAGTAACCTCATTTGACAGTTTAAAATGTAATAAGCTCTCATAGCAAAAACCCTACTATAATCAAGATCATTAGATACTTGATAGAAATATGTCTAGCATCAAGAAAACCTATAGAAATGATACCAGATAACTTCAATGTTTTGGAAAAGTTCCAAATGGCATCCAGGTTTGTACGATGAACTGAGAACATACCCACAAGCGTAAACTGGTAAGGACTTGCAAGTTTAAGGATATCCTCATCAGAAATCAAAACTATAGGATAGCCTTTTACAATCGATTTAGTGAAGGAGAGGTAGGAGCCTTCGATGATGAAGATCTTACCAAGACATCACAAAAAGAATGAGATCTAGAATTATAAGCACCATTATTAAGCTAACCTTTCAACGGAGCAACAGTAGCTGAAGGAGGAGCACCCCACGTAGCAGGTAACATAAAAGACGGTCCCACCTCCATTAGGAGTGGTGAATTGAACTAGGGCCAAAAGGCCTCAGACACTGAATGAATCACAGCCAACAAAATGTAAAGAAAAGCATGATCTGAGAGCTACAACAAAAACCATGAAGAGGAATAAGAATCGCCCACAGAATTGCCAGAGCCCAGAGCTAGCCATTTACAGAACAAGGTTATGACACTCCTGTAATTCAAAAGGGGATAGAATTTAAAGTTTTAAAAAGAGATATATCATGTTTGGAATCTACTTTGGTAGGTTTGAATGATGTTGTAGTAGAATTAGATAAGGAAAAAATTAAAAATTATGTGGGAGTGGTATCTCAAGATTTTGTGTCTTCTCCAAATCAAGATGTTCCTAAGACAAATTCTTCATTTCTTGATAGAAATAAGAAGATTAGCCATTTAGTGTTAAATAGAAGAGCACTAAATAATTTAAATTTTTAGGACCTATTGAGGATTGTCCTAGGAAAAGAAAATTTGAAGCTAGTGGAGGATGACGTTGTATCAGGATGATGGAGAGTATGGCTCAGCTTGGGGAAGGAACATTGAAGAGGAAATCTTTAGTTACCTTTAGATTAGTGGATATTAGTAAAGAAGTTCGCATCACTTCTTCTATTGATGCAGATTTTTTTATTATGGCCTTCATGGCTAAAGAAGATTTTAAAAATATTTAGAAGACTTGGAATCTCATTTTTTAGCTGCTTCGTTCAAGAAAGTTGCTAGAATTTATCTCTTATCTGAAGCTTGATTGGAATTCTTTTGATTCAAAAGGCATTGAAGATGATTTATTAAGAGCTTTTGTTGTTGGAGTTATTGTTTATCTTGTTTTTTTTTCTTAGTTGTGTGTTATTTTTTTATTTTTTTGTTAGACCTGTTTTTCTTTTTTGGAAATTTTTTATTGGTTTATGGGACTCTTACTAGTTGTCATTTTTTTTTCTTTTGGGAACTCTGGGATACTAACCAATCTTTTAGGTTGTTTAAATATTTAGTGTCCCTATAACCCAAAAGGATTTGAAATGGGAATTAGTAGATCACATATCTGTTATGATAGTTTATGTTTTTTTCTTTTTCTCATGCTGCATGCAACTTTTCAAAAAAAGAAAAATATTTACTTTACCTGAAATATATTTTTTTACACTTTGGTTTCATTGTGACTATATTTTTGAAAAATTATTTTTGTGGTCAGTTTGATTAAAATTTGGATGGAAAATGTGAAAATAAAAAAAAAAAATGAAAAAAAGGGTTATTTGTTTTCAATAGGTTTAAAAAAAAAATTCAATCTTGCTTTTAGTTTTATTTTGAGTTAATTAATCACTTCTGCATATTTTTAGATTTTCCCTTAAAAAAAGATTTTACAAATTTCAAAAAGTGTTTAAAAGAACCAATTCACCCCTTTCATGGGTGTGCCTTTTGCACTTTCAAGTTTAATCAAGGATTTGAATATATTAATTAGGAAAGTTTAAAGCCTGAACACTAATTTTTTAAATTCATTTTTATTTGAAAGGTTGAAATGGATTGAAATATTTAAGTTTATATATTGATTGAAATATAATTAAAGATTGAATTGTGTTTAATTCAATGTGATTGAAAGGTTTTATTGATCTTTAAGTTGTAATGATTGAATTGGAATGGTGATTGAAGTGTTATTTGAATTTTTTATGATTGAGCTGTTAACAATCATTTAATGATTACCAATGACTGAATGATTTTAAAAATGATTGAAGATAAATGGAGATGATTGGTTGATGGTTAACTGATTGAACACTATGCCAAAACATAGTGATAGAATTGGGTTTAAGGATTGAAATGGAATTTGAAAAAATGAATAGCATGATTGAATCTATGATTAAAGACTTGAAATAATTCAAAAATGAGATTAACGCCAATCAATTTATATGACTTTTATTTTGTCTTGCCTCTAGCCAAGAAGATAATAAAGAAAAATTTAGTGTATATCTTGTCTATATTTGATGATCATCATGCTAACAATTCAAAAAATTTTGTACAAAACTAATCTTTAGAAGAAAAAGAAATTTAAATAAACTTAAATGATATCTTTTATATTCCTCTAATGGAGATTTTCCAAATTCATGATATCTTCGGTGATCCTATCAATATTTAATTTGATTTGTCTGATTTTAACTATTCATTAGATGAAAACTTAAAGATAATCAATAATGAAGAAAGAGAAAATCCTTAGAGAGGTAGTGCAGCTAAATCTCAAAAATGGTAGAATGTTGATGCCACAAGCATGTTCTGTAGATAAAGGAAACCAAGTTTCAAAAAATAGTGAAACTTCACTAGCATATTAACCTGTATAATCTTTAGATGTTTCTAATCAAGAAGTTCCTAAAGTGGATTACAATGCCTAAGTTCATATTAGAAAATTGCCTGTGAAATTGAGTATTTATGATGTTCTTATCCTTTTCACAAAAATGAGGGAGGCTTAAATCAAAACTTTACTTGACCATGACATTTGTGTGGTTCAAAGAGGTTCTAGGGTTAACATTCTTAGAAAAATATTTGCTATTGGGAATCTTAGAATATAATGACCCATTATACGTTTCTATAAATGGGGATAACATTAAATTATCATGTGTCCTTGTTGATATGGGTGCATCAATCAACATTATGACTCTTAGAGTTCTTGCCTTCTTAAGGGTGGATACAAACAAACTTTGTTATGATTAAAAGATGCTATGAGAATTCAATGAAAAAGGTGACAGGGCTCTAGGATATATAACTCTTCTTCTAGAAATAGATCACTTGAAAAACTAAATCCAAGTTTTGTGTTATAGATTTTGTTGATATTTTTAAATGCCCTCCAAGGTAAACCTTGGCTTCTTAAGTATAAAATGGTGCCTTCCTCTCAACATCAATGTATTTAATACTCTCATTAGGGTGTTAAACACTATATAAAGGGAGATTTGCAACTATTCTGAATTCATTAAGTAGGAATATATGAAGATGCTACTTACTATCTAAAAATTAGACATTATTCTCTAGAAACATCAAACTAATTGATAAATAATAAGAAAAAAAATAAAAAATAAATAGAAAAAGTAGGTCAAATAAAGAAAAAGAGTATAAAAAATATCGTAATGCTTATTGGCATCCTATCCCTCTTGTATAAAGTGATATAAAAATTTCTTAACAAACTAGAGGGACCGATAAAGTATGAAAAAAATAAAAATTACAAAATCATTAAAAAGTATATATCAATAAAGATTCTTGTAATACATATTGATTTAGAAGATATATCTAAGAGATGAATAATTAGTGTTTGAGAAATACAAACAGGCTATATAATGTATAAAAATGGTAGAAAAATTTAATTTTGATGATATTTAGAGGTAGGAAATGATGAGGATGGTGTCAAAGTCACTGAAGAAGATAAACTAGATGTGTCTACCTTTGAAAAGCCTAAGAAGCATAAAGGAAATAAAATTATAACCCCATTATCGTAGGATAATATATGTGGGTTGGTTGTTTAAGTGGCTCATTCTCTATGTTTTATCAATCGAATAAAATTTGACCCCCCCCACTAACAAAAAAGTCAAAATTGATGTAATCCTAAATGACCCCTTGATGAATGAAGTTATATAAGCCACTTTTGACAAGTACTCTACTAGTATAAATAATTTTTCTAATGTTCAACACCATTTGCATGGACTAGAGTAGAAGCTCAATAATTTAAAAACCTATGGAATATAAAGTATAATAAACCAAAATTAGATGCAGCTATTTGCTTCAATACTCTTTGTCTAGTTGATGATGATGAATATTACTTAGTACTACCAAATAATCTAGAGTATAATTTTCCCTTTATAGTAAATATTAAATCCTTTAACAAACTTTATTTTAAGAGTTTAGATGACCTTGATGACTCGGAAATTTTGGATGCACTCCTCAAACATGAAGAGGATATTAAATCAATTGTAGCCAAATTAAAAGGAATAAACCTATATAATGAAGCTCTTATTGGATCCTCATAAGTTCTTTATTGAATGAGGATGAAACAAATGATATAGATAATTTACTTTTGGAGTTCAAAGACTTCTTTACTTAGAGTTTTGAGAAAGTTCCTTAATTATATCCAAATATAGCAGGCAACAAGCTCAAATTAAACCTAGTATGATTCTCATAAAATAAGATCCTTGGTGCTTGCAGCATGAATTAGAACAAGTTATAACTAAAGTTAAGAAATTAATCGAAGCTAGTTTTATATGAGAAGAAATATTTCAAACCAGGTTGGCAAGTATTGTGCTTGTAAAAGCAACTGAAATTAAATTTATGTCTATATGGACTATAAAGATCAAAATAAAGTCAATCCTAAAGATGAGTTCCCATTGCCCATACTAGAATTTTTGTTAAATATTGTTTCGTAACATGCAATATTTTCATTCATGGATGGATCATTTAGGTACAACCAAATGAAAATGCTCCTAAAGATGAGAATTATGCATGGACAAATATATTGTGCTTATGCATTTTGATATATATTTCGATAATTAAATATACATATACAACATTATACCATCTCAAGAGATAGAAGCATGTTTTACTATCATCTTTAAAATAGAAATAGAATTTTTTTTTTTATAATAAAACTGAGCATTGAGAAGATAATATTCATCTTGAAAGAAAAAATGATAATAGAATATCATTTTAGAAAAGAAATTAATAATTTATAAAACTTTTATTTGTGTTGAGAGTTTTCCCCTACTTTAGCAAAATAAAGAAGGGTTTACATTTTTGTTAGGTTTAGGTCTCTTATAAAGGCAAGTTTCTATAACTAATTACATCTCATGATGAATATTGAGAAAACTCACAATTAAATGTGGGGACTAAACTTCTTTAGATTTATGTGGCTTCAACAAGGATTTTTGAAATAGACCTACCAACTTGGAAAAGTTCAAATATTGAACACATTTCCTTATAGAATAAAATGATGAAAGAGAGAAAATGCTTTATGAATTTGGGATAACCAGAATAGCTCAAACTTATACTAGTGTTTGGATTTCAGCAATTTAGATTAAGATTGAAATTAGGGTCTTATTTATAATTTATTAAGTGATTGAGATAATCCTTTGGGAAAGAAATGCAGGGATTATATAAAAATGTTAACTTGACTTATGTTTGCTTGAAGAAGGTAATTAACATAACCACCTATTCACTCTTATAAAACTATGACTTTTAGATCTAATGTACATAAGGTATACATGTATTTATTTAGGAATCAAGGTTTGTAGTTCAAAATTTTAGTAAGGATTTAAAATTATAATTGATTCAAAGGCAGTAAATTAATGTAATCAGAAATGGATTTTAACCTAACTCTAAAATTTTTATACGCAACTAAATCAAATCAAATAATTAAGATTCAATGAAAATCGGATAATGTAAGTCACTATACCAATATGATTAGAAACCTAATCCTCGTCACTTAGGCTATGAATTGCTTGTTATAGGATTGTGTGTGTTGGTTGTGTGTCTCTGAAAGGATTTTGCTGGTGGGGTTAAGAATGAAAAGGCTATTATCATACTATCCCATAGGATAAAATGGTCATAGACCTTAGGCTAATGGGAGAGCAGATGGCATCATACATACAATTAACCATGGAAGATATTGTCTTTCACCTACACACCTTGATTGGAAATAATATATATGACTAAATAATCACATAATTTACCCTCTTTGACACATTTTCTTGAATAGGGTTTATTTGATAAGGGTTTCAGTTTCCCATGGACACAAGCCCCCTATTTAATTAAAAAAATATAATTGGAGTTTTGAAAAAAATTATTTTCTTTGGGAAAGATTAATTCCAGGAATTTTTGTTTTGGAATCAAATACATCATTATGAATGGTATATCACCTAGAAAGGTTAACATATCATTCCTTAATTGATTTAAATTACACAACTTATAATTTATCCTGATTATTATAATTAAATTAGGAGAAAATCACATATGACCCTGAAGCATCAAAATGAAATTTAATCGAGTATTTGACTATGCTAATATGGATAAAAGAATTTTTAATTTCATAATTAAAATCATAATAATAGAATGATATATCCTTCCAGAGAAAGAAGATATCATTTATTATTAATTATTTGAAAATGATGATAATGATCGTCGGAGTTGATTTTCTTAAAGATAATTAATAGAGGGATTTTAAAACTTTGATTTTAAAAATCTGGTCTGGATTCTAAATCCCTTATGAGTGCAAAACCTTGTAGTTAATTACATTATAGGAAACTAAAATTTTTTATGAGTACTCTTAATTAAAATAGTGATACAAATTTTATTTAAGAACTCAAAATTTTGAAGTCAAAGGAGGTAAGGGTTTGAAATTTTAGGTGGGATTATATTAAATTTGAACACTTATTTATGAAGGCTTAAGAAAGAATAGTAGAAGGTGTCATGAGATTTTAAATTACTTTAAAAACACCCTAGCCTATCATAAGTGTTGAGCTTAATTTTAAATTGAAAGATATTTAAGTTTGAATTATCAATTTTATTAGAAGGTTGCGATTAGATGACCAGAAGGTTGAGGTCTTATAGCTTGAGCCTACTTCAGAACCTAAGTCTAAATTAGCTACTAGAAATTAGTGACCCAAACCTAGCTAACAAAATGTTGGATTTGGACTAACCCTGGCCTAGATTGGGTAGCCAGCTAAGCACCTAAAGGTTTTAAAACCATGAGTCTGATCTTTTATGTAAGAGTGGTAGGGAAATTGAATATATTGAGTTTGAGGAGTTGGGGCTAACATTTATAGTAGATTCCCAATTGTACCCTTTGACTTATGTTAGGTATTTGATGCTTAAATAAATATAATTAAAGATTTAGACACTTCTTTAGTTTGTTTCTAATGTGATGCACTTTAGTTGACTCGATCAAATGCTTAAATCATAGTTTTTATAAATGGCATAAAAATGGATTTTATCCTAGATTACATAGGTTTCTCTTAACAGATATGCACCCTCATAGTCCAGGTGGTCTGCCAAAACTCACATGCAGGGAGGTGCCTAATAAAGGTAAAAAAGTGCAACAAAATGCAATGAGAACTCCAGGCAATTCCAGACCAACTTCTTAAAAGCGTTAGAATTTCTATGTGAGCTTAAATATTTTAATTTGTTTAATTTGAAGTGAGAGTTAGAATAGGTTGTTAGACCTATTAAGTTTGTCCCAAGGCTAACCAAGCGCGGGGGGGGGGGTGGAATTGGTAATTAAAAAAAAAATTATTATAAATTTTAGAAAATTGATTTGAATTTTTAATCACAATGAAAATTTTCTCAAAAATATTTTCCAACCACAAAATTAAAATACATAAAATAAAAACATAGTAAAAATAAAAAAAAAATAAAAAAATTTATAGTGGTTCGGTCCAACTTCACCTACGTCCACCTCCTGAAGACTTCCTCTTCAGGTATTGCACTATACCAAAGTGACTCTCCTTTTGCTCCCATAATAAGACAGACAAGCCCTTATAATAACCTCATCCATGAAACCCTAATGCGGTAAAATACCATTATCCTTTTTTACCCTCCTTGTTATGGCAGAGAACTAGTATCCTTTTCCCTCCTGATGTTGGTAGATTACCATTATCATTTCACACCCTCCTGGTGTCGGTAGAGTACCATCATCCTTTTACTCCCTCTTGGTATTGGCAGAGAACTAGTATCCTTTCTCACTCTCCTGGGGATGGTAGAGTACTGACATCCTTTGAAAATCTTCTTCCAAGAGTCTTCAAGAAAGTAGGGAAGAACTATGAAGAACGAGTAAGAAATACTCACCATTGGGCAACCTTGTGAATCCTCTCGTAAATCCCTCTTAAGAAATATCTCACTCTCTAATATGAAAAAACTCTCCCAAATACTCTACAAGGCACTCTAAAAACAAATTCATAGAAGACACTTATGGGCAATCAATTTTAAGACCTTATATAGAAAGAACAAGAAGAAACGTTCAGAAAACTAAATATTTCAATTTTATCATATCATATCGTACTATATGATCGTATAAAACTATAAGTCCAAAAATACTAAGAGGAGCTATTTCAAACCTATTTTATACTCTGTCAGTCATATGTACAAGCTGATATCGTACTATATGAACTGTTTAAAAAAGAGCAAGTCGTCAAGTATGATTCTATACAAATGTATTTTTTACTCTAGTTGGCATACTTTACGGTCTTCATTTTATTCAATATGATCAATATAACCAAATCATGCTTTATTTGGTACAATATGGATGAATCCATTTTGTACTCTGGATGTCGTCTGTACAAACCCAATTTTGTACAGTATAAATAGTTTAAAAATTTTACCTATTCATATGGATGATTTGGTATGCACCCATTTTGTACTCTGGATATCATCTGTATGAAACTTATTTTGTATAGTATGATTAGTTCAAAAAATGGTGAGTTTATTTGGAACAAACTAAAATGTAGCCATTTCAAACTTTGTATGCCATCTGTATTAATATAACTTCGTAGAGTATGAACAGTTCAAATGAAAATTTCTAATGCATGATTAAATTAACGAGTTTCTAGAGGAACATTCAGTTCAAATCATCCCATATGACCCTATAATTATACAATAAAATTAGTTTTAAAAATATAAGTTTTTATCTAAATCCCTAGTTTGAGTGTGCATAGTTACCCAATTGCAATCACATTCTCTCAGACTCAAGAAAAATATAAAAAGTATGGACTTCAATTACAATAAATCCTAATCTAGTCTATCTTGATGTCTTCAGCTGTCAGGTGTATGATTTCCATGAAATGTTAGTAACACAAACAACACAAAAAAAATTCAATATATGTTAGGAGAAAATAGTAATCAACAAAATAAGATTTTGGAATAATAAAAAACACATATGATAAAAATATAGTTTTGAAAACTAAGTTGAAATCATCTTTCCCTTTTTTATGATGGCAAAAAAAATTTATTATTTGAGTTAACATTTAAAGCAAAATTTCTCTTTAGCTCCCCTTAAATGAATGACTAATCTAAAAACAAGGGGTTCCCATGAGAATCAAAAACACAACCCTGAAAAAAATAAACTAAACATACCCACATCCATAATACAACATATACATACAACACTAAAACATACACACTAACCCAACAAAACATATACATACAACATACATACAATACATACACAAACAAACATACATAAAATAATTAATCAAAAACATCAAAAAATAACTAATGACTCCCCCTTTTAACAACAATAAAAGGGAAGTGCATATTGAAATGAAAAGTTTATATAGATAAATCAAAGTTGTTAATTAAGAAGAAAATTTTAAACTAATTATAAATACAAAAGTAGCTTCCTATTGCTAAATAGAAAATATCAAATTTTAAGTCAAAGAATAACTATGATAAGAAAAGTCAACTAGATTCACCGTTCATTTTAGACAAGTTAAATAAAAATGATTATTATAAAAATGACAAAATAAAGATTAATTATTTTCTAATTCAATATTGAAGATGTTTGTCAATTATATTATTTTGGATTAGAGAGAATTATAATGGAAAGAAATATATGAATTTTTCAATGGTTACTTTGCACATCTTTTCTATTTTTTATGGCACACTTTGTGTATCTTTTCTACTCGGACTAATTTTGTGCCTCTTTTCACTTTATGAACATTATGTGCATTTTTTCAGTTTTTGGATGTTTTGTGCATCCTTTTTTTAACCTTTTTGGTCTTTCAAATATCATTAATCTTAATTAAAATTATAATAATAACAAAAAAAAAACATTAAAAAAGAAAATAAAATAAATAAGACATCCATTTTGCAACAATTATATCTAAATAATACTTGTCTATATGAATATGATATTGATCTCCTAATCTACATCTAGTCATAATTTAATTTAAATTTCTAAAGATTAAAATTTTCAAAGAAAACATTTTAAGAAGTGAAGTTTTTTAATGCATGTCAACAAAATATTCCATCATTTCTTTTGACCTCCAAAAACACATAAAAGCACCTTTTTCATACAATTTCAAATCCAAGAACAACATATGAATACACTAACAAATTAAATCATAAAAATTATAGGAATATTTCATAATGACAAACACATAAATTCATCAATAAATTTAGTAGAGAAGTACAACTAATAATCAGAGGTCTCTTAATCTGGAGAAGGTGGAGGGTTGAACATCGTAAAGTAGCTATTTATCATAGCTACATTAACATTGATGGAATTGAATTTCCCTCGTATCTACCCCATGTCCTCATTGTATCAAGCATCTTGCAGATTTAGGAGATTCTCAATTTGATTATAGTGTTAATCAAAATGTGTTTCCAATCTATCAAAGTTTTGGACCATTTCTTGGTAGAAATTCTAGTCAGGTGCAGATGTAGGTGCTGGAGCTAGTGATCCTTATCCCTTAGAATCTTCTCCCTCAGAACTTTGATCCCTCCCAAAAAGTGCCCAAAAAGAGGCATTAGCAAAGAAAATAGGAAGTTTAGTGGGTGGACTTCTTCTCTAAGATATAGGCAACAAGATTTCCTAAGGCCATGTTATTCTTCATCATATTGTGAGCAAGTCTAATATTAAAGAGTTTATAAATGTAATCCATGATAAGTTTGGCTTTATCAAAATGTTTTTTAGTCATAATCAGAAATGTGACCATGGATAAGAGAGGAGTCAAGTTTATGTCATCACAAACTTTTTGAATAATTGAGCTTCTTAAAACATGATGGATGATCCAGGCATTTTGATTGAGAGTGTAAACATATGACAAATAACTCACTTAAACAACATCTCTAAGAGTTTGATTTATTTTTGACCAACAAAAGTCTACTCTAGAGGTTAAGGTGTGCACTCTAATTCCTTGGGTTCTTAGGTGAAGGAAGTTGCCAAAGTCTTCCTAAGTGATTTCTACTTGTTGCTTGAAAACATAAGAGGTAATCCTAGTGTGTTCTTGGTTTACCTTCATGCTAACCAAAAAAGTTTGGAATGCCTCTTTATGGTAGTCATAGATGAGGGTCAGGATAAAAGAAAATAATGTTAAGGTAAAAGTAGCATAACATAAAAGTTAATGTCACTTTGAATTAAAAGTCGAGAGGGGCTAATTTTTGTAGCAAAATACCTATCGAAAGCTTCCTCATTCTCTTTAAAAAGAAAGTTGTCATCCCTACTAGATCGGGAGGACAATACCTTAGAGGTGTAAGGTTATTTGCTAATGCTGGCCATTCCTAAGATTTGGACTCGAGAAGATTTGGAACGAATGAGAATGTGAAGAAAAACTTATCCAAAACCTTTCTATTTAAAGGAAAAAATGACCAATCTTACAATATAATATCGAGATCATACCGTATGATTTTAAAATCATACGGGATGAAAACATTTTCGTACATACAAATGTATATGATAAAAAAATGAAATGGCTTTTCATAAAATGACTTTTCGTAAAATGCCATTTTTGTGGTGTCCTTTTTTACAGTCTTTTTGACCATTGGATCAAACAAAAGAACACCTATTTATCTAGGATGATCAGAATATTAAAGATTATTTTATGAGGGTTAGGTTTGTCCCAAGAGAAACTAAAAATAGGATCGTACAGATGAAATGTAATTTCATATGTATGATCTATGATTAATAATTGATATTAAGTGGAAAACAATCCCCAATCGTACAGACAAAATAACACATAACAAATAGTACAATTATGTAATCGTATAGTATGAAATGCAACGAAAAAACTTAGTTTCATGTGTTCAACTCAGAAAATTATCATTTATATGCTACATAATTTATAAAGTACAAAAAAATTCATACAATACAAAAAAAGCACTCAAAATAAGCACATAATAAATAGAAAATCTTTTCAAAACCAATCATCTTAAATCCAATGAAATGTAAAAAATTGAAAAACAAGACCAATAATAAAATACTAAAAGAAAAACAAAACAAAAATAAATAAAACAAAAACACATAAATATACAAACTCTCACAAACAACCTAAGAAAATAAACACAGAATTACACAACAAATCAAGTTTGCAGAATTTAAATTTAAGCATTAAGATTAATCACACCTAATCTAGTCCTTAAAGTGCTAAACGTGTCAAAAGTAGTGGTTTTATGAAAATGTCTGCAAGTTGATTCTCAGTAGCAACATGATGTTATTCAATTTCTCCCTTAGCTACATGATCTCTAATGAAGTGATGCCTTGTGTCAATATGCTTGGTTGTAGAATGTTGAATAAGATTCTTTGAAATGCATATGACACTAGTATTATCACATAAATTCAAAATTGTAAAAATAGAAAATCCTAAGTCAATCTGTTGTTATTATAACCAAAGAAGTTGTGCCATACAACTACCTAAGATAATAAATTCTACTTTAGCAGTAGAAATGACTACTTAATTCTTTTTTTCTACTAGACCAAGAAACTAAAATGTTTTCTATGAATTAAAAAGTTCTAGATGTACTTTTCTGATTAACCCTACATCCTATAAAATCTGAATCATAATAACTAATAATTTTGAAAGAATACCTATGGTTAGGATACCAAATTCCTAAGTTTTGAGTTCCCAAAAGATATCTCATAATTATTTTAATTACTATTAAATGTGATCCCTTAGATCAAATTGAAATCTAGCACACAAATAAATATTAAACAAAATATCAGGTCTGCTAGCAATCAAGTAAAGCAATGATCCAATTATTTCTCTAAATTTCTTTTGATCAGCAGATTTTGCTTTAGTTCATTATATAACTGCATCGAGTAACTCATTGGTGTAGTCACTAGTTTAGCATTATCCATATTATATTTTTTGAGGAAGTCCTTAATATATTTGACTGACTAAGAAAAGTTACTTCCCCCTTTTGCTTTATACTAAAACAAAGAAAATAACTCAAGTCGCCAATCAAACTCATTTTAAATTCATTACTCATTATTTTAGAAAAATCATCACAAAGATTTTTTTAGTAGAACCCAAAAAAATATTATCAATATATATTTGAATAAATAGTATGTCATCTCCTATACTTTTTAAAAAGAGTGTGGTGTCCACACTTCCTTTCAGTAAAAAACATTTCTAATATGAAAGTGCTTAACCTCTCATATATAGCCCTAGGTGCCTATTTCAGTCCATACAATGCCTTTTTCAATTTAAACATATAATTAGGGAATTTAGAATTTTCAAAAGCTGGAGATTGCTCAACATAAACATCCTCTTATATCATCCCATTCAGAAAATGCACTCTTAATATCCAATTGATATAATTTAACACCGTTAAAATAGGTAAAGTTTAATGAAACCCTAATTGCTTTAAGTTTGGATATAGGGGCAAAAGTTTCTTTAAAATCAATTTTTTTATTTGATTATACCCCTTGGCCACCAATCTTATCTTATTTCTAATCACAACTCTTGAATCATTCATTTTATTTATGAACACGCACTTATATCCAACAATACTTTAATCCTAAGGCCTTTTAATAAAAATTTCTAACATCATTTCTTACAAATTGATTTAATTCTTCATGTATGGTTAAAATCTATAATTTATCCAAAAGTGCTTAATTTATATACATGGGTTCAACCATTGATATAAAAGTAGAATGGTTCACTTCTTTGCTAAATCCATGCCTAGTCCTAACACCCTCATTAGGTTAACCTAAAATCAATTTCTTAGTGTGATTATTAAAAAAATTTCATTCTCTAGGCAAAGGATTTTCTAATTTAACATTCTCTTCAAAATTTTACATTTTAATTTCTTGGGAGATATTTTTATATGATCTTCTTTGAACTTTGGTTCTTCCAAAATGCCAGATTCATCAAACACAACATGTGTGATCTCCTCAACTACCAAAGTTCTCTTATTAAAAACCTTATAGAATTTGCTAACACTTGAATATTTAACAAAAATTCCTTCATCAGATTTTGGATCAATTTTTTCTAGAGTTTTTCCATTATTATTAATGAACACCTTATATCTAAAAACATGCAAATGTGAAAGATTATTTGTTCTCCCCTTAAGAAGTTTATAGCATGACTTATTCAATTGGGATCTAACATTTACCCTATTCAGAATATAACAAGCTAAACTAATCACTTCAGCCCAAAAATATTTCAAAAGTGAGTATTCTTTCAATATGGCTCTAGCGGCTTCTATTAGAGTTTTGTTCTTTCTTTCGACTACCCGCGTTCTGCTAAGGGGTCTTAGGTGCTTAAAATTTTTTGATCAATTCCTTGCTCTATAAAAAAATCTTCAAAATTTACATTTTCAAATTCTCTTTCATGATTACTTTAAATTGAAAAATCTCACACCCTAATTTTCTCTTAATCCAAGTACAAAAGTTTCAAAATTTATTAATTGATTTATTCTAATGAAATAAAAACATAACTCATGTGAATCTTGAATAATCATCAACTATAATAAATCTAAATACTTTACCTCTTAGACTTATAGTGCTAATTGGTTGAAAAAGATCCATATGAATGACTTCTAATGTTTTGCTAATTCTGAGATCCTTAATGGCATGTTTATAGAACTTCACCTATTTTCCTAATTGTCATGCATCACACAAGTGATCCTTAGTATAGTCTAGTTTAGGTATTCCATTATCTAATTCTTTTTGGATAATTTTCCTAATATTTTTCATGCTTGCATGACAAAGTCTTCTATGCCATAATCAGGATTTATCAGTAATTATTTTGAGACAAAAAGTATTAGAAGAATTAATAAAATTCAAATCAAGCTTGTACATATTATTTACACTATTTTCATACAATAAATCAATTTCAATTTAGCTTATTATGCAGCTAGTGGGAAAAAATTTTATATTATAACTTTTAACATAAAGCTGACTAAAACTTAATAAGTTATGCTTTAAGCCTTCTACCAATAAGACATTTTCAATGAAAAACTTTCAATCATACCTGTGATTAACACTTTTCTAGTGGTATTATCTCCTAATATAACCTTTACCTCCATTGTTGAATTCTAGTGATATGAATTGTCTCATCTCCAGTCATATGCTTTGAACATTCACTGTCCAAGTACTAAATGCTCTTACGAGGTCTTGTATAAGAGTGACTCTAGAAGATAATCAAATGTTAGACTTTGGAACCCAAACAAGTTTGGGTTCTCCTCCTGGCAATAAAATCTAGATGCATGTTTGATATGATTTATTTTATGCATCTTTAGGTCTCCACACTATATATGATTTACTATGAATAGTATAAGTATAAGAAATTTAACCAATCATTCCACAAGAAAACATTTGATTCATGGAAAAAAATTTATCAGTGTATGTGAGTTATAATGTCTTTTCCTAGGTTTTAAAATTTTAAATTTCTGATCAGGATTTGAAAATTGTTCAAGCATAGGGGAAATTCTATTTTCCTTAAGAGCTTTCAATTTCTCTCTAAGATACACGTTAGCACTTTCTAAAATTCAATTATCAACTTTTAAATAATACTCTCTACTATCAGATTCATTAACACTACAAGAAAACCCGTTATTACCGGCGGACAAAATCCACCGGAACACATAGATAATTCGACGGAACCATAAGTTTTCGGCGCACGTTTCGGCAGAAATGCATACGCCGGTTTCGGTCGCGTCGATAAATTTGTTCCGACGAATATAATGCGCCAGAAATCTTTCCGGCGCACTTACCGACGCCTTATCGGCGTAAAACATCGGATTGGTGCCGACGACTTATAACCGATAAATTCCGGCGCCATATGCACCGGTAAGTTTCTGTCGTATTGTCCGCCGGTAAGTACCGGCAGACAAAATGCCGCAAGGTCACCTTAAACAACCTACGGCTTTGTTTGCGGCGCAAAATTGGCGCCGGAAAGAAGCAGCTGAAATGGCGCCGGAAAATGAGCCGGTAGTTGCCGGCGTAAGGAAGACATCGATACATCTGATAAAATTCATTGTATCGTTCTTTCCGGCAATTTTTGGGTGTATAATCCGCCAGAAAATATGGTGAACTCCGGTGACCGTCGACGGCGAAGTCCAGTGACCGTCGGCGATGTCAGTCCACAGCTAGCGACGGATAGCGACGGGCGAAACACGCGAGGTGAGAGAAGGGAAGGAAACGAATGAGCAGCCAGAGGGGTTCGGTGTCAAAAAAATAGGGCATTCACCGGCGGACGTTCCGGCGGAGTATCCGACGAAAATAAGATCTACTGTAACGTGCGACGGAAATAAGTCGTTGAGTTTAAATAAGCCGGCCGAAGTTCCGTCGATAACGTTCGCCGGAATGTTTCTGCCGCAACGTGCGACGGAATCGGTTCAGAGCTTGTTTTACCGACGCATTTGCCGGCAAATGGGACGCCGGAAGATTTCTGTTGTATTCTGCACCAGCAAATGCGTCGTAATTTTTTCGTCGCAAGAATCAGGAACATTCCGTCGTTACCTGCGCCGTTCGTACCGACGCAAAAAAATCTGCCAGAAAATCCGACGATATTCACGTGTTTTCCCGTAGTGTAATAAATATTTTAAAATCATTTTCAAGTTTAGTACATGATGATTTCAATAGTTTATACTATTTGTTGAAATCATCAAACTCATTCAATAATTTCATATGGTTGCTATCAATCAATGCGTGATCATTCCTAAGAACTTTGTATTTTTTTGTAATTTTAAAAATTATATATTTAACATAGCATGTAGCTTTTTGAGTTTCATATAACAAGTATGAATTTTATCAAAAATAATAAATAATGCTTTATAGGTAAAGTCACAAACATTTTCTTAATCTAATTAATCATGCTTGTCAGTCATTAAACACAAATTCGTGACTTCCTCCTCTTCTTCAATTTCTAAGAAATCTAAAGATGAGTCCACCCAGAATGCTCTCTGTAATCTCTTCTTGCTCTTCCTAACAATGATTTATCCTCAACCATCTTCTTGCTAGGATTAGCTTTGAGATTTGGGCAATCAGATTTGATGTGGTCAGGCTTCTTGCATTCATAGCAAATTATATCATTAGAAGTTTTAGCATTTTTATGGAACTTTCCCTTATTCCACATCTCCATTTCCTCCTTTTATGGAAACTTTAGATTGCCTTATCATTGATCACTCTCCAAATCATCCACTTTCAACATAATGTTTTTATCCTTTCAGTTGTCACTTGCATCAATCTACCTTTGAGTCACTCCTTGATCATAATCAATTATTGATCCAAGAAGATTGTTAATAGATTCGATTATAACAGTTTAACTTATATCATAAGGAGTAAGAAAATAACAAATAATTCTATTTACTTTTTCAGCATTCGTTAGTTTTCTACCTAGAGCATGCAATGAAGTGACTATTTATGTAAAGTGACTATACTTATCAATGATTGATTCATTTGATTTCATATGAAAAAGTCATAATTGTGTAGTAGTATATATCAATCTAGACTATTTCACTTTATTGATTCCTTCATAAGTTATGCAAAGTCTATCCCAAATCTCTCTTTTCTTTTTTATAAGTTGAAACACACATATAGTCTTTAGACTTAAGTGCACAGAAAAAGCTGTTTAAATATTTAGCATTTAACTTAGCTAATTCTTTCACTTCTATTATCTAATCAGTAAATGGTGTTTCAGTTCTATTGCCATCTGTAAGTCTAGTTGGCCTAGTGTAGCCTTCTTGTACTAAAATCCATATACAATAGTTAAGCAATTCAATAAAAGTAGAAATATGAATTTTTCAAAAAACAAAAGGAATGTTATCAAATAATGAGGGTCTAGTGAATGAATATCCTTTGGTTTATTACAGTTTCCAAATTGAGTCATGATCATTTTCAGAAAGTTATCCAAACCTTAATTTTTTAAATTAGGCTCTGATACCACTTGAAAGTTTGAGTAGGTTATTAGACTTATTAAGTTTTTTAATATATGTTAGAAGAAAATAGTAATCAACAATATAAGATTTTAGAATCATCAAAAAATACATATGATAAAAACATAGTTTTGAAAACTAAGTTGCAACAAGAAGAATTTTTCTCATTCCCTCATGAGCCTCTGATCGGGTTCCATGCTAAAAAAAAAATTGACATACAAGATTGCAAAAAAACTAATAAAAAAAGACAATACTAATCCCAAATCAAGACATTAATCATTAATCAAATTAATTAAATTAATATTCAAATTGAAAATCCATGTTGAAAGTGCCACTTAATATTATAACTTAGAGTCCATAGAAAGTAAAAAAGACCAAGTATCATTAACAACAACCCGAATTCTACTCCTAAGCCTCAAATGACTTTGAGAGAGGGATTCTTCTTGTACTTCATTTCTTTATCCTTCTAAGAGCTCCTTAGATCCTGAGGTATAAATATCCAAATGAAAATAAACTCCTCATTAAATGAGATGTTATATTTTCTCATTGGATATTTGAAAACTATCATAACTTAGTCTTCCAAATGGAGGATAACTCTCTATTAAGGGATGTTATCTCCTCTTCTGAATATAAGTTAGATAGTTATGAATCCTTTTTCAAATGTCACTTTAAATTACAATTCAATTAATTTGAATTATATTTAATTAAAATTAAAATTTAGACTCAACACCTGTGGGGTTAAAATGCTCCAACCAGCCACACTTGGCCGTGCTCTTTAAATTTTGAAGGGGGACTTAGCATTTTGAAGCACCTGTAGCAATTTAATATTTATAATTTTTCCCCCTTTTATTTTCAAATGCCTTATATGAGCATGACATGTTATAAACCTAGATTCAATGATTATAATTTTGGATGATAACACTTTCTCTACTATTGTTACTATTACAAATCTATTTTGGTTGTCTTACCTACTAACATTTTAGGTCCATAAGGTCAATTGCAAATCAAGCCAACTCAAGATTGGGTAGATTAGGGCTGAGTCAGTATGTAATTATAATTCCAATTATTTTTACCTTTTTTTTAGTCAAATGTAATAAGGTAGATCCTCATGCTAAGTAACCTTGCACACACACACACTCAGAGGGAGAAATTCTAAAGGTTTAAGAGTTTTTCTATTTTTGATCACATCATGTAGGATGATCAAAAATCATCTTAGATGATTAGTTATCATTCTGGATGATCTTTACATCATCCTGGATGATATGTTAAAATTAGAAAATCTCAGCCACGAAACTCATTTAGGCAAGATTTTATATTTAGAATTTTATTCTAATCATACAAAATGATCCTATATCATCCTGAATAATTCATTACAATCATACCTAAATTAGTTGGGTGATTAAGGAAAGTAATTAATTTTAGATTGATCGATCATATCATCCTGGACGTTCACAGGATCATCCTGGATGATTAGTTAGAAAAACCTTAGTTTTCTCATGAATCACCTGGATGTCCCGAATGATCTATTGGATGATTAGTATAAATTATTCATCATCCAAGTGTATCCCCTAGATGATCAGAATGATTTTCTTATTGATAATCATTGATTCTAAAAAAATCGTACAAGACGATCAAAGCATCATCCTAGACGATAAGTTATATTTCTTCATCGTCTAACATGTATCTCCTGGATGACCAGAATGATGTGGTAAATGATATGTATGGTTTTGAACTAATCATACAAGATGATGTCCACATCGTCCTAAATAATCAAAATAAATAATGTGTTCTAGTCATCCAACCCTCCCAGATCTCCTAGCTAAAAGGGCTTAAATATGTTAATCTATAGGACGATCTGTCAATTATCCTAGACGATATGTCGATTATCCTAGACGATCTTTGATGGTAAGTGGAAAATTAGGGAAAATTTTAAAGTCTTCTTTATAAGATCTCCTATTTATTTATGTCGAAATCTTTTGTTGTTATCCTGACTTGAGAGAGCCAAGAGAAGGAGAGGGAGAGATTGGGAGAGAGAGAATCTTCTAAGGGGGAGTTTATGAGATGTTCACAAAGGTTGCTCCATGCAAGGATTCGAGTCATCTTCTCCAATCATCATCTCTGGATCCTTGGTGGATCTAGGGAGGTCTTCATCAACACGTGATCAAGATTCTTTTCCTGCTTTAAGAGGAAGCAAAAGGAGTCTGGGTTCTCTGCTTGCTATAGAAGGAAGAAAAAGGAGTATGGGTTCTCTGCCTCATCAGGGTTGGTGAAAAGGAGTTTATAAAGGCTTCTCCACCTTGATGTGGGAGTAAAAGGAGAGTCGCTATTATTTTAGCACAATACTTAGAGGAGAGGCTCTGGGAGGGACGTAAGTCAAGTTAATAAAATATGGTGTATTCTTTCTTTTTACTGTTCCGCATTTTAATTTCCATAATTTACTTTCATGTGGATGATCGTATGGCTTAAGTCTATGATTTTTTTGCTAATTGCCTCCAGACCAAAGATTAATTTTCTTTATTTTAAAATATGTTAAAAGGATTTCAAAAAGATATTGCTTTTTGTTTAAGAATTTTTAAAACTATCAATTCACACCCCACCCCCCCACCCCCCCCCCCCCCCCCCCCCCCCCCCCCCTCTTTGGTTAGCCTCGAGCTAATTCATACGGGCTTAATAACCCTAATGAACTTTCATGTGGTATCAGAACGGGATTCATAAAATTAAGTTTTAGAAAACTTTTTAATTTTGATACATGGCTAACTTTGGTAAACAAAACACGGCCAAAGAATATTATATTACTCGAACACCCTTATTTAATAATATACCATTTAATTTCTTGAAAACTTGCTTGTCCACTTTCTTAAAATCTATAGAATATCATATGTGAATGCTCGTGAAAGAAGGTTATTCTGCACCAACACGTGAAATAAATGGCATCAAAATTAAACTTTTTTTTTACTAAATGGACTCTTGATGTATAGGGGTCTGGCACAACTTAATGCAAAATATTTAAACTATTTTTCTATGTACTAAAATTTGAATATTATATGTGTGTTTCAATATATACAACTGGTAAAGAAATCTGGGATAAATTATGTATAACATATAAAGGCATAAATGAAGTTAAGCAAGCTAGGTTAAATATCTTGCTTCACAACTACAAACTCTTTCGCATGAAACCTAATGAGTCAATATCTGAAATGTCTACTAGGTTTACACATTGTCACCTCCCTACATGTCTTAGGAAGAGAGATAACTAAATATGAGAAAGTCAAAAAAAAAAAAAAGATATTTACCTTCTTCTTTTGATGCAAAGGTTACTGCTATAACTGAATCCAAGGATTTGAATACTTATTCTACTGATAACTTACTTGGATCAACTAATATCTTACGAGTAAGGAGTGAACCAAAGATAACTTGATATAGGTGAGAAAAAGAAGGAGAAAACTGGCATTAAATGTTAATGATACTGATACTAATTCTTCTAGGTCTGAAAATGATGATTTTGCCTTAATTACTAGAAAATTCAAAAGCTTCTTATGAAAGAAATAAATTCACTATTATAAATTGAATAAATATAAGAATAACAGGAATTCTAAAGATTCTTCTGATGTGATTTTCTTTGAATGCAAGAAGCTGGGAAATGTAAAAGATGATTTCCCTTCACTTAAGGCTCACCCTAGCAAGGAGAAGGGCGAGGAGAAACCAAAGTTCAAGAAGGATAAGAAAAGGATTCAAAAGGCTTTTTTGGGCAGATTCTATATCTAACTCCTTTGAGAATAAAGTTGAATAGGAGACAACAAACTTGTGTTTAATGGTGGATCAACATCTTGGTCATTCTGACCAAGAAGCGGTATGTAAATTAATCTACAATCAATTACATGATGTTTCTGATAAAATACATTAATCATATAAAAAGCTTAAAAAATTGCATGCTAGCCTGAAATTGGATTTTTTAAACTTACAAAAAGAGCATAAAGTTTTGATTAAATATTATTCTACACTTGATAGAAATCATATGGCATTATTTGATGAATTTAATGAGTGAAATAAAAAGCATTCTGTATTAATTATTAAGCATGATTCATTAAAAGCATTACATGTTGAACTAGAAGCTGCGTACAAGGAATTATGTACTCTTGCAACTGATTTAGACAATAAAGGGCATGCTTTAAAAATAGAAATTTTTGTTCTGAAAAAATCAAAAAGTTTTTAGAAGCTCAATTAATTACTTATAAAGAGAATAGAAAACCACCCACAATGCTCGAGTTTAATAATCCACCAAATCAGCATGCATAATTCAAACCTAGGAAGAGGCACTATAACCTAAGTAGATTAATAAACTCTTTTCCTGATGTTATATATTTTTCATGTTGCATACTAGGAAAAATCTCCCACACTTGCACTATTTATCGTAGTATACATTAGGTGTGGAGACCAAAATTTTATGATTCACAGTATAACACACATGTATTGCATTCTTCTTTCCATAAGAAGGGATCCAAACTTGTTTGGGCTCATAAATCTAACATTTGATGACTTTATAGATATACTCTCTCACAAGGATTCATGAGAGCATGTGGTACCTGGACAGCGGATGCTCACACTATATGATTAGAGATGCTAATCAATTCATTTTTCTGGAGGCCAGGGCTGGAGGCAAGGTCACTCTTAAAGATAACACCACCAGGAAAGTGGTGGGTTCATGTATAATAAAAAACTCTAATAACCTTTTGGTTGAAAATATTTTGCTTGTAGATGGACTGAAACATAACTTGCTCAGCATTAGTCAACTCTGTGATAAAGAGTTCAACATAAAATTTTTTTCCAAACACTTGCATTATAAGCTTAAATAATAATATTTTTTTTACAGGGAAAAAGAATCAATAATGTCTATATGCTTGATTTAAATAATATTGAGTGTATTGCTTCATTTTGATTAAAAATTATTTCTAATGAGTTTTAGCTGTGGCATAGGAGGTTATGTCATGCCAGCATGAAAACCCTTATAAGAGTAACCCAAAAGGTCTTAGTTAGAGATTTTCCCAAGCTTAAGTTTACTAAGGACCACCTGTGTGATTTCTGCCAATTAGGAAACAAGTTTAATCTTTTTTTCATTCCATTAAGGATATTAGCACCTCTAGACCTTTAGAAGTCCTTCATATGTATTTATTTGGAACCATTGGCATTATAAGCTTTGGAAGAAAAGTTTTTGGATTTGTAATTGTCAATGACTACTCGAGGCTCACTTGGATTAGATTTTTGTCACATAAAAGTGAGTCTTTTGATGAATTTAAATTCTTCTCCACTTGGATTCAAAAAAGCTAGTTTATGAGATCTTGACCATCCATAGTGATCGTGGTGCAGAGTTTGAAAATGTGATATTTGGAATTTTTTATGAGGAGCAAGGGATTAGCCATAACTTCTCAGCTCCTAGGACCCCAAAGAAGAATGGGGTAGCTGAAAGGAAGAACATGACCTTAGTGGAAATCGCTAGAGTCATGCTTGCTGAGTATTCAATTTTAAAATACCTTTTGGCAGAAGCGGTGAATATAGTCTGTTATATGTTGAATAGGGTAAATGTTAGATCCAAACAGAATAAGATACCCTATGAGATCATTAAGGGTAGGACACCAAACCTTTCACATCTCCATGTCTTTAACTGTAAGGTTTTCATTCTAAATAACGAGAAATTAGTCCTAGGAAAATTTGACCAAATTCTAATTGGAGTGTTCTTAGGCTATTCAAGTGTGGGGAAATTCTTTAGAGTGATTAATAAGAGGACATTGGTGGTGGAGGAGACTACTCATGTAGTGTTTGATGAATCTAATCCTGAGAAGTCTAGAGTTGAGAAAAAAGAGGAAGTAGGTGTGATTATCCAAGGAATAGGAACTACAAATTTGGGGAAAGGATGAAGTAGGTGAAACTATCTAAGGAGTAGAAACTATAAATATGGATGAAAGGGTAGAACCTCAAAACACTTTTCCTAGGGATTGGATATATTCTTTATGTTATCTTAAAGAACTGGTCTTAGGAGACCCTTCTAAAGGTGTTAGAACTAAGTATGGACTTAGAAAGCAAGTAAACAGCTCTGTCTTTATCTTAATGACTGAACCCACCAACATCAACCAAGTCCTTTCTGATGAATTTCTGGATCCTACCAATGCAAGAAAAACTTAACAAATTTATGAGGAATGATGTCTAGGAGCTAGTAGAAAGACCTAAGGATCAAAATGTAGTAGGAACCAAATGCTCTTTAAGAATAAAATGAATGATTCTGGTGTGGTGGTTAGAACTAAGGCAAGATTAGTGGCTAAGGGGTACAATAAAATAGAAGGGATTGATTTTGAGAAAACTCTTGTGCCTGTAGCTAGATTGGAAGCTATTAGACTGATACTAGCCTTTGCCTATTATAAGGGATTTAAGCTTTTCTAAATGGATGTCAAGAGTGCCTTTTTAAATGAGATAATAAAAGAAGATATGTTTGTAGAGTAACCCCTAGGTTTTGATAATTTCTAATTTTCAAATCATGTTTACAAATTAAAAAAGGCCTTATATGGATTAAAATTGGCACCCAAATCTTGGTATGAGAGGCTTAACACATTCCTATTCAAAAGGGAGATTTCTAAGGGGAGCATAGACACCACCCTTTTTTTAAGAAAGTAGGAGATGATTTACTCATTATCTAGATCTATATTGACGATATACATTTTGGAACTTCTAATAAAATTTTATGTGATGATTTTTCTAAAATAATGAGTGAAGAATTTGAGATGAGTATGATGGGAGAATTATCCTACTTTTTAGGATTTAATATAAGGTAAATGGATGATGGAACTTTTCTTAATTAATTAAAATATGTTAAGGACATCTTTAAGAAATATGAAATGGATAAAGCCAAGCTAATAAACACTCCCATGAACTCCAGTGACCATTTAGATAAGGATTCAAATAGAAAATCTGCTAATCAAAAGAATTATAGAGGAATAATTAGAATATTGCTTTACTTAACTACTAGTCGGCCTGATATAATATTTATTATTTATCTCTATGCTAGATTTCAAGCTGATCCTAAAGAATTCCATTTTACTGCAGTTAAGAGAATCCTTAAATATCTCTTAGGAATCCAAAACATAGAAATCTGGTATCCTAGGCAGAACACTTCTTTTGAAATTATTGGATATTCTGATTCTAATTTTATGGGATGTAGGGTGGATAGAAAGAGCACCTCTATAACTTACTAATTCATAGGACAATCTATAGTCTTCTGATCTAGTAGAAAACAAAACTCTATTGCACTTTCCATTACTGAAGCTGAGTAAATTACCTTAGGAAGTTGTGTGGCCCAAGTCCTTTCGTTGAAGTAACAAATTCTAAATTTAGGATTACCTGTAGGCATAATTTCAATTTTATGTGATAACACTAATGCCATATGCATCTCTAAAAATCCTATCCAATATTTAGAACCAAACACATTGATATAAGGAATCAAATTATTATAGACCATATTATCAAAGGAGACATTGAGCTACACCATGCAGCAATTAAAAACCAAATGGTTGACATCTTTACTAAACCACTTGCCTTTGGCACATTCAATATTTTGAGGACCATATTAGATATGATTGATATAAATTCATAAACTTAATGATTACTGAACTCTAAATTTTTTGTTTTCTGATCTTTCTTTCTATTTTTATTTTGATTATTGGTTTTTATTTATTTGATGTTGTTTTTCATGTTTTCATTTTTATGTCATTATCCATTTCAGTTATTTTTGTTGGTCAATGCTGAAATAATACTTTTATCTTATTTTTGTTTTTGAAAATTTATAATTAATGATTGACATCCCTAAATCAGTTAAAGGAAGAAACACCGTTTTCCCTTCCTCTAACTCCTTTAGAGATATTTTTTTTCAAAGTAAAAATCTTTTTCAAATTAAAAATAGGACTTTAAAATTGAGATCTTTTTTTATCTTCATACAATAATCTATCTCATATAAATAATGTTCAAAGTCTTTAAATCACTTTCAAGCTTTCTTGATCAAGTTATTGTATTTATCATATGAATATGATTCCAATTTATTGCTTATTCTTCCTTATATTAGAGAGTGAGTTTTTCTTCTCTATTATTTGGAAGATATTCTCACAACTAAGAGTCATTAAAGGTTTTGAAAAGGAGCTAGCTCCCAAAAATGACACGAGGCATAAAATGAGCCAAAAAATTGAAAAGTTGCACAATGATCACCAAAAAAAATTGAAAGATACACAAAGTGTATAAAAAATTAAAAGATGTACAAAGTGCGCCAAATAATGGATAAGAGGCACAAAATGAGCCCAAAAAAATCAAGATTCCTTCTCTTTAAAACTTTTAAATCTTAGAAGAATTCATGTGTAACTGGATATCTTCAAATACTTAATTTTTGAAACTCTTGATCGTGACTAATTACTTTGTTATATTATTCTATAAGATAATTTTTTCCTAAAATGAAGTTTTGAATAAATAATTTTTCTTGCCTGATTTCTTTTCTTAGTTAGATTTTTTCTTTCAAAAGATTTTTACCTTGTAGGTAATCCAAGTTGGGGTTAACAAGATCAGTTGTTCTACCATATTTAAGATTTTAGCGATGTTAACTCATTGTTTTACAAAAGTTTAATTCAATAACATGAAAATTTTATCATATTCTTATTTGATTAAAAAAAACTCTATTTTTTCATTCATTTTAGTCTTTTTTATCAGCTTTTTGTTATTTTATTTTTAAATGTTAGTAGTTTTCTAAGTTTTGGGGCCTCTTTTGACTAACTCCTTTCATCATCAAAATTTTCATTTTTTTAATCATATTATCCTGGATGATATCATCAAATCACCCTTCATCTTCTATCTGACGATTGATCTGACTCTATTATTTGATATTATCTGAGACAATCCATTTCATCTTGGATGATCCACATCATCTTGGACGATCCACATCTTCCTAGACGATCTGATCAAATTTTGCTCAATTATTTATGAACATCATGGATGTATACCTGTTCGTCATAGGTGGTCCACATGGCAAAAATGGTTACACAATTTAAATTCAGCCAATATGATTCATTATTGCTAATCGTCCTAGATGATCCATCTAATCGTCCAAAATAATACATTTCATCAACGGTCATCCAGATGACTCCTCGAGACAATCACATGTGTCTAATTATCCTGGATGATGTTTGATCGTTCTAGAAGATTGGACTGCCTTTTGACCAATCATCCCAGACGTCATAAATCTTTTGATCATCCAAGATGATCCCTAGAAAATGTCATTGACTCTTTATAAACAGTTGAATTCTACTTATTTTCACACCCTTAAATCCTCTTTCATTCTCACTCAAACTCTCAATCCTTGTCAATGGTTGGTGGGAAAAGGTAGGATAATGACCAAAAGCTCCTCGAGGGAATCTGTCGACCCTTGATTCACTAAGGCAACTGATCAAGCTACCTATCTTTGATACAAAAAAGCTAGATTCACACCTCGAGGATTGTCAATCCTTGAACCCTCACTTATTCGGCACTAGATCTATTCACTAACACATTTCTCACTTTCAATATGACAATAGCTTTCCCATTTAATTCTGAACTCCTTTATGAGTTCTTTATTAGTCTTAGGATCAATGCACCACACTATAGACCTATGTTTCAAACACCTTGTAAAAATCACCAACTAGGATTGCCATAAACTCCTCCAACTTTTTACTACTAAAGACAAGCTTCATATCTTGTCTTTAGATTATAATTGTGGTCCTATCAACTAATTACTTAGGAACACTAATACCACCTTCCATGATGGTGCCTTAAGCACCTTAGTAAAAGATGCTAGGATAATTCAGCATGTCCTTAGAACCTTAGTGATCCCCAAGGTTAGTGACCGTGTTCACATCACTCCTCTACTCTCAATCACCACCTATTACATAATGGCACGTAGGGAGTGTAATGCCCAATTTTATCTTAGGACATATTGAGCCCCTAATAAGTATTAGATATCTAGGTGTTGACCTCATTTTTGTATGAGATCACTAAGGCCCTTCCAAACTTCAGATCAATTTTAGACCTTAGGGCCTACTCTAGACCTTAAGATCCTTTCCTAGAGCCAGATCCTAGGATCCACTCCAGACCTTAAGATCCTTTCCTAGAGCCAGACCTTAGGATCCATTCTAGAGTCCAGGATTCCCTTAGATCCTAGATCTTAGAACCCCTCTAGATCTTAGGACCAATCTAGACTCAAATCAATCCCCACCCTGATCAACTTCAACCTCAAATCAATTCCTACCTTTGATCAACACCAACTTCAATTTAATCCCTACCCTTGATCAATTTAAATATCAAGCTTCATTAAACTCAAATCCCAATTAATTCAAATTTCAAACATATTCAAACTTCGATTCAATCCACGTGAGAACCCAAATTTCAATCTAGACTTTGATTCCACCTTTGATCTAGCTTTGACCCTATCCATTCATTAACAGTCATCACATGATTGTAAATGGTTTGGATACTCCAACATTAATCATTCAAACTTAAAATCCAATCCAAACCCAGAAATCCAGACTCAAATCCAAAGTCTTAAGGCCTTGTCCTAAAGACCTTTTTCAAAGATTTTTCAAACATTTCAAAACCCAGTCAAATGACCTTTGATTCAGGGTCTATCACTTACAAAGTGATAAGACATTTCTCTAGAGGTTACCCTCCAATTTTGAGCCCATTCTGAGGTCTCTAACCCCAGAATCTGAATTAAAATCCAAAGGCTAAAAAACCTTGAAATATTTACAGCCTATGCCATTGGACTTAACACCTTGGAGATTTTGATCTTGGAGTCCTTATCAAAGCCTCCAATCACTTCCAAACCCTTGATTGTGACCCATTGAGCAGTAAACTGCATTTTTTTAGACCCATTTTTGACCCTGGTTGACCAATGGGTCAAGATTGACCAAAATACCCCTATGGGATTTCAAATGCCCATTTCAACTCAAATCAATTCCAAACTCTTTGAAACCACTTTCAATGAGTTTCAAATATCAAACCCAACTTGTTGAGCTCAAACCCAAACCTTGGGTCAACTTGGTTGACCAAGTCAACCAAGTTTGACCCATTAACCCATACACCCCTTCCCATTCAAAATTTTGAACCAAGTCCATTCCAAGTCCTTTGAATGCATGGGATGACCCCTTGGGCACCCAAGAGACCCCTCTTGGAGACCCAAGCCTTGGGCTCACTTGGGTTAGCCATATGGCTTGAGCCAAGTGACCAAAGAGAGGCCTCCCTTGAGTCACCTCTTAACCTTGATCAAATTGAATCCAAATCAAGGTGTCATTGGATTCCCATTGACCCAATACACCTTCCTTGACCGGCCCAACTCTTGGGCTCACTTGGGTCAAGAGTTAGGCTAACCCAAAGTGCCCAAAATCACTTGGGATCGAGCCAATTCTCAACCTAAGCCCAATTGAACTTGATCAACACCTCTCACAGGTGGCCCTAGGTCCAACACACCTCCTCCAGCCAGCCCATGCCTTGGGCTAGCCTGGGTCAAGAGTTAGGCTAACCCAAAGTAGCCAAAAACACTTTGACCCGAGCCATTTTCCAACTCAGATCAAATTGGATCCAATTACCACTTGCATTGGGTCCACCAAACCCAGACCCACTTCCCACCTCAAGCCCAGGGTCTGGCCTGACCTGGGTTGAGCCCATATTGACCCGAACCGAGCAGGTTTGGATCAACCCGAGCCATCTTTTAACCAAGATCAAATTGGATCCAATTGCCACCTGCATTGGGTGCACCAGACCCAGACCTATCTCCCATACAAAACCCAGGGTCTGACCTAACCAGGATCGAGCTCAATTCGACTCGAACCGAGCAGGTTTGGGTCCAATCCAGCCACCAGTTTGATCCAGACCTTCCCAGACCAAATTGACTCCACCCTTAGCTCCAGCACGTCCCCATCGGCCTCCCCCAGTCAACCCGACCCAGACCATGGCCGGCGACGGTCGGAGCCAACAGAAATTGAGTTTCGGTGGTCCCCCCCAGACAATTCCTGGTTCAAGGCTGCTGTCACCGGTTTGATCCCCACGATCTCCCCTGGACGTCGCCATCGTCCATGTGGCAGCGATCCCAGCCCTCTCCAGCTCAATCTCGGCCGTCCAAGCTCCCGAAAGGTGGCTGAATACCCTTGAGCTCGCCAGACCTCCAGAGGCATTGGCATTTGCTCTCGATCTATTCCCAAAGCTCCTTCGAACTCCCAGACGCTCCCTTCGAGCTCCCAGATCGATCCCTCCTTCTGTTCGAGCAAGTGCCTGTGAAAGCTTTCGGCGTCCCGCTCGAAGTAGCACCTCTGGCCGACCTCCTATCCCGACGTCTGAAGGAGAACTATTCGCCATCATCCCCTGAAGCTTCCTGATATAGAAGCTCATTCGTTGAGGCCTTCTCTGCGGTAATCCCTCCATCCCGAGCTCCCTAGCTAAGTAGTCTGGTCAAGTGTGAAAGAAACCTTCACCCCAACGGATCTCCACCGTTGGATTGAAGGTTTCCACCGTCCTGATCCTCCCTGTGAAATTTCAACGGAGTTCACCGGCGGGATCGCCCGGATCAAGCCGGAGAAGCTCTGCGGTCTCGGATACGAGCGGGAGGTTGAAGATGAAATCTCAGCCGTTGATCTCGATCAACGGCTCGGATTAGATCCCGCGGTATCGGAGCGCCGTTAATCCCAGCCATTCGATCCGCCATTCGACTGCTGTGGTTAACCCGACCGTTAACCGTTAACACCAATGATTGCTTGGCGAATCAGCACGTGGCGCGTGTAAGTGGTTGCTGACTGTGTAATTGCCGGATTAATAAATCTAGAAATTCAAGGAAACTTCAAAAATTCATAACTCCCTGCACACTTGTCCAAATTAGGTGTTCTTAGGCTCATTGGAAAGGACTCAGGGAGATCTACAAAAGCTCTATAGTTCTAGACCCTGGTTAGGTAAGTCTTAGGTTTAATTTCAATTTGAGCATTTTCTGAATTTTTTTAATTACTTTTTAAATACAAGTCCACCAGGTCTGGAATTTTGGGAGATTAAAATTGAACATGTTCCTGACATGTCCAAAATTTATCTCCCCATTTTAAGTTGTTTAAGGGCATTTTCCCTAATTTTTAAGTTTAAGGGTCATGGTTTGACCCTTAAATTCAAAAGGGGATATAGACTTATCCAATGGGATTTAGGATGTGATTTTTGGTGTGTTGATGATGTGTAGGATGAGGAGTGTAGAGCCACTGATTTTTCCCCAATCCAAGCCTAGGATAGACCCCTATAGTGATTTGAAGGTTACTTAGAGATCACCTTTGGTGGTTTGGTTAACCACCTTAGAGTACTCCATTTGAGCTCCAATTTGGTGTTTTTAGTCCTTAGGGTCAGTTGATCCTATGGTCCAAATTCCATCAAATTTGGAGTTCATTTGGTTCCCCAAGTAGGAGCCTAAAAAAATCCTTCTTAGAAATGGCCTGTTGACCCTAATTAATTGATAATGAACTATTATTAACTTGTAAAATCCATTAAAATGTCCTTAATTTTCCCTAATTAATCCCCTAATCAATAAGAATTGAAACCCTCTTAGATTACTCTCTAGATTTGTCTTAGCTTGATCCTTAGGTAATTAGGGTTTAATCAATTTTAATTAATCTTAAAAATCTTAAAGATCCCAAAAGGGTTTTAGACACTTGTTGGTCTGTCCTTAGGTCATTTATGACCTTTGGAATTGATCCCAAGGAGTTTAGGGCTCAATTGTGTTCAAATCCTTAAGTGGCCCCCTTAGTCGTAATAACTTGGTAACCCCTACGTATGTGTAAAAATTTCTAAAATTCACTGTTAATTATAGAAAAATTTTGATTAATCAAGCTTAATGGCTAATGACTTCAATTAGAATCTATTACTTCCCAAAAATATTAAACCTCCATAATTTGGTTAAAACCAAGGATTCACCATCTTAGGTGACCTCAGGTCAAATTGGATCAAAACTTCTAATAATCATAACTTTTGACAGAAAACTCCAAATTGAGTGTGCCACCTGTCTAACAACTCATAATCAGGTCTAGTATTTATTAAAAATCTAAAAAGCTTAAGATTAGCTCTAATTTTGAAAGTCAAATTTTGACCCCTTAGTTAACGTATCCGGGTAATCCTTTAAAATATGTTAACTTCTCCAACCTCTAAAACTCTTTTAATAGGTTATTAAAATTCTCAACCAACCAATTAAAATCAGTAATCAACCCCCCTTAACATTAATGCACTCTTTAAATTTCAACCAATTTAAATAACTTATATAACCCCGATTGTTACTGGGTAACCCAGGCCTACGAGGCTATTAGTTTAGCCCCAAGGAAGGTGAAATAAACTTCACGGCCTCGGTGTGAAACAAAGGTAGCAATCAATTAACTTTAAAATACATTTAATTAAAATCCCTAATTTATTAATATTTAAAGTTTAACTCAAATCCCCCTTTTCAAGCCTTAACAAACCTAGACTTTTAGACAACTTTAACTAATCACCCACTTTAGGACCAACCCCAGCCACACGACTTTTTACACACACTTTAGATGATTTGCTAGGACAACCAACTCTAGATCTAGGTTAGGTCGGTGTTTACTTTACTGCTGTGTGCTAGATTTTTCGTAGTTTTCACTGCATGTTATGGATGAAATTGCTTTGCTGTGTCTGTTTACTTTTCTGCACTCTGTGGATGGTTGATGTGTTTGGCGACTAGGTTACCCTTAGGTTAGGTATGATCTGGATGTTCACATAGTTTTCTGCAGGTGACCACGCTTATGCAGGACAGTAAAAGGGGGCTAAATAAAAAAAATTATTATTAATTGTTATAAATGCTTGCACAGGTGCTTCAGCTGCTAAAGCCCCCAAATAAAAAGAGCGTGGCTAGTGTGTTTTACTTTCCTTTCTGCATATATATAACTGCTTGGGAATAACTGCTTCTTATTTATTAACGGCTTAGGATAATCCTGCAGGTGAGTCTAGATTTTATATTTGATACAAATGTAATTTATACAATTGTAAAGTGTTGTGAAAGTTAATTTTGAGTTGGGATACATAGATCCAAAGTTTGGATTCCAAAGAGGAAAGGATTCCCTTTTGGGAAGTATTCCTTTTTTCATTTGGAAATTCAAATTTGGATCACACTTCTCTTATACCCAAAGTGGAAAGAGTGGCCTTCCCCTTTAAAAGGGAAGTGCCCTCTTATCCATTTGGGTAGTTCACCATGAAGAATCCATGAAGTTTGAAGAAAAGGAGTCCAAAGAAGAGCAAGATTGAAGACTTGAAGATTGAGAGTATCCCACTCAAAATTACTTGTGTCATTACTAGGTTTAGAATCTGGGTTGTTGTCAGTGGTGCCCGGCCACTTTACTTTCTGCAAAACTCTGGGTTCTTATAAGCAAGGCAACTTTGCCTATGGACATTTATTAATTGGTTAATATTTGATGTAATGAATTGATTGCCTTTAGGATTGCTTGCTTTTCCTAGTTTTTTGGCGATTGTGTGCCGCTTTTGTTTTTGCCTGGACACGTGAGACTCGTGAGGGTGTGAAAGTTTTCTACTCATAACTTTAAAAGTCTAAAATTTTAGTGAGTCTAAATAACATAGAAAGATAATGAATCTAGGGAATTAGTCGGGGATCGACCCCGGGGTCGCATGCATATTTCTACACTTCTTCTTTCCTTGTTTTAGATCCTTCCCCGCCTGCGGGTAGAGTCCGGATAGTCTGACCTATGAGGACGAGGTGCCGGACCTGGGGAAGTCCAGTCTTATAAAAAATTATTTTATAAGCCTGTTTTTAAAATTTCAAGCATATTTGATTTGGAAGTTGTCGACCAGCATGCATTGCATTAGATACAAATTAAAAGAGTCAAAAGTTTAATTGCATCAATTTTAGCATTTTAGCACCCAACATAAGTCGAAGGGGCCAATTAGGAAAATTTCTAGATGTCGGCCCCAATTCTCCAAAACCTTAAGTACAACGTCCCTACCACTCTTTCATAAAAGACCGAATTCATACATATCAAATCGACTAGGTGGTTAGCTGGCTCCCCAATCCAGGCCGGGGTAAGTCCAGGTTATGCACTGCATTAGTTAGGTTCGGACGACTGTGGTCCAGCGTCCAAATTAGATTTAGGATCCGGGGCATATTTTTAATTATAAGACCCCAATCTTGGGAATGTAGTCCCAAATTTCTAATAAAATGCTCAACTCTAATTAAATATCATTTCAATCCAAAACATAAAGCCCAATATTTAGATTAAGTTGGGACACTTCCGGATGGTTCTGGAATCTCAAAGTGTCCCCTACCACTCTTCCTTTGACTCTGTTAATAACTGCTCAATTTTGATCCCTTCCCTTTTGAGTTTTTAAAATTCATCTCTTTTTTATATCACTCCTAGAAAATCTGACAAAATTTCATTCTTATTTTATTCGAGAGTTTTCGTAGGGGACTCTGTCTCCCTACGATTTAATTAACTACGAGGGCTTGCGCTCGTAGGAGATTTGGAACCACACACACCTGATTTAAAATTAATCTTTTTAAAATCCTTTTAGATTTCTTTGGGAAAAGTTAAAAAAATGATTGTCGTTATCATATTAGAAGAATTATCACTGAAAGGTGTTATCTCCCTTTGGGGAGATACATCCTTCTTTGATAAGACTTTAGATATGAATTCTGCAATCATACTCCTTGAATACCATGACTGGATTATTTAGTTGAACTCTACCTCGTCCCCTCGGGGCCGTGTGGAGTTCTCTTTGGAATCTAGTCATAATATCCAAGATGAATTTCACGATTCTAGGTCTGAACGCCCTTATGGAATTTTATTTTCGTCCTTCGGGGTGATATACTTTTCCGAACGAGTTGATTCGACTTCTAGAATTAGAATTCAATCTCAATTTTAAAATTCCCAAAGAAAACTAATATTTTTAAAACCTATTTTCAAAATTCCACCAACAAGAAAATGGCACGCCCGGTGGGACAAATCTTTCTCTCCATCTTTAATAAGAATGAAATTTTGTTTCATCGATAGTCTTAACTACCTTCCTTCCGTTGGTCCCTCAACCCATTTCTTCCTTGGGGGAGTATGGCCAACATCTAAAAACAATTTTAAAACATTAAAAGAGAGGTTCCACCTCCCAAAATTTTGTCATTTGCTATCTTAATCATCCTGATTTTGACCTTCTGCCCTGGGATTTCCTATGAGGCGACAGTGTCAAATCAGGCCTCCAAATATCCTTTTAAAATTATGATTAACAAATGTCACATTTAACGTACCTTTGTCTTCCAAATTGAAAGGAGTTTGAAAATTTTTGACTTTAAGAAAGTTTTGAAGTATTTTAGCCTTAACCCCTTTACTCCCCTTGAACTTTTAGGAATGAAGAGGGTTAGACTATTTACTTTACTTGGGTCTTTCTTACAATTCCATAAGCCTTCGGGCAAGGGGAGACTCTGTCCATTGTGTTTTGGATTCCATAGGAAAAACCCCATCTTAAGTCATTCAAAATTCCAATTCCCTTCAAAATGTGGAAAGCAAGATAATTTTCTCCAAGTTCCAAATCTTCATATGTTACCCCACACAACCATCTTATGGGCTAACATATGTTGACCTTTTGACAAGACCTTCCTTTCGGCATGTATTTAGTCTCTTTATCTCCCTAACGTGTGTTGGGTGTGTTTTTTTTTACCACTCAACATGTGTTGAAAGGTTGAGACTATTCTACAAGCCTTAAGTTTCAAAATAACAAACTCTTTTCCACTTCTCTTAAAAGAAATCTAATTTCAATCCTCTCTTTAACTTTCAGAACATTCAAATGGCTGGCCAATTGATCTTCTCTTTCGACCGAGCTTTGTCCTCAACTGTTAATGACCAAGGGAGCACTATCATCTTTGGAATGGGATTCAGTACCCTTGAGCTCTCTATGGATGGACACCAGATTGTTAGTTTGGATGCCAGTAAGGAAGTTCCTCCAGTGGTTGAGTTGATTGTGGGATCTGCACCCTCCTTGCCAGTGATTAGTGATGACCAGAAACAATCTGAGCCAGTTGTTGAGCCTCCCACTGAAGTCAAATCTATTTTTGAAGAAGAATATAGTTCTGGACTTAACTTTTCTACTAAGAATCAAAAGAAGAACTATTTGAGGAGACTTAGAAAGAAGATTTCTAAGGCAAAGAGAATTGTGCCTTTTAAGACTTTAGCTCAAGTAGAGCCTGAGGCTGATAAGGAGCTACCTATTCCTGCCTCCTCTTCCCTTCTAAAAGGGAGCCGCTTCTACACCTTAGCTTCTGCTTAAGGGGAGGAGAGGATAGCTAGGATAGCCCGTTCCCCACCATGCCCGGTCGACTACTCGACTAAGAAGACTCCAAAAGAAAAGCATCTGCAGAAAATAAGGGCTTTGAGAAACATAATCCATACCTGTGCTGCATAATCTGGGCAAACAAAGGAGCAGTACATGAAACAGTTGAAGGGAGTGATCTCTCATCGTTTCAAAAAAGAAGTGTTAAAAGAAGAGGCGTCTGAGACAAAGAATTTGACTCCACAACCTGTTAGGAGAAATAAGAAGTATGTTAGACAGCCCGCCACTTCAGTACTAGTTGATGGATACCACTGGGTGCCACGCCCTCCTTCTTCCAAGACGGAGGGTATTGTGTTGACTGGGTCCGAGACAGGCCACCATTCTGTTGGTAGACCCCCGGTACCCTCTTCTAAAGCTGTAAGGTTGGCTTCAGTAGTTGTCAAACCTAAGGGCAATGAAACTCTAAAGCATTTGGATATCAAGGGCAAGAGGCCCAAATCCTCTGAGAAGAAGTTTGTCCCAAAAAGGACTAAGTTGGAGAATTTTCCACCACCTCCAAGAACCCCAAAGTTCATTCTCCAACTCTAATGAGTCCCAGCTAGACCCACTCCAGTCTTGATTGAGTCGACGGATGTTCAACCCAGTGCTCCAGTTGCTGCAGTAGACAGTTCTCTTGCAGCTGGTCCAGTTCCTGATTCAGTGATGATTCCAGTTGATGATCCAGTGGTTGATAGCACAGATTTATGTGTCGTTCCTAGGCTTCCTACACAAGAGTCTGAGGACCTTTCCCTACCTGATGTAGGAACTATTTCTCTACAAGCTCCTGCTTCACCTCCTGAGGTATATGTCCCTCTCCCTGTAGAGAATGCTACTTCTCCTACTACCGATCTTGGGATAGTTGAGAAGGAAGGAATTGACCTAGATCTTGAGATAGAAGAAGATCCAGTTACAAAGTCTCAATCAGATCCTAATCCAAAACTTATAGAAATCATTGCTCTCCTGGATTCTGAAGAATTATTTGATATGGCTGAGTATAAGGGATACTTACCCTCGATCCTAAGTCAATTGAGGATAGACCGGTCGAGGAGGTAGTTCAAGAAATATGAAATATTCTGATAAACAAAGAGGGAATGGCTTCTTTTGATCCAGACCTGGATGACCTCCTTGGAGAGGAAGATGACTATGTTGGTAGCGTCTCCATGGTTGAAACTAGAGGTTCCAACAAGGAGGCCGAACCTGGTAGACGCCGGCTTGCTAGAGATGATGATCCACAGGTTGCCGGGTCCGATTCAGATGAGTTTGTAAGAGCTAGGGGTGAGGAGCATATTAAAGATTTGGAGAATTAGTTGACAACTATGATGTCACAAGTCAAAGAAATGCTAGAAAGATTTGACAAGTCGGAGCAGGATTCACTTAAGATTCTTCAAACGGCTCGAGAGATTGTGGAAAGGGTTAGAAAGACAGAGTCTGGTCCCAAGCCTCCCGAGTCAACACCAGTGATTCCTCCTTGCCTATCAGAGGTATCTCCAACAGCACCCACAGTTCCCCCTGTTCTTCCAACTCTGCCTCAGAAAGACATTAAGCAACTGATTGAGGACCAGGTAAGGAAGGCCTTAGCCTTTTCTCAAGGATCCGCATCTATTCCAAAGGGTAGACCTTACCCCGAAGAATATGATTCAGTTCCTTATCCAAAAGGCTTTGTGCCACCAACATTTAAAATTTTCACTGGAATAGAAAAGCCGAGACAGCATCTAGCCCACTTCAGAGCAAGTTGTTGCAATGCGGGAGGGTCAGATGCTCTACTATTTCGCCAATTTGTAAGTAGTCTGTCCGGCATCTCTTTTGAATGGTACGCCGATCTGCCCAACGGTTCAGTAAAAACTTTTAGCGATCTAGAAAACCTTTTCCTTAAAAGATTTTCTTGAGCGCAACAATGAACTACTGTGGGCGATTTTATTGTTGAAAAACAAAAGCCGGGAGAGTCTCTAGTTGAGTACATCTTGAGGTGGCGAAACCTCTCGATGAAGTGTGAACCCCAGTTGCAAGAGCAACATGGAGATCCTCCTTAAGAATATCCACGGCCCTGTTGCTTTTCTCCTGAAGGGTTTCACCATTAAAACTTTTGAAAAACTTCTTAATAAGGCTAGCAATTTGCAGAAAGAGGCTCATAAGATGCCATTGCTATGAGAGCAGTCTGAAGACAAGAAGGGTCCCAGATTGGTTAAGACTTTTGAGAAAAAGGCAATAGTGTCGGCAGTCGACAAAGGAAAAAGGCCAATGACTAGTCACTGCAGTGTTCCTCCACCACCGCCACCACAGCCAGCTCAGAGACAGCCCTTTCAGGTCACTCCTCAGTACACTAGAGATCCTAACTTTGTCCCATTTAGAGAGAGATTGGCAAAACCATATCCATTTAAGAGGGAATCAGTTAAGAAGATTTTTAGGAGTCTGTTGAAGAAACCATATTTTCAGCTGCCAGAGGCAAGGAGGCCTGAAGATGAAAGTAAGAAAGATGATCCCAAGTATTGTCCATACCACCGGATGCTTAGTCACCCTCTTGAAGATTGTGTTGTGTTCAAAGATTTACTTGAGAGGAACTACACCCAAGGTAACATTATAATACCTAAGGAATACTTGGTCGATCCGGAGAAAGCTTCAATTAAAACCATTTCAGATAACCCTCTTAACTCTCCTTGTTTTATTGAGGATGGTTGGGACATTGCTTTGTCCCGTGCACTTAAAAAGTCGATTAACAAGTCTTTTCGTCTTTCTCAACAGCTGACTACGATAGCCCAGGCCCTGGTGTGGAAGGTTGACCTGGATGCTTCGCAGGAGGATGTTGAGCCACTTTCCTCTCCAGTAGTCACAGGAACTACTGTTAAATGCTTAAAAGAAAAGAAAGTTGATTTTGTAGAGAGGAAGTGTGTAGATAAGAGATGTATTAGGATGGCGGATGGGGGTGTTAAAACCCTCTCCCCTCTTTTGTTATCTGACTTTTACTTTGCCCCATCAAAGGCGAAGGGTCAGAAGATGAATTAAAAACATTCTTCTGCTTCTGTCTTGATGATTAACCATGGAAATGAAATGCAAGTTGATGACTCCCTTATTTTAAATGAAAATTCTGGTGAAGAAAGCCTTAATATCAAAGAGATTGACCTTCCCGAATCAGCTATTTAAGTAGAGGTCGAATGTGAAGCTTTATCATAAAGTGATTTCTCTCAAATCAATTTTCAAGGAAATCCTATCTTGATAGAATTTTTAGATTCTGACTCGCTTTCGGAAAGTGATGATCCAACGCCTATGGTGTGCGTAGACACTGCCTTAGTTTGCCCTCCCGAAGATATCGAGCAGGTACAACTCCATGGCGGTAAAGTCTTACCCCCTAGGCTTCCCCCTCAAGAGAAAGACAAGTAAATTCCCTTCGAAGATCTAAATCCAAATTCCCCTCAGCAACCAGACTTTCCTTTAATTCCTCCGGGTTTCGAGTCCGTCATTCCTAAGGTTGATTACAATATTTTAGCCCACCTTAGGATGTTGCGAGCAAAATTAAGTATTTATGACGCCCTTCTTCTCTCCAAAGAAATGAGGGAGTCTTTAATTAAAGCACTTCTTGACCCCGAGATTTGTTTAACCCAGTTGGCTGCAACTTCAAAAGGTGAGGCATTCTACTTCAAAGAGGTTCCTGGAGTTACCTTTTCAGATGAAGATTTGCTCTTCAGAACTGCTGACCATAATCGTCCCCTTTACATTACTGTAGATGTGGGAAATTTTAAGTTATCAAGAGTCCTCATTGATCTTGATGCATCGGTCAACATAATGAACATAAAAACCCTCGCATACCTCAGAGTTGATACTAGCAAGCTCTCAACCAACCGGTTGGTGCTTCGTGGGTTCAATGAAAAGGGCGAGAGGGCTTTAGGTTCAATCACATTGCTCTTACAAATAGGAGACTTGAAAACTGAAACTAAGTTTCATATAATTGATTCGGCAACGTCCTTTAATGCCCTTTTAGGTAGACCTTGGATTCATGAATACAGAATGGTTCCATCTACCCTTCACCAGTGCATCAAGTACCAACGAGATGGCATTGAACACGTGATTAAGGGTGATCTGCAACCATTTTCTATTCAAGAAATTGGGATCTACGAAGATGCTACATATTTTATTCCAAAAAGGTCCTCGTCCCGCTCTAAGTTAGAGATCAAAATTGAGGAGAAGTTGGCTGGACAAAAGTCCAATCAATAGAAAGGAAAAGAAAAGTTTGTTGATCAAGAAATGATACAATTAAGTAGTGAATACGACTCCGGCATCGTTGTCCTTAGGCCTCCAAACGCATTACCTCAAAGAGGTGGGAGGATGGCCTTAAGGGCACGAGGTCGAGGCCATGCTTCATCAGAGAGGAGAACAACACCTGTTTATATTGATTTGGAATTAGATTCCGACATTGAGTCTAAGGACCAAGGTGCTGCCTTCTCCCTCAATTATAAAAATACAAATACTTCTCCAAAATTTGATCTCACCTTAGAGGAGGACAGTGTCATTGAGAAAGAAATTGTAAAAGTGAAAAGTGACGAGCCTTAATTAACAATGTACGAAAAGCTCAATAGAAGGATTGAGGCCCTTTCTCTGACCCCACTGTCAGCTGGCAGGACTGCAGGGTTAAAAGTTAAAGTGGCCCCTAACTTGAACGGCGAAATAAAGAAATTCCAGAAATTATTTCCTGGCTCCTCCTCCGTAAGGGATGAAAGTGATGTAACCCTTGAGGAGGCAGATTTTAATGAATTAATGGAATTACATTTCGACTACTTCCCGGTTTGTGTGAAAAATATTTTCTTTAAAGGTTCTGTACCATACCGATGGACTAAGGGTAAGGCCAGATACCACGAAAATATTTGGCAAACAAAAATTAAGGATAATCCTACAAGTGGTATCGGCTTTGGAACCGTTAGTTTATTCGATGATGATGAGTATTGCCTAATGATAACTTACCATCTTGAATCGCCAAATGTCGCTACATATCCTTTCAGTGCTCTCGAAGGGCTCTGTTTGGAGACTTTAGATGATCCTGATGACCTTCAAGTTTGGGATGCAGCCCCTAAATTAGAAGAAGAAATTAAATCCACAGTCGATGAATTAAACGAAATTAACCTGGGAACCAATCATGACCCCCGTCCAATCTTTATAAGTGCTCTATTGAGCGAGGGTGAAATCAAAGATTTGATTCAACTTTTGTCTGAGTTTAGGGATTGCTTTGCCTGGACATACGACAAAATACCAGGTTTACCTGCTGAGGTAGCGGTTCATAAACTTGGAGTTCGTCACGATGCCATTCCTATCAAACAAGCTCCTCAACGCATGCGCTTAGAAATCGAGCAACAAGTTATTTCTGAAGTTAAGAAATTGGCCGAAGCTGGGTTTACTCGAGAGGAACAATACCCCTCTTGGGTGGCCAGCGTCGTGCCGGTCCGAAAGAAAAATGGTCAAATTCAGATTTGCGTCGATTATAGGGATCTGAATAAGGCATGTACTAAAGACGAGTTCCCTCTACCAATACCAGAACTCATTGTGGACATTGCCTCCTCACATGCCATTTTCTCATTCATGGATGGCTCATCCGGTTATAACCAAATCAAGATGGCCCCAGAAGATGAGAGAAATACGGCTTTCAAAACCCCTATTGGAATCTTTTGTTATAAGGTGATGTCATTTGGCTTAAAGAATGCCGGAGCAACCTACCAACAGGACATGACACGTATCTTTGATGACTTAATTCATAATCAAGTTGAATGCTATATTGATGATTTAGTTGTCAAGATCAAGGTCAAAGAGGCTCACCTGTATGACTTAAGAGTTGTATTTGAGCGATTGCGCCTCTACGATTTGAAAATGAACCCCTTGAAGTGTGCCTTCGACGTCACCTCAGGGAAATTCTTAGGATTCGTAGTGAGACACCGCGGAATCGAGATCGACCCTACTAAAATTGAAGCCATCTTAAATATGCCATCTCCTAAGAGCCTTACCCAGTTAAGGTCTCTACAAGGTAGATTGGCGTATATAAGGAGGTTTATTTCTAATCTTTCCGGGAGATGTCAACCCTTTTCTATCCTTGCAAAAAAAGACACTAAATTTGTATGGGACGAGAAGTGCCAAAATGCTTTCGATAACATTAAACAATACCTTTCTAATCCACCAGTCATGGCAGCCTCAATTCCGGGAAAGCCATTAATTCTCTACACTGCAACCTTAGATGAGTCTTTAGGCGCCATGTTGGCTCAAGTCAACGACAAAGGGAAGGAGAATGCTCTCTATTACCTTAGTCGAAGACTTCTTCCTACTGAAATTTGATACCCGTCAATTGAGAAACATTGTCTTGCTTTGGTTTTTGCAGCTCAGAAACTGAGGTATTACATGCTCTCCCACTCAATCAGTTTGATTTCAAAAGTTAATCCTTTGCAATATCTTATGACCCGACCTACATTGTCAGGACGTTTAGCCCGTTAGACTATGATATCACTGTAATTTAAGATTACTTTCACTCTTCTTCGTGCTGTGAAAAGATAATCCGTCGCCAATTTTCTGGCAGCACATCCGCTGCCGGCAGATTCTCCTCTGAACGATGATCTATCCAATGAACAAATCATGAGTTTGATGGAATCTGACGAGGCCGTCTGGGACTTGTATTTTGATGGGGCAGCATCCTCTCATAGGAATGCGACACAACAATCTGTAATTCCCGGAAAGGCTGGAGTCAGTCTAATTTTCATAACGCCGGAAAAAGGAATGATGCATTTTTCCTACCATTTATTGGAGCCCTGCACAAATAACGAAGCTGAATACGAAGCTCTGATAACCAGTTTGAAACTTGCAATTCTAATGGAAATTAAAGAGATTAAGATCTTTGGAGATTCCAAGTTGATGATTAACCAAGTGGCCGGAACTTATAAAGTCTTGAATCCTAATCTCCTAAGATACCACCAGTACACACTTCACTTGTTGGAACAAATTCCTACTGCCACTTTGTATAGGGTTCCCCATGGAAGCAATTCTGCGACAGATGCCTTAGCAAAACTTGCAAAGGAATTTGCATGTCCTGAGGAGGATTCCATCCCTATAGAGGTTCAGGGTCGTAAAGCCCTCTCTCTTATAGATTTGGAACACATTAGTAAGACTCCCCTTCAGATCCTTTCTGCCTCTTCGACAACCGACGAGGAAGGAGATTGGAGAAGACCCTTAATCGACTACCTTAAAGAAGGGAAGCTTCCTCAGGATAAATCACTCTCCAACCAGATTAAGAAACGTGCCCTATCATACGTACTAGTCAACAATTTGTTGTACCGTCGGTCCTTCGATCACATGTGGCTGCGCTGTTTGGACCAGCGAGAAGCCCTGAAGATTGTTAATGAGGTTCATTCAGGATTATGCGGTGCACATCAATCGGGTCCAAAAATGAAATTGAGGATTAAAAGACTTGGATACTACTGGCCTACAATAATTGACGATTGCATGAATACTGCAAAGCACTGTCATCAATGTCAGGTCCATGGTGTGGTTTTACATCAGCCGCCTAATGTGTTACACCCTACGATAGCCTCGTGGCCCTTCGAGAGTTGGGGCACAGATATCATTGGGCCGATTGACCTTCCCTCCGTGAGAGGTCATCATTTCACATTAGCAGCGACTGATTCCTTTTCAAAGTGGGCTGAAGCAATTCCCCTTCTCAACGTAACATCACACCATGTTTTAAAATTTTTCCGTGACCATATCGTATATCGATTCGGAGTACCCCGCAGAATCATATCCGATAATGGGTCCGCATTCAAGTCTACAAAAATCAATAGTTTTGTGAGACGCCATAATATTGATTGGAGATACTCGACGATCTATTACCCTCGGGCAAATGGATTGGCCGAGGCCTTCAACAAAACCTTGGTGCAAATTGTTAAAAAGACCCTTGATGATAACAAACGACAGTGGGATGAGCGGTTGGTGGAAGCTTTGTGGGCTTATCGTACCACTTATAGAACCCCGACCCAACCACCCCGTTTGCACTAGTGTATGGATCTGAGGCTGTTCTACCCTTGGAAATACAAATCTCTTCGCTCAGGATTGCAGTTCAGAATCAAATTACAAATGAACAAAATGCAAAACTGTTGTTGGAGGAACTCAAAGGCCTTAAAGAGTGACGTCTCCAAGCTCAACAAAGTTTAGAGTTATATAAGTCCCGTATGGTTCAAGCCCATGATAAGCTAGTGCGACCTAGGACCTTTCAGGCAGGAGACTTGGTGTTGGTCCTTCGGAGGCCAATCTTAGCCCATCAAAAGTTGGGAGGCAAATTTGAGCCCACTTGGGAAGGACCCTTCGTTATAGAGACTGTCTACGAAGGAGGCTCGTATTAGTTAGTAGATTGTAATGGAAATCACCCAATGTTACCTGTCAATAGGCGTTTCCTTAAAAAAATACTATGCTTGATGTAGCTCATTTTATCAATTAATAAAATTTCCTTTCTTTATTCGCAACCCGATTCATTTCTTTTTAAGTTCTTTCACTTTTTAACGCTCTTCGCCTTCTCCTTAGGGTCGGATCGTTCCCTCCCTTAGGATCGCACCTGCTAGTGGTGGAGTACGCCCTCCGTGGCACCACCCTGACATTTGACTTGGGGATTAGTGGTGGAGTACGCCCTTTGTGGCTCCATACTGATTCACATTCGCTAGTGGTGGAGTACACCCTTCGTGGCACCATCCTAGTTTGCCAGTTTCAGTCCTCTATGTGGAGCAAGTTTCCTCCCCACATGACCATTCGCTAGTGGTGGAGTACACCCTTCGTGGTACCATCCTAGTTTGCCAGTTTCGGTCCTCTGTGTGGAGCAAGTTTCCTCCCCACATGACCATTCGCTAGTGGTGGAGTACGCCCTTCATGACATCATCCTAATTTGCCAGTTAATCTGGCTATTAGGAGTAATTCTTCTATCAGCATCCTATAGGCCTAAGGTTGGGTGATGCCCTTCCTTAGAACCAAGGCTAGGTATTCCTTACCTTAGTTTCCATTTGATCCGTCCATTAGGAGTAAGTCTTCTATCAGCATCCTATGGACCTAAGGTTGGGTAATGCCCTTCCTTAGACCCAAAGCTAGGTATTCCCTACTTTGGATTCCAGTTAATCTGTCTATTTGGAGTAAGTCTTTTATCAGCATCCTATAGGCCTAAGACTAGGTGATGCCCTTCCTTAGACCCAAGGCTAGGTATTCCCTACCTTAGTTTTCAGTTGATCTGTCCATTAGGAGTAAGTCTTCTATCTGCATCCTATGGACCTAAGGTTGGGTGATGCCCTTCCTTAGACCCAAAGCTAGGTATTCCCTACTTTGGTTTCCAGTTCTCTTTCCTATTTGGAGTAAGTCTTCTATCAGCATCCTATAGGCCTAAGGTTGGGTGATGCCTTTCCTTAGACCCAAGGTTAGGTATTTTCTACCTTGGTTTCTCCAATTCCCTTGTCTAATAGGTGTAAGTCTTTTATTAGCATCCTATAGGCTTAAGGTTGGGAGATGCCCTCCCTTACATTCTTAAGATTCTACTTCTATTCGGTCAACGCCAATGTGTGCAGCTGAAGTTCCTTCTACCACACACATTGGGGGTCCATTTGTTGACCTCATTTTTGTATGAGGTCACTAAGGCCCTTCCAAACTTCAGATCAATTCTAAACCTTAGGGCATACTCTAGACCTTAAGATCCTTTCCTAGAGCCAGATCCTAGGATCCACTCCAGACCTTAAGATTTTTCCTAGAGCCAGACCTTAGGATCCATTCTAGAGTCCAGGATTCCCTTAGATCCCAGATCTTAGAAACCCTCTAGATCTTAGGACCAATCTAGACTCAAATCAATCCCCACCCTTGATCAACTTCAACCTCAAATCAATTCTTACCATTGATCAACACCAACTTCAATTTAATCCCTACCCTTGATCAATTTAAATCTCAAGCTTCATTCAAATCAAATCCCAATTAATTCAAATTTCAGACATATCCAAACTTTGATTCAATCCACTTGAGAACCCAAATTTCAATCAAGAATTTGATTCCACCTTTGATCTAGCTTTGACCCTATCCATTCATTAACAGTCATCACATGATTGTAAATGGTTTGGATACTCCAACATTAATCATTCAAACTTAAAATCTAATCCAAACCCAGAAATCCAAACTCAAATCCAAAGTCTTAAGGCCTTGTCCTAAAGACCTTTTTTCAAAGATATTTCAAACATTTCAAAATCCAGTCAAATGACCTCTAATTCAGGGTCTATCACTTACAAAGTGATAAGACATGTCTCTAGAGGTTATCCTCCAATTTTGAGCCCATTCTGAGGTCTCTAACCCTAGAATATGAATTAAAATCCAAAGGCTGTAAAACCTTCAAATATTTACAGCCTATGCCATTAGACTTAACACCTTAGAGATTTTTATCTTGGACTCCTTATCAAAGCCTCCAATCACTTTCAAACCCTTGATTGTGACCCATTCAGCAGTAAACTACATTTTTTTAGACCCATTTTTTACCCTAGTCGACCAATGGGTCAAGATTGATCAAAATACCCCTATGGGAATTCAAATGCCCATTTCAACTCAAATCAATTCCAAACTCTTTGAAACCACTTTCAATGAGTTTCAAATATCAAACCCAACTTGATGAGCTCAAACCCAGACCTTGGGTCAACTTGGTTGACCAAGTCAACAAAATTTGACCCATTAACCCATACACCCCTTCCCTTTCAAAATTTTGAACCAAGTCCATTCAAAGTCCTTTGAATGCATGGGATGACCCCTTGGGCACCCAAGAGACCCCTCTTGGAGACCAAAGCCTTGGTCTCACTTGGGTTAGCCATATGGCTTGACCCAAGTGACCAAAGAGAGGCCTCCCTTGAGTCACCTCTTAACCTTGATCAAATTGAATCCAAATCAAGGTGTCATTGGATTCCCATTGACCCAATACACCTTCCTTGACCGACCCAACTCTTGGGCTCACTTGGGTCAAGAGTTAGGCTAACCCAAAGTGCCTAAAATCACTTGGGATCGAGCCAATTCTCAACCTAAGCCCAATTGAACTTGATCAACACCTCTCATAGGTGGCCCTAGATCCAACACACCTCCTCCAGCCAGCCCATGCCTTGGGCTATCCTGGGTCAAGAGTTAGGCTAACCCAAAGTAGCCAAAAACACTTGGACCCGAGCCATTTTCTAACTCAGATCAAATTGGATCCAATTGCCACTTGCATTGGGTCCACCAGACCCAGACCCACTTCCCACCTCAAGCCCAGGGTCTGGCCTGACCTGAGTTGAGCCCAAATCAACCCGAACCGAGCAGGTTTGGATCAACCCGAGCCATCTTTTAACCAATATCAAATTGGATCCCATTGCCACCTGCATTGGGTGCACCAGACCCAGACCTATCTCCCATACAAAACCCAGGGTCTGACCTGACCTGGATCGAGCTCAATTCGACTCAAACCGAGCAGGTTTTGGTCCAATCCAGCCATCAGTTCGATCCAGACCTTCCCAGACCAAATTGACTCCACCCTTGGCTCCAACACGTCCCCATCGGCCTCCCCCAGTCAACCCGACCCAGACCATGGCTGGCGGCGGTCGGAGCCAATGGAAATTAAGTTCCGGTGTTCCCCCCCAGACAATTCATGGTTCAAGGCTACTGTCCACCAGTTTGATCCCCACGATCTCCCCTGGACGTCGCCATCGTCCACCTGGCAGCGATCCGAGCCCTCTCCAGCTCAATCTCGGCCGTCCAAGCTCCCGAAAGGTGGTCCAATACCCTCGAGCTCGCCAGACCTCCAGAGGCATTTGCATTCGCTCTCGATCGATTCCCAGAGCTCCTTCAAACTCCCAGACGCTCCCTTCGAGCTCCCAGATCGATCCCTCCTTCTGTTCTAGCAAGTGCCCATGCCCGCTCGAAGTCGCACCTCCGGCCGTCCTCCTGTCCCGACGTCTGAAGGAGAACTGTTTGCCATCATCCCCTGAAGCTTCCTGATAGAGAAGCTCATTCATTGAGGCCTTCTCTGTGGTAATCCCTCCTTCCCGATCTCCCTAGCTAGGTAGTCTGGTCAAGTGTGAAAGAAACCTTCACCCCAACGGATCTCCACCGTTGGATTGAAGGTTTCCACCATCCTGATCCTCCCTGTGACATTTCAACGGAGTTCACCGGCGGGATCGCCCGGATCAAGCCGGAGAAGCTCTGCGGTCTCGGATACGAGCGGGAGGTTGAAGACGAAATCTCAGCCGTTGATCTTGATCAACGGCTCGGATTAGTTCCTGCGGTATCGGAGCACCGTTAATCCCAGCCGTTTGATCCGCCATCCGATGACTGTGGTTAACCCGACCGTTAACCGTTAGCACCAATGATTGCTTGGCGAATTAGCGCGCGACACGTGTAAGTGGTTGCTGACTGTGTAATTGCCGGATTAATAAATCCAGAAATTCAAGGGAACTTCAAAAATTCATAACTCCCTTCTCACTTGTCCAAATTAGGTGTTCTTAGGCTCATTGGAAAGGTCTAAGGTAGATCGACAAAAGCCCTATACTTCCAGACCCTGGTTAGGTCAGTCTTAGGTTTAATTTCAATTTGAGCATTTTTTGAATTTCTTTAATTACTTTTTAAATACAAGACCACTAGGTCTGGAATTTTGGGAGATTGAAATTGAACATGTTCCTAACATGTCCAAATTTTATCTCTCCATTTTAAGTTGATCAAGGGCATTTTCCCTAATTTTTAAGTTTAAGGGTCATGGTTTGACCCTTAAATTCAAAAGGGGATATAGACCTCTCCAATCGGATTTAGGGTGTGATTTTTGGTGTGTTGATGATTTGTAGGATGAGGAGTGTAGAGCCACTTATTTTGCCCCAATCCAAGCCTAGTATAGACCCCTATAGTGATTTGAATGTGACTTAGAGCTCACCTTGGGTGGTTTGGTTAACAACCTTAGAGTACTCCATTTGAGCTCAAATTTGGTGGGTTTAGTCCTTAGTGTCAGGTGATCCTACGGTCTAAATTTCATTAAATTTGGAGTTCATTTAGTTCCCCAAGTAGGAGCCTAAAAAAAATCCTTGTTAGAAATGGCTTGTTGACCCTAATTAATTGATAATGAACTATTCTTAACTTGTAAAATCCATTAAAATGTCCTTAATTGTCCCTAATTAATCCCCTAATCAATAATAATTGAAACCCTCTTAGATTGATCTCTAGATTTGTCTTAGCTTGATCCTTAGGTAATTAGGGTTTAATCAATTTTAATTAATCTAAAAAATCTTAAAAATCCCAAAAGGGTTTTAGACACTTGTTGGTCTTTCCTTAGGTCATTTATGACCTTTGGAATTGATCCCAAGAAGTTTAGGGCTCATTTGGGTTCAAATCCTTAAGTGGCCCCCTTAGTCGTAATAACTTGGTAACCCCTATGAATGTGTAAAAATTTATAAAATTCACTATTAATTATAAAAAAATTTTGATTAATCAAGCTTAATGTCTAATGACTTCAATTAGAATCTATTATTTCCCAAAAATATTAAACCTCCATAATTTGGTTAAAACCAAGGATTCACCATCTTAGGTGACCTCAGGTCAAATTGGGTCAAAACTTCTAAAAATCCTAACTTTTGATAGAAAACTCCAAATTGATTGTGCCACCTGTCTAACAACTCATAATCAGGTCTAGTATTTATTAAAAATCTGAAACCCTTAAGATTATCTCTAATTTTGAAAGTTAAATTTTTACCCCTTAGTTAACGTATCCGGGTAATCCTTTAAAATCTGTTAACTTCTCCAACCTCTAAAACTCTTTTAATAAGTTCTTAAAATTCTCAACCAACCCATTAAAATCAGTAATCAACCCCCCTTAACATTAATGCACTCTTTTAATTTCAACCAATTTAAATAACTTAATTAACCTCGATTGCTACTAGGTAACCCAGGCCTACGAGGCTATTAGTTTAGCCCCAAGGAAGGTGAAATAAACTTCACGACCTCGGTGTGAAATAAAGGTAGCAATCAATTAACTTTTAAAATACATTTAATTAAAATCCCTAATTTAGTAATATTTAAAGTTTAACTCAAATCCCCCTTTTCAAGCCTTAACAAACCCAGACTTTTAGACAACTTTAACTAATCACCCACTTTAGGACCTACCCTAGCCACACGACTTTTTACACACACTTTAGATGATTTGCTAGGACAACCAACTCTAGATCTAGGTTAGGTTGGTGTTTACTTTACTGCTGTATGCAGGATTTTTCGTAGTTTTCACTGCATGTTATGGATGAAATTGCTTTACTGTGTCTGTTTACTTTTCTGCACTCTGTGGATGGTTGATGTATTTGGCGACTAGGTTACCCTTAGGTTAGGTACGATCTGGATGTTCACATAGTTTTTTGCAGGTGGCCACGCTCATGCAGGGCAGTAAAAGGGGGCTAAATAAAAAAAAAATATTATTAATTATTATAAATGCTTGCACAGGTGCTTCAGCTGCTAAAGCCCCCAAATAAAAAGAGCGTGGCTAGTGTGTTTTACTTTCCTTTCTGCATATATATAATTGCTTGGGAATAACTGCTTCTTATTTATTAACTGCTTAGGATAACCCTGCAGGTGAGTCTAGATTTTATATTTGATACAAATGTAATTTATATAATTGTCAAGTGCTGTGAAAGTTAATTTTGAGTTGGGATACATAGATCCAAAGTTTGGATTCCAAAGAGGAAAGGATTCCCTTTTGGGAAGTATTCCTTTTTACATTTGGAAATTCAAATTTGGATCACACTTCTCTTATACCTAAAGAGGAAAGAGTGGCCTTCCCCTTTAAAAGGGAAGTGTCCTCTTATCCATTTGGGTAGTTCACCACGAAGAATCCAAGAAGTTTTAAGAAAAGGAGTCCAAAGAAGAGCAAGATTGAAGACTTGAAGATTGAGAGTATCCCACTCAAAATTACTTGCGTCATTACTAGGTTTAGAATCCGGGTTGTTGTCAGTGGTGCCCGACCACTTTACTTTCTGCAAAATTCTGGTTTGTAATAAGTAAGGCAACTTTGCCTATGGACATTTATTAATTGGTTAATATTTGATGTGATGAATTGATTGCCTTTAAGATTGCTTGCTTTTCCTAGTTTTTTGGCGATTGTATGCCGCTTTTGTTTTCTCCTGGACACGTGAGACTCGTGAGGGTGTGAAAGTTTTCTACTCATAACTTTAAAAGTCTAAAATTTTAGTGAGTCTAAATAACATAGAAAGATAATGAATCTAGGGAATTAGCCGGGGATCAACCCCGGGGTCGCATGCATATTTCTGCACTTCTTCTTTCCTTATTTTAGACCCTTCCCCGCCTGCGGGTAGAGTCCGGATAGTCTGACCTATGAGGACGAGGTGCCGGACCTGGGGAAGTCTAGTCTTCTAAAAAATTATTTTATAAGCCTGTTTTTAAAATTTCAAGCATATTTGATTTGGAAGTTGTCGACTAGCATGCATTGCATTAGATACAAATTAAAAGAGTCAAAATTTTAATTGCATCAGTTTTAGCATTTTAGCACCCAACATAAGTCGAAGGGGCCAATTAGGAAAATTTCTAGATGTCGGCCCCAATTCTCCATAATGTTAAGTACAACGTCCCTACCACTCTTTCATAAAAGACCGGATTCATACATTTCAAATCGACTAGGTGGTTAGCTGCCTCCCCAATCCAGGCCGGGGTAAGTCCTGGTTCTGCACTGCATTAGTTAGGTTCGGACGACTGTGGTCCAGCGTCTAAATTAGATTTAGGATCCGGGGCATATTTTTGATTATAAGACCCCAATCTCGGGAATGTAGTCCCAAATTTCTAATAAAATGCTCAACTCTAATTAAATATTATTTCAATCCAAAACATAAAGCCCAACATTTAGATTATGTTGGGATACTACCGAATGGTTCTGGAATCTCAAAGTGTCTCCTACCTCTCTTCCTTTGACTCTGTTAATAACTGCTCAATTTTGATCCCTTCCCTTTTGAGTTTCTAAAATTCATCTCTTTTTGATATCACTCTTAAAAAATCTAAAAAAATTTCATTCTTATTTTAATCGAGAGTTTTCGTAGGGGACTCTGTCTCCCTACGATGTAATTAACTACAAGGGCTTGCGCTCGTAGGAGATTTGGAACCACACACACCTAATTTCAAATTAATCTTTTTAAAATCCTTTTAGATTTCTTTGGGAAAAGTTAAAAAAATGATTGTCGTTATCATATTAGAAGAATTATCACTGAAAGGTGTTATCTCCCTTTGGGGAGATACATCCTTCTTTGATAAGACTTTAGATATTAATTCAGCAATCATACTCCTTGAATACCATGACTGGATTATTTAGTTGAACTCTACCTCGTCCCCTCGGGGCCGTGTGGAGTTCTCTTTGGAATCTAGTCATAATATCAAAGATGAATTTCACGATTCTAAGTCTGAACGCCGTTATGGAATTTTATTTTCGTCCTTCGAGGTGATATACTTTTTCAAACGAGTTGATTTGAATTCTAGAATTAAAATTCAATCTCAATTTTAAAATTCCCAAAGAAAACTAATATTTTCAAAACCTATTTTCAAAATTCCACCAACACTAGGCACAAAGAAAACCTAATCTTACCTTAGGACGAATCATAGCTTTTGTGCTTGAAACCAAATACAACCTCCAATATCTTGCTCAACTGAATAATTAGCTTGCCTACTATACTATCATCTCCTTTCATGTTCTTCATAGCACTCATCTCCATCTGAGACATGAAGAGGTTGAGGGAGCTAAGGGGGAGCTGAGGAGGAAGCTATTCTTGCACCTATATTTTGCACCTATTCCTACTCTTATTCCTATCCTCCAGCAGTATCAACTGGTTGAGAGGTTTGACCAGTGGGAGGCCATGTTTGACTCCTACATTGATGTACAGGAGTAGTAGCATGCACGGATGTTGTTCGATTTGATGCATATATGGCCCACCAATAGAAGCAGCATGACCAGAATATGGCCTAGTTTGGGGAGTAGTTTTCTTCCATTCATAGTCTTTTTCAACCTCCACCACCTCAACCTTCACTTGATCAGGGTCCCTCGTACTTGTAATTTTATTGTTATTTTATATGTGATGTTTTTGTATTGTTGTTAGTTTTTATTTTATATTTTCTATTTTCTTTTTTGTTTTCCCTCCTTTTTTGTGATATCCAAAGGGGGAGTAGTGTTAGTGTTATTGTTGTATCATTTAGTGTTATTTAGTGTTAACATTATTATTTGTTATATCAACTACTTATTTTTATAAAATCTTAACTACTTGGTTTATAGTGTTCTACTTTAATATTATATTTCAATCTTATTAATCTACTTGAGTTGAATTTTTTAATAAATGTTTATCATCATCAAAAAGGGAGAGATTATTATAAACCTTGATTCAAGGATTATAATTTTAATGATAGTACGTATTCAGCCATTCTTGTTTCTCTACTACTATTACTACTACACATTTATTTTGGTTGCCTTGCCTACAAACTTTTTAGGTTCATAAGGTTAATTATAAATCAAGCCAAATCAATATTGGGTAGATTAGGGTTTAGTCAGTCTTTAATTGATTCTAAATATTTTTACTTCTTCTTAAATCAAATATAATTAGGTGGATCTAAGTAACCTTGCACACACACACACACACTCAGGGTGAAAAATTCTATAATTTTAAGAGTTTTTTCTATTTTTGATCACATCGTATAAGATAATTTAAAATCATCTAGGATGATTAGTTATCGTCCTGGACAATCTTTACATCATCTTGGATGATATGCTCAAATTAGAAAATCTCAGCTGCCAAACTCATTTAGGCAAGATTTCATATTTAGAATTTTGTTCTAATCGTACAAGATGATCCTATATCATCCTGGATGATTCATTACAATCATGCCTAAATTAGTCAAGTGATTAAGGAAACTAATTAAAGTTAGATTTATCGATCATATCATCCTAGATGATCACCAAATTGTTCTAGATGATTAGTTAAAACAATATTAGTTTTCTCCTGAATCACCTAGATGTCTCGAATGATTTGCTAGATGATCAATTGAAATTCTTCATCATCCAGGTGTATCTCTTGGATGACCAGAAGTATTTGCTAGATGATAATCCCTAATTCTAAACAAATTGTACAGGATGATCCAAGCATTATCCAGGATGATCAGTTATACTTTTTTAACATCCATTATGTATCTCCTAGATGACCAAAATGATGTGCTGGATGATAAGCACTGATTTTGAACTAATCGTACAAGATGATCCGAGACTTTAAATGGATGATAAGTTATATTTCTTCATTGTCTAACATGTATATCCTAAACTACCATAATGATGTGCTAGAAAATATGTATGGTTTTAAACTAATCATACAAGACCATGTCCATATCATCCTGGATGATCAAAACAAATAATTGTTCTAATCATCCAACCCTCCCAGATTTTCCTGGCTGAAAGGGTTGAAATATACTGATCATATAGGATGATATATCGATTATTCTAAATGATCTGTTGATCGTCCTGGATGATTTGTTGATCATCCTGGATGATCTTTGGTGGCAAGTGAAAAATTATGGCAAATTTTAAAGCCTTATTTATAAGATTTTTTGTTTATTGATGTTGAGATCTTTTACTGTTATCCTGACTTGAGAGAGCTAAGAGAAGGAGAGGGAAGAGCTTGGGAGAGAGAGAGAACCTTATGAGGGGGAATTTGTGAGGTGTTCACTAAAGTTGCTTTAAGTAAAGATTCGAGTCGACTTTGGCAGTCGCCATCCCTAATTCCTTGGTGGCTCTAAGGAGGTCTTCATTAGCACAAGTTCAAGGGTCTATGCCTACTTCATGAGGAAGAAAAAGGAGTCTGGGTTCTCTAGCTTCAAAAGGAAGTCGATGAAAAGGGTTTTACCTTACTAGGGTCGATGAAAAGGCTTTGTCTATTTTATCTTGTGGGAGAAAAAGGAGAGTCGCTACTACTGTAATACAATAATTAGAGGAGAGGCTCAAGGGAGTGGACGTAGGTTAAGTTTGAAATTACTAGATGCGCCAAGAGGGGGGTGAATTGGATGATTAAAAACTTCTTTAATGAAAAGAAATATCTTTTTATGACTTTATGCGGAAGTGAATTTCATTCACAATAAAAATATAGATAATCAATTTCATCCATGCAATTAATCACAATAAAAATAAATGTGAAAAAATGTGCATAAAAAATAAAGGAAAGAACACACCAATTTATAGTGGTTCGTGTCAAACCATGACCTACGTCCACTCCCGAGAGGAACCGTCCGAGTATTACACTAAACCTTTAGTGATTGTCCTTTAGCTCCCACAGCTAGGCAGAGAAGCCCTTACACAATCACTTCCACCTTCCCCGGTGCGGCGGAGGAGCCGGGTCCTTCGACACCAATGAGATCTTCTTCTTCCCAAAACTTCCTTCAAGATGAACCTTGAATCCGATGGTACTGAGGTGCAAGCTCGTCGGAGAAACTGTGTGATCTCCTTCACACTCCCTTGAAACCCCCTCCAAGGATCTTCTTCATCTCTCAAACTTCACCCTCTCCTCTCTCCCTTTCAAGTCCTCTCTTCAAATTTTCTCCAAAATAATGAAACACAATGGCTGCCAAAGACACTTACAAAGTCTTATGAGAGTGCTTAAATAGAGGGCTCAAAAAACCCTAAAAAAACTCAATTCAGCCGTTATTATCGTATAATATGGTTCTACAATTGTACAGTACGATCTTCATAAATAGACTTCATCCTAGTACGAAGTGGTATGAATAGTTCAAAAATGTTCGTACAGTACGATTCTAAATTGTACGGTACGATCCATGACAACACAGTTAGTACAAGATGATAGTCGGGACGATCAAACATCGTCTCTGTTTATCGTATGGAATGATGTACATCGTATAGTACGATGAGACAAAAAACAACTGATCATCCGGGACGATATCCAGGACGATTATAGTTCGTCTCTGTTCATCGTATTGTATGAATGTGTTCGTACAGTACGATGTTCAAATTATAATTAAGTCCGAATTTCTTGTACTAATCACGGGTTAGGTTAAGTATGTATTTAAAGAACATCATACAGTACGAACTTGTTCGTACAGTATGAGCGACGGAAAACATCTTACTTAAGTTAAAACGGCTGTTAGGGTTTTGGCTTTGAACATATCGTACGGTACGAATATATACGATCTATTCACAGAATCGTCCTACAACCCTCTGATCGTACGGTATGAATTATCATCTTACAGTATGATCTACAAAGAAGAAATTCTATTACATTCTACATTTAAAACCTCTCCCCTGTGTGTGTGCATGATCAACAAGCTAACATACATCATTACAAGACATGACTCAATAAATGAAAATTACAGACTCATTTAATACGACTAATTCTATGCAATCTTGAGCCTTGAATCTTCAAAGAATGGTGCATGATGTACCTGAAATATTAGTCAACATAGAAAGAAATATGCACTACAAATACTAGGATAAATAAAAGATTAATAAATATTATTTGTTATCATCAAAATCATAAACTCGGAAGCCCGAGTTGTAACAAAGTTGACCAAACCACTATAAAATATGATGTGTTATTTCTTATTACTATTCCACATTTTAATTTTTGCACTTTTATTTTCATGTGGATGATCGTAGGGCTTAAGTCTATAATTTGTTTTGTTAATCGCCTCCACATCAAAGATTAATCATGTTTATTTTAAATCATTAAAAAATGATTTCCAAAAGATCTTGTTTTTTGTTTAAGAATTTTTAAAACTACCAATTCACACCCCCCCTCCTCTTAGTTAGCCTCGGGTTAGTTCATAAGGGCTTAACAATCCTAACAAACTTTTATGGCCACCTGCATAAGATTATGTCAACATTTAATCGACCCTAACTTAAGGGTAAATCTGACGCACAATTAATCAAATCATGGAGTTTATAAATTAAATAAACAATCACAACAGTTATCTAATTCTAACAGCCAGCATGCAGTGAAAGTTTGAAAAACTTGGCACACAGCAAAAACATAAATACCGGCCTAGCCTAGATCTAGAAGTGGTGCCCTAGCAAACCATCTAAAGTGTATGAGATAGATTGTGTGGCTTAGATATGTTATATATAGGGTAATTATTTTATTATCTAATATTTGAATTTGTTGAAAGTTGAAAGATAAATTTAGTTAACGTTTAAATATTAATGTGTGAAGGTTTATTATATATATATATATTAATTTGATTGATTAAATGAATTTGATTAAGTAGAAATTAAATACTAACATAATTCAATTAATTAAGTTAGTTGTTAATTTTAAGGATTAAATTTATTTACATTTTTTATCAATAGGTTCGTGGCATTATGCCACTAAGCTCGAGGAACCAGGCCTCTTAGGACACATAGCCTCGCAGCCCGGAGTAGTGTATCTTAAAATTTTGATTAGATGTAAGTTGAATTAAGAATGTTTTAGTTGGTTAAATTATTAATAATGAATTTATTTTAAGGTTTTATACTCCATTGAATTTGTTCGTGACATTGTGCCACCAAGCTCGAGGAACCAGGCCTCCTTAGAACCCTTAGCCCCACAACCCGGAGTAGTCCATCCTAAAAACTTTATTTTTGGAGTGGTTATTATGTATTAAAGGATTTGTTGATTGATTTTATTAATAAAATTAATAATGTCTGGGATTTTGATTGATTATTAAATTTTTGAAATTTTTTGAATTATTTTAATCATTAAATTAAGGGGTCAAATTTTAACTTTAGATTAAGGTTAATTTCTAAAAGTTAATATTTTTATAAAATATTAAATCTTAAGATGATCAGTTAGACTGTTAGTTTGCTAGATTTTAATTTTTTTAAAATTAATTATGAATTTTTGAAGTTTCAATTAAAATTTGAACTATAATTGACAAAAAAGTTTATTTTTTTTAATTTTAAGTTATTTTTTATGATTTCATATTTTTAATAAATATTAGACCTTATATGGAGTACAATGCCTTTGAGTTTGCTCTATTTGGAGTTTTCTATAATAAGTTATGATTTTTCGAAGTTTATGTATTTATTTTAATTATTTAATTAGTTTAATTAAGGGTATTTTAATGATTTTGCTCTAAATGAACTTCCAACAACTTGAAACCAACTCGAAAGTTTAGGAATTACCTAAGGATAGATTTTGAAGTGTTTGTAATTTTATGGAATTTTTAATTATTTTTAATAAATTAAATTAATTAAATATTAATTTTTAATTAAAATTAAAGTCAAATTAAAGTTATTTTAATTTTTTTTATTAGGGACTGAATTTTGATTAATTTGAAATATTATTTGAAATTTTGGGAATTAATTTGAAATAATTATGAATTTTCGAAGTTTGATTAATTAACGAATTTTTAAACTATTTATGAAAATAACCATATTTACTCCATTGCTTCCTTAATTTTATACTAATCATAGAAAAAAGAATTGATGTTCCAAACAGTTTAATGACACCAATGAATTATGAAGTCTAAAAATATTAGATTTTTCATTATCAACATTAAATTTAACAGCAACACATATTCTGACATCTCAGCAGCAGTATCAGAATTAATCACTTTTATATTACATTTTCTCCAATTATTCACAGATCCATTTTTCATGCTAGAAGAAATATAATTGAATTCTCAAGACACAATCTCACAAGAATTTCGTTTATTAATGAGTTTTTTACAAGAAAATTGAACATTGCTCTTAACAAAAGAAACAAATTTAATATCATCATTTGCAGTAAAACCATAATTGATATCAGCTTTAACGGAAGAGAATAAATTAATCACCACCTAAGCATACGAATCATGAATTCCAACATCTTTATTGATAGGAAAAGATTTAACAGATTTTGAATTAACAAATCCATTTACTCTTAATTTAGTACCAGATGAAGAAGAAGCTTTAAAACCATTAGATCTTTCTTGAAAACGAACAACAATATTTGAGTTTTGAGGAAGATGAAAATTTTTACCAGAGATATGTTGATCTTCTGAAACTAAGGCTTCGTTTGGGATGGCTTTTTTGTTGCTTCTTAAAGAAGTTTTTTAGTACACAAATTTTAATTATTGAACTAAAAAGTCATTTTAAGAAGCAGCAAGAAAGCCGTCCCCAAACGAAGCCTAAGTCTTTACCCTAACCAAAACTAGAATTGATCTTAACAATACCAGATGATTTATTTGCTTTAGGATTATCTTTGATAATCAGAGGAGATCCATAGACAGATTTACCATGCAGAATTGGGGAAGAAGATGGAATGATCGTCGGCAATTAACCTCGTCAGCTTTCATGTCTCTATGTATTAGTTGCCTATATATATGCCATAATAGAAATATAATAAAAATCTCTTTCTCCTTCATTGTTCTCGTTGCTTTCTCTTCCCTTCTATCTTCAATGGAATTTTAAAGCTTACTCTCTTGTCCAATAGAATCACGCCTAATATCACTCTTTTTAATTCCTGAAAAATAGATATCCAATAAGAGCTCCCTACCAAAAACTTAATTGTTATTACTAATTTCTTATGGCGAATCTTATTTATTGTTATATTTTCTATTAAAAAATATTTTTATAAAATATACTCTCATGAATAGGTAAGAGCTACCAAATAGATTAAGTCCACGGTTCTATTTCAGCTCAAAAACGAGCTAATATTTTTATAAATCGGACCATATCCCAGTTAAATCAAGAAAATTAAGATGATCAGGCTCCGCCTGTTAGTTTTTGCTTGATTTGAATTTTTACAATAACATGGCCATGAACTCCTGGCCATCAGGACTCTCTTATCCAGCTTGATGATCTATACTCTCTGCTAATTAGCGAAGAGATCAACATTATGAATTTTCCACGGCGCTGAAACCGTTTCAATTAAATTTTGAACTATAATCCTGACAAAGAAGTTTCAACCAGGAGCTTTTTTGTAATTTTAAGTTATTTTTTGCCCCCCCCCCCCATGATTACATATTTTTGCTCAATAACCGCATATTAGACCTTATATGGCAATCTTCAACAATATACAATGCGGCTTTGATACGTTTTGCTCTATTTCCATACAGGAGTTTACCCTATAATAAGTTATTATTTAAAAAATTACTTCACGTTCGAACATTTTTATCCGTATTTTTATTTTAATTATTTAATTTTGTTTTAAATTAAGGGACAATCATTTTTCTGATTTTGCTTCAGACCAAAACTTCCAACAGGTACTTGAATCGTCCAACATCGAAAGATTTAGGAATCTTACTTCAAGGATAGATTTTGAAGTGTTTATTCGTAATTTTATGGAATTTTTAATTTTATTTTTAATAAATTAAATTAATTAAATATTAATTTTTTTGTTAAAATTAAAGTCAAATTAAAGTTATTTAAATTTTTTTGTTCCGATTAGGCCCAACAGACTGAAAATTTTCGATTAATTTGAAATATTATTTGAAATTTTGGGAATTAATTTGAAATAATTGCTTCATCCCAACTGAATTTTGGAAGTGTTTACGATTAATTAAAACGAATTTTTCAAAAACTATTTACATGAAAATCTTACAGTCACTTGCGATATTTCCCTTGGACCAAACCATACCTCGTACCAAATTAGATCTTCCTCGCTAATTCCTTACTCCATACATAAAGGCTCACATAACTCACAAAAAGCTCTACATTTTGATAGTTTCCAAGACACACATTTATATGACTACCAAAGAATCCCCATCCAACAAAGACACCACGTCTAAAAATATACTTCCAGATTTTTATCATTATCAACAACTTAAATTCATTCCAACGAGCAACAAATATCGAATATTCTGACAAACAATACAGTAGCAGTATCATTCGAATTAATCACTTGTATAACAAAGCCAAAGCAAATTACATTTTCTCAGTGCAACCAATTACAATATCACAGATGCCACTTTTTGACCTCAATGCTAGAAAAAATATAATTGAATTCTCTAGCAAATGACACAAGATATCGCAAGAATAATCCAATACAAAGTTTATCAAAGGCTGAGAATTTTTTTACCTAGACATTCAGAAAATTGAACATTCTCTTAACAATAAGATCAAACAAATTTAATACTCATCTTCATTTGCAGTAAAAGCCAGAATTGATATCAGTTTTCCCCAAAATGGGTTCGGAAGAGAATGAATTAATCACCACCTAAGCATACGAATCATGAATTCCAACATCTTTATTGATAGGAAAAGATTTAACAGATTTTGAATTAACAAATCCATTTACTCTAAAATCAGTACCGGATGAAGAAGAAGCTTTAAAATCATTAGGTCTTTCTTGAAAACCAACAACAATATTTGACTTTCGAGGAAGATGAAAGTTTTTACCAGAGATATGTTCACCTCGGGTGATCTTCCAGAAACAACCTTTCTCCAATCCCCAGCTTTGTTTCGCCGGCGGTTCAATTTTTCTATTGCTTCTTGAATGCCAGCATCCCCGCAATAGCGATTATCAAGTACTCAAAAATGCGGTACAAATTTTTGAGTCCGGCCTTGCAGTTCGACGAGAAAATGCAGCTAGGCTGCGAATCCAGAAATTCAATCTCAGGTTTTTGTTCAAGGAAAACCTGATTTCATCCCAAAACGTGGCCAATCCTCTACCGCCTAAGTCTTTACCCTAACCAAAACTAACCACCATCTACTGAAACATATGATCTTAACAATATTCCACGATGATTATAGAAATAGACTTGCTTTAGGATTATCAGCTTGCTGATAATCAGAGGAGAACTCGCATATCTACAGATTTAACCATTTGCAGAATTTGCCACGGGGAAGAAGATGGAATGATCGTCAGTAGAAATAATTAAAAACAACCTCGGTCATCTCCCCCGCCATATCTTCACACCTCGGTCATCTCCCGCCATAATAGAAATAAAAAAAGGGATTTTCTCACTCTAGAAAATGGAATTTTCTTACTCTAATAATCACGCTAATATACTCTCCTGAATAGGTAAGAGCTACCAAATTTATTGTTATATAATTTCTTTATTTATTTATTGTTATATTTTCTATTAAAAAAGTAAATTTCATAGAAAAAAAAAAAACAGTATGTTTCATAGAAAAAAAAAGCAAGTTTCATAGAATTAAGAAATGTAAAATAGAAAAATAATTTAACTAAAAAATACTCTGTATCATTGCTTTGGTCATTTAGGAAAGAATTATGCTTCGAAAATCTCTGTATAAATGATCTAATAATTAAACTTTTTCTTACTTTTTCCTTGAGAAAATAACTTGGAAGCTTACCAACGAAGTTTAAAATTGATGAATTGTGTGCGCTTAACCATGAAAAATTCTAACCTTTATAATATCTTAGGGAAAGGTTTTAATGCTACACATGAATCTCGAGGATGTCCCGAAAGCTATTATCAATGTTAAATAAAAACAATGGTCATTTTGATGATCTTTATCTTCATTTCCTAAGATTGAGTTTAAAGCTATGTGAAGTCCACATTAGCAATACTAATTGTGCACTAGCGTTAACCACTTGAGATAAGATCAAATTTTATTCAACAACATTTTAATTATATCTTTAGTAAAAGCACTTGTACGTACACCTACATAGTGCATACAGAGTTTTTCTTCTTAATAGACTAAGATATTAGTGATGGTCCCTTAAACGTAACTTTGTGTGAGCAAATTTTTTGATCAACTTCGTATTGTACATAATTCGCATTGAACTAAATTGTTAAGTACTGGGATAAAGAATTTTTTGGCACCATAAACTTAAAAAATGGATTGCTTATCAAGTAATAAATATAAATTCAACTGTAAATTTCTGAGATTATTTCGTGTTAGCATTTTAATTAACATAAACACATAATTAATAAGCACAATATGTTATAAAAGTGAGTCTATGGTACTTTCATTTAACTTATTATTAATTTGTTTGCCTAATTCTTTTAAGTCTAATTAAGTGATTATGCGCTTTGGAAACTTAAAAACATGCTTTTAAGCTTTTGTTCTTACATTTGGTTCACAAATGAAGGAGGATAATTCCCGTACATGCAATTGAAGAACAAGGGAAATCAATGGAGGTTTTAGTTTGCCAAATTCTGTATTCTTTAAAGTAATTATTAAGTATTTTATTTCCAGTTTGTCCTCGAAATTGTCATGAACTATAGTAGTTTTATGCTATGTACTCGCGCGTTTTTCCCTCTGCCCATGATTTGGTGATTGGTTAATCAAAGGTTGATTAAGAAAATTTCATCTACTGATATATTTAAATAATGTTTATGCATAGACTAGTTTAGATTTATCCTCTTAAGGTATTAGTGGTGCTAACATCGTATTACCCATGAATAATACACATACTAACAATGGGTGGGGTCAATTCATAATCTTTACTTTCCCTTCTCATTGACGATATGCAACATCCAATTAAAAAAAAAAAGTAATTTTTTGCATGGCGTGGTTAGTGGAAGCCACTTTTCTGCAATTATTTACCTAAAGTTACTTTCCTCTGCCCAATAACATACGAACTTTGTATTTTTAGAAGTTATCATCCTTGCTGGTTTGTCTAAAGCAGCTTTCTTCTGCTAAAACCCTCCATATTTATATTTCAGGTTAGGTTTTTCAATATTGAGTCTGTAAGAAAGACTTCAAATGGCGAACAGGATGACAGGGGGGAGGCCTTACTTTGCAATAATATTTGTGCAATTCCTATTGGCAGTGATGAATATGTTAACTAAGACTGCATTTAATCGTGGCATGAGCACCTTTGTCTTTGTTTTCTATAGACAAGTCGTTGCTTCTGTTTTTCTAACACCATTGGCTATCATCTTTACAAGGTAAATAGCTTTTCTTATAAACATTGGCCTTTGTCTCTTTATAGTTTCTAAAGCTTGAATGAGACTTACCAGGAAAACAGATGCTCCGAAGTCATTCAAAATGCTTAGCAAAATTTTCATGCTTTCCCTTCTCGGGTATGAGAGGTTTAAGCGGTAATTTATTTATTTATTTATTTTTTAGTTTTTATATTATAACTTTTGGTTTTTTATTTTCGATAGATTTCCAATCAATATGAATCTACAAAGCGTTGTCATCAATTACACATCTGCTACTGTGGCATCGGCAGCTCTGAATCTTATGCCGGTGTTTACCTTCTTACTATCTGTTTTGCTAAGGTAAATGAAGAACTTCGAAAGATTATCTTTATCAAAACTTGCCGAAAGATTTTCCATGAAGTTAAACTACTGCTTAGGCGTATTGGGACATTGAGATACATGGTAGCTTCGTTTATTGTGGCTAAAACACATATATTAGACATATATGTATATGTATAAATGCATGCATAGGTTCCTTAATAAATAGTGCCAAGTTATGAGGAAGACACTCTCCCTCAAGAGAACAATCTTTGGACACTCGCTGAATGAACCAGGTAGTCATCCCTTGATGGGGCAAGGCAAGGGTGTTGCATCAAGCCAATCCCATGTCGCTCGCTGCTACCACAATTGTCGACTCTCATTGTGGATTTATGGCCCGTTGCTTAAGCTTGGCTAAACAAAGGCTCTCTTTGGGGACCACCACTTGTCCCCCTACCCCCCAACTCACTCACCATCGTATAAGACCATGATTTCCTCATACTACTCGTCTACCCTATTTTAATAATCAGAGACTTGGTTCTAAATCACAGCTCATATCCTACAGTGCATGTCTAACTCTATGTAAGTCAACAGTGCAACAGTTATTATGGAAAATTTCCTCAATATACTATATACTAGCACTATCTCAATATCCCTTTAGTCCCCCGTAGATGAATCCTCCGATCTAACTGTCCCACCAATTGGAGGGAGACATGTGTATTGATTATGGTTTAATGTTGTACATGTAAGTTATATAACAATCTATTTTTATACATTTTTCATGTAACTATTCTGGTAGCACCCAAAATTGTTTAAATAAGAGGTGATGTGCACTATTTAAAGTACAATAACTTTTTTAAGAGGTCACCTTGGCAAGTAGGGTATTTTTACTTTCCTAAGATCTCTGATTATTTTCCACTCTTCTTCTTTTACTCTACATTATTTCTAGTAGATTCATTCGCTCTCTAAGTGGACCTGCTAGTAAGGTTAAGTATAATCTATAAATACATGCAAATCAAACATCCTCATTGAGGCAGTGATAGTGGATTGATGGCTTTTATAAGAAGACATGTCGTACAGAAGGAGCGGGTTCAATATGAATCTTGAGCAAGCATGGATAACACCAAAGTCACCATCCAACATGAACCATGAATGGAGGAGCAACTGATGAAGGGAATACTAATTGCACTGGGATGCCTCTAGTAATGACTATGAACAAACAATGCTTATGAAGGATCTTCTGATTTGGAATAGTGCCATAAGTGCTCATAAATAGTACTGACATCAACACCCATCCCAGACTAGAGTTACACCAGTAACAGTAATGACGAATACAATCTGTCAACTAGGAAGGCCAAAATAGGAAAGCCCAAGCTCACAAATGCCTTCTGTCGTGTTGTTGCAAAGACGAGGCTACCTTCAAATATTAAAGTGTATCATTTAGAGTCCTACTGAGGCAAGACTAATCCCACCAATCATATAGTGACCAATGAGTTATTGACCTCTAGGTTTGATATATATTACCCTCTCAAATGTTGACTTTTCTTTACTACACTTAAAAAGCCATCCCTTAGGTTGCCTACCTGTGGTAATGATCACATAGTTTATTGAATTAAAGAAAATATTTATTACATAATTCATTAAAGCCCAACGACTAAGGAATAACACTTAGGCTTTGTTAAACATGAGAAAAGTGCTTGGAGAACCACCGAAAATTTGATAAGAGATGGAAAATATGATAGAACTTGAATCAGCAGTCACTCAAGCCAGCTTGAATTATAGATTATGTGAGGGTCCATTCAAGTATACACTTGGTTTACATTAGTCGAAAGTTTTTAGTGAGATGTTTGAGTTGGCCAACATCCATGTAAGGGAAGAGAAGTATAATAAAGTGTAATAAGGTGATCAAATCCTTCTTGTCAACTCTCCCCCACATAGCCCTTACAAGTAGAGATCAATATTGAGGAGAAATAAATAATTAATTCATCCAAGGCCTCCATCACCCTATTCACTAGAGAGTGCCTCTGCAGCCTAGGCTCTTGAGAATCCCCATATTGCTAGTGCCAAAGGTGGAGAAGCCTCATTGTGCTAGTCACCAATAACTGAAAGAAGTAGTACCTAAATTCCATTCATATACTCCATTGAGAGTGCCAATGGTCATGTGACTTGAGTTCATTAAAAATAAAAAGTTCTTTAGGCACCCAGTGCCAATGAAAGCTACCACCCATGCTCATAAAACCTTATGGCAATACATTTTTTGTAAGGGTCATGGACATAATATGGCGGATTCTCACCTACCCCGAAGTCTAATGGAAAGTTAATCAAGGTTAGAAAACTAAAGAAATTTATGCTTACTAAGCAAAGTTGGTGATTAGTGAAGTTACATATCAAAGGTGTAGCAAATGAACCAATGCTTACTTGATCGATTCATAAATATAGAGTGATACCCACAATCATTGGTGGTGAATGACTCAACTCACACACAAATGCAAAGATACTATTACTGAGGAGATGAACTCGATGTCTACCTTGCACACTCCAACATTAGATGTCAGTTTGATAACATTCAATAAAGAAAATAAGCTATCCTAGGGAACTCTCATAACAACTTTATTGTCATCTCCATGTTGATCAACAACTATTATATTAAAAGTATTCTGACTGATATAGGGAGTTTATAAATATATTTTTTAAATCTATTTTTAACATAATGAACTTGCTTACTTCCCAACTTATCCGTAATGTTAAACCCTTATATATCATTTTGGAAGGATGATTGGAGAAAAATGGGGTGATTGCTATACCATTCAACTAGGCAGAAGGTAACCAGCAATACTTCGTAATGGACAAAATCATCATCATTGATGTCTCTGCCACTCACAATGTCATGTTTGTCATGTCGTTATTCAATATTGTATATGCTAAAATAGCTAACTACCACTTTGCGATTAAATTCCCAACATGAGGAAGGGAGAACACTATTAAAGGAAATCTCACCCAGTTACGAACCTACAAACTAAAGAATGTAAGTAATGTGGTGATTAGCACTGAAGTGGTCCTTTAACATAATGTTGAGCAAGGTATGGGCCTATAGAATGTTGAGGAAGAGGAAGAAGTTTTTGCTTTTGAGGATGAGTTACACAAAACACTCATAATAAATGTTTCTTTAGTGAGGATCATAGAATTGAGATGATCTAGGTCCTCAAGATTGACCTAGATATTTTGTATGGACAGTCTTCAAGATGCTAATGTTAAAAAAAGATGATTATACCATCAACTCACTTTAAGGAAAGATGCTTCAACTATTAATTAGAGGATCTAAGAAATGATTGCTATACTTGTCAAACATTTCCAAGAAGAAGTTTAGAATCTTAGGAGCTTTGACTTTATGAACAAAGTCTAGTATCCTAACATGAATTAAGCATAGCTTTAATAGATAATTTAGCACTGAAACAATTTAATTTAAAGATATCTTCAAAATAAGTCCAAGTTTTAGTAGCTAAAGGACCAAAAATAAAAACATGATGTATAATCTCCACATAATAACAACATTGGCACTTGGAAGGTAAAATAAAACCTTTTTTAATCAAGTTATCATCAGTAGGTATGAACTTATATATAATTCTCCAAATAAAAATTGCCACAGTGGAAGGAATAATTTTATGCCAAATCATAGAAAAAATATTTGTAGCATCATTTCGAGCTCTAAAAGCATTCCAAGCATCCTTTAATCTAAAACTCCCATCTTTGGACAAGTTGCATAATAGTATATCATTAGAATCAGTGTTAAGAGGCAGGTTCAAAATTTTTTCAATGATAAAGCCAGGAAAAACATTGACAAGTTTATCTAATCCCAACAATTATCAGAAATAAAATTGTTCACCTTAACCACCAATGTAGAAGAAGTGTTCATAATGACATCAATAGAGTGCCCCCCCCTCCCCCCAACCAGTGGTCTTGCCAAAAGAAAATGCTCCCACGACCAATCCCCCATGAGAGGTAAGGCTTAACCTTCCATTTAACTTTGCAAAGTCTCTACAACACTTTAGAATCACCTATGTTAAATGAACAGGTAGTTGGGAGCCTACCCACACAATACTTAGCAAATATAAACTTAGCCTAGTGGCTCACTTTAGTGCGAAAGTTGTACCACAACTTGAAGGAAAAAGCATGGCCCAAGTCAAGAAAACTCTTACACCCCAAGCCACCCTCATCCAAAATGCCACAACAATTGTCCCAAGAAGTCTAAATAGTTTTAGTATGGCTATTTACATCTTTCCAAAAAATTTTGTTAAACAATCTATCAATTCTCTTACAAACCACATAGGTGGGTTGAAGAGTTTGGAAAATATAAACATAAAGAGAACAAATAACACTTCTAATAAGAACTAATCTACCTCCAAAACTTAGGAAATTAGCATTCCAAGACAAAAGCTTGTTCTGCACAGGATCATCAAATAGAAAAGGCTTCTTTCTAGCTTTAAAGAGATGATGTTTAATAGGTATTGACATTATACAAAAACAGTCAAGCGTTTAATAGCCAAAACATGGCCATTAGGTACCTTGTTGGAAGCAATAAAATAACACTTGTGTTTATTCAAAGAAAGTCCACTAACAATTTCAAAATTATGAAAAAGCTCCATAAGTGTTTTATTCCTATTTAAAGAATAATTCATGAAAATAATAAAATCATTAGCAAAACATAAGTGAGAAATAGGGAAACCCCCCTAGGTTCTAAAATAGATGCTAGGGTGCTTCTCAAAGAGGTTAGCAAGACCTCTAGATAAATACTCAGCAGTAATTATGAAAAGAGAAAGATAGATAGGATCTCCCTGCTTAAGGCGATGAGAAGATTTAAAAAAACCATTTCTTTTACCATTCTCAATAATAAAACAATAGGGCCCCTCAATGCAGTTTTTGATAAGATTAATAAAAATCAAATTAAAACCAAATAATTATAAAATATTTTAAAGAAAGTTATAATTAATGTTGTCATAAGTCTTGAAAATATCAAGCTTCAAGTTCATGTTGTCACCTCTCACCATAACATTTAAGTCATTACAAAATTGGCCAACAAAATATTATCTGCAATGGCTCTCCCCTTAACATAACCCATTTGAAAAGGAGAGATAATTTTAGGAAGAATAGGGATTAAATGACTCATAAGAATTTTAAAAACCAGCTCATTAAAAAAGGTGCAAAGACTGATAGGTCTAAAATCATTTCAATTACTAACAGAGGTACTTTTGGGAATATGAATAATAGAAGTAGAAGTAAAAAATTTAGGAATAGCATGACTAGTGAAAAAATGAAAATAGTCGAATAAAGATCATTACTAATAATATGCCAAGCTTTCTGGAAATATATAGTGGTGAAACCATCAGACCCAGCCATCGAGTTCCCATTCATGCTATGAACAATCTCTCTAATTTCCCCTAAAGGAGGTTTAGAGAGGGAAATATTATCCTCTTGAGAGAGGAGGTTAGGGATGATAGAAGGGTTATCAATGGGTACATGAGTAAATCCTTAATGAAATATCTTTAAAAAGTTGAACTACTAAATTAGCAATTTCCTCAGTAATAGAACCATCATCACGAATGATTTTATGAATGGTGTTTTTGGCATGTTTTCTCTTAACCAATGCATGAAAATATTTGGTGTTATTGTCACCTTCAACAAGATGCTTCGTAACAGCTTTTTATTTCCAAAAGGCTTCCTCTTATGCTTATAATTTAAAGAGTTAATTTTTAGCATCCCTCGGTAAATCTAAATTATCATCAGAAGGAAACAATTGAAAGTTAAGTTCAATGGTATTCACTTTATCTTCAGCATTCAAAATGTTGGTGAAGATATTTTAAAAACATTATGATTCCACCAATTAAGAACTTGCTTAAGCCTTTTAAGTTTAAACCAAAATCTTTTCATAAAAAAACAAGAGTTATCAGGATGCAAGGGGGCTTGCCAATTTTCCTGAACTAGATCCATAAAAGACTCCTGAAACAGCTACATGTTTTGACATCTAAATTGAGGCAAAGAACTCATATGAAGGGTCTTAAAACTAATTAACATATGAGAGTGGTCAAAAAGAGTCTTGCTAAGGTTCTCATTAAAAAATGAATTAAAAGAATAAAGCCAAAAATGATTAAATAACACCCGATCCAACCATTACCATAAATGACCACGATTCCATGTGAATTTGTTACCAAAGAAACCAATGTTAACAAGATTACAATCCATAATAATATTGTTAAAATCCTCCATAGAATGATTGATAGGACTATATCCCCACCAATAAGCTAGGGTAAATTACGAATACTGTGAAAATTAGTAAGTTGCTCCCATAAAACTTTCCTAGTAATGCAAGAAGAAGCAGCATAAACAAACTAGACACTGCAAGGTAAGTTTAAAACATCAACACTACAATGCAAAACTTGAGTAAAATAACCAATAATAACAAGCTAAACAGGATCATTCCAAAACACCCAAATCTTATTGGTAGAATTCAAAATAGCATGTTTAGAACCCAAAATTCTAGCAGTACTAAGTGATTTAATAAAATCAATGAGTGATTCAAGCAAATCAAGAATATAAATATTATAAATGCGACATAAAATTTTAACTCTTAACCTAGAGGAGGGGCAACCAATACCCCTAATATTTCAAATAATAGATTTAAACATAACAAAAATTACTAATGAATAGTTTGTGAATGAGTAGCTCTAAGAGATTGTAATATAATATTCTTGCTTTTCCTACCTCTCCTATTTTGAAACTTGGTAAAACTAGCATCATTATAATCTTTGGAAAAACATCTAGCAATCATATCCATATCCTCGATATCATTAAAAGCATTACTATGATAATGAAAATTATAATTAAATTCACTATCATTGTGTAAACACACCTACCTTACCTCCTGAGGCACATTACTCCATGCTTTTTTATTACTCATGTCAATGCAATCATTTCCTTCCATCCTAATAGATTGTCCATCCTCCTGATCATTAACAATAGAAGGATAATTCATAAAAATATAACCATTATTATTGAGCAACATAAAATCCAAATTAGGGAAGTTTTAAAAAAGAATACAAGGACTAATAAGAGGTGGAATAACACTAATTCGGTTAGAAGTGATAGCAAAAATTTTCTCATCCACATTTTCTCTTCCTAAATGTAAGAAAGAACTAGAATTTATATTTTCTCCCTGAACTTGAATAGGTTCTTCAACATTGGAGGATGGTGGTTCAATGTGAGGGATGTAAATGGTTATAGGATCCTCAATTCCAAGCAATTTAAGATCATTTCCTTCACTCAGTCCATAGTTAGGACCCTCATTATCATGAGGTACTATTATAATTACATTCTTAGGGGAATGTTTGGGGGAATCCTTTTCCTTGTGAAGATAAGGATGTAACCTGTAACATTAAATTAAAGCATGGCAATGCATTTTACAATGAGAACAAAAAATTGGTAAATTTTTACTCTCCACTTTTTGAAAATAACCATTCAACTCCGAACCAATCCAAATCTCATTCGGATGTTTCTTAGATATGTTTTGGAGAGATTTTGATATTGAAGTGTGAGAGATCAAGTGAGGGGGAGTTGTGAATGATTTACATGGTTTCCCAAAGCAAGGATCTCTTTGTCTTCTTTAATTTTTTTCCCATCTCCTCTGGAAGCTCTTGAGAAAAGATTATTAACAATGTGTCAAGGTTCTCTGGCTTCACCAAGAAGGTGAAAAAGGACGTCGGTACACTACCTTCACCAGAGGGTGAAAGAGGTCATCAATATTATACCTTAACTAGAAGGGTGAAAAGGACATGTAGGTACTCTACCTTCACCAACTGGGTGAAAAAGGACATAATGGTATGCTATCATCACTTGGAAAGTGTAAAAGGTGATGGTACTCTTCCACATTGTATTGGTGGAAGAGAGTTTGTAAGGGCTTCTCCACTGTATTATGGGAGTAAAATGAGAGTCATTATTATTTAGTATAATAGCTTGATAAGGAGCCTCCAGGGAGTGGATGTAGGTTAAGTTTGACTAAACCACTATAAAATTTGATGTTCTCCTTTATATATTTATTTTTCTTGCTTTTTTATTTCATAAATTTTAACTATTTTTATGTTTAAAAATCCCATAATAATTACTTTTATAAATAACTACAAATTTGAGAATTAGTGATTTAATTTCATAAAAATAATAATAAAAAAAAATGTTTTAAAAAATCCAAGAGAATTTTTAAATAACAAATTCATCCCCTCTTGTTGGTTAGCTTTTGGGATAGTTCTAAAAGGTCTAACAGCCTACTCAAACTATCAAGTGGTAATAGAGCCAGGTTTAAAAGTTAAAGTTTAGACTAGTTTTTAAAAAATGATCATGACAAATTTTGGAAGCTAAAATACTCCTAAAGGATACTCGATCACTAGACCACCTTCATTTGTTAACATTCTATTTAATTTTTGGAAAACTTGCATGTCTACTTTTCTGCAATCACTTAACTATCACATGTGGTTATTAGTACAGGAAGGTTATACCAGACCTACTAGACTTGTTAATGGCAATTAGAACTGAAACGCCATTTACTAATTAGATATTAAAAGAAAAAGAATTAGCATTATTAAATACAAAAAAATTGAACAATTTTTTTATGTGCTTTAAAATTAGAGAACTATAAGTGTGTTTCTTCTTGCAAAATTGGGAAAGAATTATGGGATAGACTTTGCATAACCTATGAAGAGACAAATGAGGAAATAATTTAGGTTGAATATTTTATTACATGAGCATGAACTATTTAACATGAAACTAAATGAGACAATTTTTAATATGTATACAAGGTTTACACATATTATTAGCTCATTGCATGTTTTAGGTAAAGAACTAAAAAAAATCTAAAAAGTTAATAAAATTTTATGTTATTTAACTATTACTTATAATACAAAGATAACTCATTTCAACGGCTGGTAGAATTACCCTCATTAAATCTATGATTCAAGCTTTACATGTCTTCTACTCTACATTATCATTGGTGCCGTTATCTGTTCTCAAAAAGCTAGACAAATTATGCAGAGAGTTTTTATGGAATAAAAACAATGGAGATAATGGTTTGCACTATGTGGTTTGGAAAGAAGTGTGTAAACCCGAGAATCAAGGAGGCCTTGGCATCCAGTCTGCAGTAGAATCAGTAGAACCACTTAGAGCAAAATTGGTATGGAAGTTCTTAAATGAGCCAAATTCATTGCTTAGTATAACTCTATCAGCAAAATATGGTAAAATTGGTTGTGATGAGGAAAGAAGGAAGAACTCTTCTTCAACTTGGAAATTGATCATTAGTGGAGCTAAAGCTTTAAAACAAATAATGAGATGGAACCTTGAAGATGGGGTATCCATGGATATCATGAAGGACATTTGGATACTTGATAGAAGATTGGAAAGTTGGCCTACTTTTATTTCAATTGAGATTGATAACCTTACTATTCTCTCTAGCTTCATTACGGAAGGAGCTTGGATCATAGAAGAACTTCATAATTACTTCGAGGATGAACTAGTCAAGCATATTTGCAATTTGAAGATGAAGTGGATAATCTTGAAGACAAATTGGAATTATTGAAGGTACATTCCGATAAAACTATTTCAACTTTGGTAAAAACTGCTAGTTTTGAGAAGGTTGAGGTTGACAACTCGTTTTTAAATAATTGGAGCTGCATCAAAAAGCTTAAATTAAAGAATGCTTTACCTATTCGGATTTCTTGTTACATAGAAGGTTGATTGGGTGTAACCTTTGTCCTTGAGGTTGTATTTTGATTGAAAATGGAGAGCATGTGGAAGTTAATTGCCTAAAATTAGAAATGATTATAAAAAAGGCCAACTGTTGGGGTTTTAAGTTACCTATCCTCAATAATCTAAATGATGTTAATTCTTATTTGATAAAAACAAGGAGAGGTTAATCCTTTTTTAGTGAATCTCTATTGTTCCTTAGTATTCAACTCTTGGAAGAGTAGAATTTGTTAATCCATAAAGGCAAAGAGGTGGGAGAAGGCATTATTGTGACAAATGCCATTACCTATGCATCTAGTTCATTTTCTAATTTTCATTCAGACCACTGGGGTGCTAACCAGCATGAGCTGATTTCTTCTTCTTGGCATCCCCCTCCACCCGGATGTATTAAAGTAAACATAGATGCATCTCTTCAAAGCTCTAATGAAGCTGGGATTGGTGATATCTTTATAGACCACAAAGGTAGAATGTTTTTATCTTTTGGTTTTTCACTAATGCATTGGGATATTGGAGCACTAGAATGGATGGTTGTTCATTCATTTAGTAAAGTTATTGAAGAATGGATGTTCAATGCTAATGGCATAATAGTGGAAGGAGACAATGCTAATGTTATTTCTCATTTTCAAAACTTGATGAAGTTGGACAAACGGCTAGTGATAAAGCTTCTAAAGAAGACTTGGACTTTCTTCAAGATTTTAAGGTTATCCTTTTTCATTTTGTTAATAGAAATTGTAATAACTTAGCTCATTGGTGTGCTAACCATGCTTTAACGGGTAATTTCCTTTGGGATGTTCTAGAAGTCAATAAGGTTCCTCCTTCCTTTTATTCTTTATTAAAGCAGGAAAGTGATAGGGGTTCTATCACTTAAACTTTTGTACTTGTTTTTTTTTAATCTTTTTTTTAATGCATTAAGTAGTTCTTCAAAAAAAAAAAAAAAAGGATCTGAATGTATATTCAGTTGACAATCTACTTAGATCATTTATTACCTTTAAGCAAGAAGTGAATCAAAAACATAATGATATAGGTGTCAAGTAGAAAGAAAAGAATATAGCTTTAAAAGTTGATAATTTAGAAAGTGTTAAATCAATGCCTGAGGATGAAGAAGATATTGAACTTATGACTACGTAATTCAAAAATTTCCTTAAGAGAAAGCAACGAAGATGTCAGCACTGGAATAAAGGTAAGTTCAATATGAATACAAAAATTTCTAATGAAGTCATTTCTTATTAATGCAGAAAGCCTGAAAATATAAAGACTAAATGTTGAAATCGCAAAGTTAATCCTAACAAGGATAAGTTAAGGAGAAAGAAAATATTAAAAAGGGCAAGAGAAGGATGTAAAAAGCTTTATGGGCTGACACAGCTTAAGATTCTTCAAAAATAGAGGCAGAAGAGGAGGTTTCAAATTTATGCTTAATGGTAGATAAATTTGATCATTCAGATCAAGAGGAGGTATGTGACCTATCTTATGATGAATTATTTGATGTTTCTAAAAAAATTCACAATGCATATAAGAAACTAAAAAAATTGCATGCTAATTTAAATATTGAATATATGAATCTATAAATAGTAAATAAAATTTGAGAAATAATCATACTAACATAGATATTAATCAAAAGGATATTCTAGATGAATTTGATGATTTGAATAACAAGCATAATTTATTGAAAACATCTTATAATGAACTTGAAAATGATTTTAAGGTTTTTTTTTTTTGTTGAATAATATTAAAGAGAATATGAATTGAAAATTAAAAAATTTAAATTTGGAAACTGTAAATTCATATCTACAAGAAAAGTTGAAAGCTTTTGAGAAAGTGAGATACCACCATACTTGAACAATTTTACAATTCTAATCAAAAGTTTACAAGTTCAAAACCTAGGAAAAGATATTATAACTCATATAAATTTATAAACCATTTTTCTGGTTTTAATTATTTTTCATACAGAATGATGGGGTACATTTCTCACATTTGCATAATTCATAATATAATACATTTAGTGCAGAGAACTTAGGTGCATAAATCATAGCATATCAAACATGCATATGGATTATCATTGTCAAGAGGTGAGCCCAAATTTATTTGGGTTCCCAAGTGTAACATTTGATAATTTTATAAAATCACTATCATAAAAGCCCTCATTAGAGCATTTGGTACCTAAATAGTAGATGTTCAAAATATATGATTGGAGATGCGAATCAATTTATATTATTGGAGGTCAGGATTTGATGCAAGGTAATACTTGAAGATAACACCACTAGAAGAGTGGTAGGATCAGGTATGATTGGAAATACAAAGAAATTTCTAATCGAGAATGTCTTATTGGGGAAGGCTTGAAACAAAATTTGCTAAGTATTACTCACCTTTGCAAAAAGGGTTTTAACATAAAATTTTTACCTACAAGCTGCATAATAAGACAAAATGGAGTTGATGTATTGCATGGTGATAGAGTAAGAAATGTTTACATGCTTAATTTAAGTGGTGTTAAATCTTTTAGAACATTTTGTATAAAAACCATTACTGATGAATCTTGGTTATGTCATAGAAGAAAATTATTATGCAAGCATGAAAAATCTTAAGAAGATTTCTCAGAAAAAATTGGTAAGAGGCATACCAAAATTAGAATTTACTAAGGATCATCTCTGTGATGCATGCAATTGAGAAAATATGTCAAATCCTTCTTTCATTCAATCAAAGATCTTAGTACTAGCAAATCTTAGAAGTTTATCAAGTGGACCTATTTAGATCTGTTAGTACGATAAGCCTAGGAGGAAAAGTTTTTTGGTATATAATTGTTGATGATTTTTTAAGACTCACTTGGATTAGATTCTTATCACACAAAAGTGAATTATTTGATGAGTTTAAATTTTTTTCTAGATGAATTTAGAGGAAGCTAGGTTGTAAAATTCTTATAATTTATAGTGATTATGGTGGAGACTTTGAAAATGAAAATTTTGATGTCTTCTATAAAGAGCAAGGAATAGATCATAACTTTTTAGCATCTAGAACCCCGCTGCAGAATGGAGTTATTGAAAGAAAGAATAGAATATTGATAGATGTTACTAAAGCCATGTTGGCTGAATATTCTCTTCTTAAACATTTTTGGGCTAAAGTAGTTAATAAGATTGTTATATTCTGAATAGGGTGAACTTCATATCTAAATTTAATAAGGCATTCTGTGAGCTTCTTAAAGGTAGGAAACCCAACCTCCCACATCTACATGTCTTTAGATGTAAAGTGTTCATTCATAATAATGGTAAAAATCTTTTTGGAAAATTTTATCCAAAATTTGAATAGGGAATTTTTCTAGGATATTTTTTTTTAGAGAGAGAAAGCAATAAATGCATTAATAAAAAGAAAAGACAACTACAAGTTACAACCTACTGATTCCTCCTATAGCAGTTGAACAAATGAAGGAGGAACCTTATCAATGTGAATATCATCCCAAGAAAAGGAACTACAAATAGCATAGTTAGCGCATAAATCTGCAAACTTATTACATCTCCTCTCAACATAATTAAAAATTATCGAATTGAACTCTTTAGTAAAGGAGAGATCATAAGTACATTTTCTGCATTTTTTTAAGCTTTATCAATGAATTTGATGACATTAGCATTATCACTTTCAATGATGAGTCCTTTGTACTCTAGCATCCAATCTTTAAAAACATCTTTGATATATGTTATGACTAGTAGCTCCAAGTAAGAGATATCACAATGTATGCATTGTTTACCAAAAGCTCAGAGAAATCTTCCCTTATAATCTCTAAAAACGCCACCAATTCCTCCTTTATATGATGGTAGTAAGGCCGCATCAACATTAACTTTGATCCAATTTGGACAGTAAATGTTGATTAGCACCCAACCAACTCGAACTCAAATAATTGAACGCATAAGACGTTCCAGCAGCACAAATAGAACCTGATGCTATAAACAGAGAACTTTTTCCAGATTCTCCATGTACCAATACATTCCTCTCATTCCAGGTCAAATAGATCACATTGCAAAAAAGATTAACCCTGAAAGCATTTTGAGAATCAAGCCATTTATAAATCTCTTCCAATGAATGGAAATATGGCATTCCAAAGCCCCATTTGTTTATGTGTTGAAACACCTCTTATAGCTTTTTTCATTTGCTAACCACATGGTCAATGTCTTCCACATCATTACAACTTCTAGGACATTGATCATTCCTTTGAAACTTCCTGTACGTGAGATAATGATAAGTTGGCAATCCTTTATTGAAGACTCTCCACCAAAAGATCTCTACACGAGCATTCAACTTAGGCTTCCTCAACCAATTCCAGATTTTGCTACTGCAAACATCTTACACCATTTCAGTTGACGCCATAGAAGAATTTCTTCTCCCAGAATCTTTATAGACCAGTTCCAGATTATGTTTATTTCGGTTACTATAGATCTCAATCACACAAATCAGTTTCACCAGTTCTTCCCCAAAATACTTCTTTAATTCTATAATATCCCATCTACCTTCACAAATGAAACTGTTTACCATTTTTTATTCTTCATTAATGTCAAGAGGCTTTTCAAATGTTGGCCACCTATTTATGCATTTATCCAAAATCTATATATCTTCAAAAACATCTATTGCTTGATCATTTGATATACACCATCTTACTATTGGTCTAAGTGCTTTACCTCCATCCTTGATAATCTTCCATACTACAGATCCTGTCTTCTTCCCATATCCATTATTCCAAACCGAGCCATATTTCGGGAATAGCAACATATGCAGCAAAGAATCCCTGTATTGAGTATATTTCCATACTAGCTTTGCTCTTAAAGGTGCTACTTTAGTAGAGCAAGAATGCAGCCCAAGGCCTCCAAATTCCAAAGGATCACATAGTTTATCCCAACTCACATAATGTAGTCCCAAACCTCCATTCATTTTTTCCAAATGAAGTCACGCCATAGCTTATCAATTACATTTAATATACTTTTTGGAATAAATGAAATAGTGGAATGACAGGTAGGAAGAGAAAGCACTACCGATTTTACCAGAGTGATCCTTCCTGCTAGTGAGATAAATTTTGTCCCCAAGTGTTTAGCTTCTTTGCGAAGAGAGTGACGATTTTGGCAGATCGACGATTGCGAAGAGAGCGGCGAGATAGGCGATTGAGAAGAGAGCGACGATTTTGGCAGATCGGTGGTTCTCCGTCGGCCTGGTATGGCTGATGGAGGTTCTTTGAAAAATCTGGGTAGAGAGGTGATGGATTTCAAGATAGGTTTGTCCAGAGATCCGCTTTCGGGAACGAAGGCGAACTCCTTGGCATTACGAAGCGATCTCGACGTTTTGATGGATCTTTGGAATTTATTTGGTGGAGTTCCATGGTTTGTTTTTTGCGTGGAATGCGATTTATGTGGTGAAGTTGGTCAGGCTCAGGTACGCTTTCGACCCATTTTTTCGGAGCTGAGGCGAGCTACTTGGCATTCTTGGAGTTCTTGGCATCGTTTCCTCATCATTGCTTATAATTTGTCATTGGGTAAAATTTCTACTTGGCTAAATTTCAATTTTGTGTGTCGATTTTGGAGTCCGGAGTTATTCTGGCGCATTGACTGTCTTGATTCCAGATTTGTTTTAATTGAGTTCTTGTTTTTTAATCGGTTCATTTGCAAGAGATTGGTGGTGATTGGATGTTTGGATGGAAAAGATGGTTCTTTCTATTTAGATGAACTATTTTCCTTATGGATTATTGAAGACTCTTGAATATGATGTTCTTCTGTTAGGTTTGGTTGTGGATAGAAGAATCAGTTTCTTGATGTTCTCTTTTTCTTTTAAAAGAAAATTTATGTTACAAGCAGATTTTGGCTTGATTGCATCTGGTTAAGCAACTATGTGGAAGGCATTGTCTGTTAAAGCTAGAAATATTGCAGTGATTGATTTAAAGTTGTTCGGTTAGTTTATGGAAGTTTGTTTGGTTCCTTCTAGAAGTATTGGAACTAGCTTTAGTGTTTTGGTTACTGTTTGGACTCTTGATGTTGGAACTGGTGTTTTTATTTCATCGACTTTGTTTGGATCGTTCAAGGAGTTTATGGCTGGATGTTCTGGCCGTGGTTCAAATTTGTTGAGATGGTTGTTGGTTGATGTCGGTAATGACGAAGCAGTTGTTTGGTCTATTGCTTTTCAGTTGTTCTATGAAGATCAAATATTATTGTTTAAATATTTGAAGGACTTGAAGTTTTTTGGTTTCTCTCTTGTCTATATGATGAAAATGGTGATGATTATCAATTTGATTTTCTTTGGCATTGATGAGGCCGGTTATTGTCTTCTTGAGGTCGTCGGTGTTATGGCTTTACATTGGAATATCACTGGTGTTGTTCTTGCCAATATTATGGACGTGATGGTGATTCTCAGTTTATACGACTTTACTTGTTAAGAGGCTGTTTGGAGCTTGTTGGACCCTAAGATTGATGGGAACCTGGATGATGTTTGGATAGCTGGTTTAGAAGTTATTTTAATCTTTCTTGTAACTAGTTATCATTTACTTGTTTTGCTTATAGGCTTCTTACACCTTTTTAAAACCATTATAATGAAATATGAGATTTTCACTAGGTTTCATTTCCATCTTTTGGGAAAGCTGGGATACTAACCAACCTTTTAGGTTATTTTAATATTTGGTATCCCCATCACCCCAATGGATCTAAAATGGAATTTAGTGGATCACATATCCATTATGGTAGTTTTAAAGGGTTTGCTTTTTCTTTCTAGAGTGTATTAGGTTCTCTTATTTTAGTGCAATTTGCATTTCTTCAAAAAAAAAAAAAAAAAAAGTGTTTAGCTTCTTTAGAATTTTGTCAATGATAAATTGATAGTCCATCTTTAATAATCTCCACAAAGCAACTTTAACTGCAAAATATACAAACTTCTTTACCTCTTTGAAGCCCATAATGTGTGCTATCTTCCTCTTCTTCCTTCTTTTAACACTTTTCCCAAACAAAATTCCAGATTTTTTATCATTCACCTTTTAGCCCGGTCCAATTACAAAAGTTGTTCAAAATGCTTTTGATCCTCTTCACTGTTTTAATTTTAGCTTCATAAAATATGATAATGTCATCCGCATAAAGTAAATGCTAGATTCTTTGACCATTTGGAATTATTGGAATACCAATAGAGTCATTTTGCATGAAAGTAATTAGTCATTAGCTGAGAGCAGAGAATAAATAGGGAAGGCGACAGTGGGCATCCCTAATGGAATCCACTTTTTGGGTTTGATCCAATCAAAATGAGCTCCATTAATAATCAATGAGAAATTAGGATCTTAAACACATTCCATGATTAATTTTGAAGAGGAAAACCAAGGTAGTCTAGAGCTTTTAATAATGTTGGCCAACCCATAGAATCATATGCCTGTTCCATCTATTTTGAAGGAAACCAAACCCAAAGAAGAAGATTTAGAATGTCTGAACTTATGAAACACTTCTTGGGCTATAAGAACATGGTCTGATAGAGATCTCCCTCTTATAAAAGCTACTTGTTCATTTGAAATAAGTTTAGGAACTATACAAGTCAATTTGTTCAATAATACCTTTGTAGCAATCTTGTAGACCAAGTTGCATAAGCTTATTGGTCTGTAATTGGAAGGAGTCATAGGATTGTTTACTTAAGGAATCAACACTATAAGTGTTCTTTTCCAATACTCACACATCTCGGCAAAATAGAAAAATTGTTGTAAAGCCTTCCAAAAGTCCTCTTTGATAATTGCCCAATAGCTTTTGATAAAAGAGTATGTAATGCCATCATACCCTGGAGCTATGTATCCACCGATTTCATTGATCACCACCTCAACTTCTTCCAACAATAATTCTTTGCTTAACAGTTTGATATCCTCTTCTTCCAGCCACTTCCAAGGTTTCGACTATCCTTCAAGCGAACAATCTCTTTCTCTCCATTTTCTTCTAAAGAATTGAAGAAAAACCTCTTTTATCTTCTATTGATCTTTCACTACACTTCCATACTCATCTTTAGTACTAAAGATAGAGTTAGAATTCCTCCTTGCATTAGAAAATGATTAAAATATCTAGAATTGCAATCTCCTTCAACCACCCATTTTACCTTTGCCTGTTGCTTCCACCAAGTGCTAAGCTGAGCCAAAATAGAATTCAGTTCACCAATATTTGATTTGAGAATCCACACTTCATCAGCCGAGAGAAGGCCAACATTAGCTTCTTTAGTTTGCAGTTCTAAGATATCTCTTTTAAGAACTTCCTTACATTGATTTAAACTCTTCCACTTGGCCCTACTCCAATAGAATAGAGATTTCAGTTCTCTATTCATTTTGTGGTTAAGAATCTGAGAATAACTTCTAGAAAAATTTCTAGTCCAAGCATTTTTTACCACTGCTACAGATGCTGGGGTAGAAGCCCACATATCTTCAAATTTGATAACTCTATTATTCTTAGAAGATGATTCAAAAAGATTCAATAGAATTGGACAATGATCCGTGGCCAATCTTGGAAGTTGTCTTACCATTACTCGGTTCAATATGTTCAAGGCTATCGAGTTCACAAAACATTTGTCTAACCTTTCATGAATCCGGTCCAAACTTGTTTTATTATTACACCATGTGAATTTAGGTCCAACATAACCAACTACATGGAGGTCATTATAAGCAATGAAAGATTTCATTTGTCTGGGGCCCAATGAGAAAGTGAATCTCCTCCCACCTCTTTTATCTTCTTTAGAAAGAAGACAATTGAAATCTCCACCTATTACCATAGAGATATCCACACCAGAGTATGCTTTTAACTTCTCCCACAACATTCTTCTTCTATAAACATCCTTGATAGCATAAATGGTAGCCACTCTCCATCTACCTTTATTAGGTATATCCAACTCCCCAAATATACATTGAGAGGAGTGGTCCAATAAACTGAAAGTTGCAAATTGAGCTATCCAAATCACAAGAATACCTCCTGATAAACCTTCTGACGAGACAATAAAAATAATCCCATCCGCCACCAATCAAAGAAACTACTTCCATGCTGTCAATAGAGGCCAACCTTGTCTCCAATAACCCCAAAAAATACATTATAATCCTTCATAATCTCCATAAGATAAAGAGAAGCTTTCTTTTTACTAGGTCCTCTACAATTCGAAAACACTAAGGAAGCCATTAATGTTTTGAAGGGGAAAGTTTCCCATCTCCCTTAGATCCCCATCCAATCTCCTACTTCTATTGATCAACTTGATTGGTCCCAGCCCTTTTAATTATTTAACATCTTTCTTTTTAATATTTGAAGAAGACTCTTCTTTCATTTTCACCTCTTCCTTTAACATAGTTACCTTTTCTAAAATGTCATTGCAGTCATTTGTTTTCTTATTAACTGGGTTTCCAGGCAACGAACTAACTTCCATAATTTCCCCTTCCTCAACAACATCATTCAACACATTGAATTTATAAGAATTGTTTAAAAAATTAAGAGAATTCAGAACCATACCAACTTCTGTCCCTACTCCCAGTTATTTGATTGGTCTGATTTGAAACCCATCTACATTGTCAAACGTGCCGCCAACAGCTTCTTCATTATTTATCTTTGAATTTTTTTTTTTCCTTTATGTAGTTTCCCTAACATTTGTTAACATATCCTCTGCAACTTTGTAACTAGCTTATCCTTGAGTCTTCAATGTTGTAGCCATATTGTTATCCACTCATCCTCCTTAGCAAAAACATCTGCATTCTTCTCAGCAGCATTAGAAACCAAGTTTCCCTTCCCTGTAATAGTAATTTTTTTCCTTGGATCTTCATTCTTCCTGAAGCTTGTATTAACAGCTCTTTTCTTTCCATAATTCACATGGACCATGGTCCATAACCTTCTCTATTGACTTCAGCAGCATCAAAATTTTACTTCAAGGCAGACACTTTGATCTCTCTATTATCAACTTTAGATATCATTTTTTCAGCATGGATTTCTCTTTGTTTAGTTCTCCTGATAATTCCAGCTTCATTATTTGGACATATTTCTTTTAAATGGCCAATCCTTCCATAATTTAAATAAAATGTGGGTAACTTTTCATACTCTATGGGTTGGAAAAGCTTGCCCAAGTTCCCTTCAACCCACACTCCCAAGTGTAGCTTCTCATCAAGCTTCACACGAACATATATCCTTGCGAATTCCCTTCTCCCACATTGAAACATTTTTCCATCAATTAGATAAAGAATTCCCACCATATAAGCAATTATTCATACATTGATATCATCCCAACATTGTAAATGGAGATTTGGCATTCTAATCAAAATAGGTGCAGTCAAGCCTTTAAGTGAGTTCAGAGAGAATGACGGGGACCATCTATCAATTCCAATAATGTTTCCATTAACATACCACGGTCCACTGATTAAGACCTTCTCCACCGCTTCCGGTTCATTGAAAGCACAAAGAACCCATCCCATTCTCTGTAAAGTCAAATGAAACTTTCCAAATACAACCCACTGCCTTCTTAGTTCAATGCTTATGATGTGGAATGGAATATTATCTCCAAAGATCTTAATAACCATAGATTTTTGGAGTCTATTTGAATTTGTTAATTCATTTCCATAATATAGCTTCTCAACATAATTATTCTTAATGAAATCTTCACTAAAGTTTAAACCAATCACATTTATATTAGATTTTTTTCTTCCAGGCATTGTTCAGCTCATTATTAGAATTTACCTCTGTCAAAACATAGTTGTCCAGCTCCCCTGAGTCAAAATTTCAAACCTTATTCAGGTCCATCGTTGATTGATCATCACTTCCATTCACATGTCCTTTAGGAATATTAGATAAGCCTTTCACTGCCATTTTATTCATTACATTATCAGGTACTTGAAAAGTAACAGGATTTGAATCAACAACTTCATTGCTTTTAGCTGCAATAACATGGGATTTATATCCAACATTTAAGTTTGTCTCCATTCTCAATCCAGAAGGAATAGAGGACCCGCTAGCATTAAGAACTTTTGAAATGTAATCGTCAAACATCGTTGCTTTAGACTGGTTTAATGTAACATTCTCCATTAAAACATTCTTCCCTTTCCCCACAAAAAAAGTTTTCTTCTCAGTATTCAGTAAGCCGCCTTTATTAATAATTAGAGGTCTTTCCTTCATAAAACTCGATTTTTGTTCTTGATCAAGGTCCGCATCTCCAAAAGCAGGAGGAGATCCAGATCGAAGTCGTTAAAAATTCCTTACAGAAGTGGATGTGGGGTGAACATTGAGGGACACACCGGTAGGAGGAAGCCGATGATCCATTGATGTCATTCAAATGGTCCTGGAAATGCGCTAATTGGAAGATTCAAAAATTGCCTTCAACCTGAGAATATTTTCGAGTGTTGGCAATTCCTATAGAGTTTTTTAACAAAATGACATTAGTAGTAGAGGAGACAAAATATATAGTGTTTTGATGAAACTGATGTTTTTGATGAATCTAGGCTGGAAGAAGAGAATGTTGAAGAGTTCTCCTAAGGAACAAAAAATGTAAATCTTAAAGAGAAGGTTGGAATAGAAAATATAATGCCTAGAGAATGAAAATATTCTAACAGTTATCCTAAAGAACTTATTTTAGGATACCCAAGTGAGGGAGTTAGAACTAGTTAGTATTTATTTCAATGATTGAAATCACTAATGTAAATCAAACACTTTCTAATCAATCTTTGATTCTAGCCATACATGAAGAGTTGAATCAATTTGTTAGAAAGGATGTTTGAGAATTTGTAGAAAGTCCTAAAAATTAAAGTGTTATTGGAACTAAATTGGTTTTCAAAAATAAGATGAATGATTAAAGTGTACTGGTTTAAAATAAAGCAAGATTAGTGGCTAAGGGGTATAACCAAATACAAGGAATTACTTTTGAGGAAAATTTTCCCCCTATAACTATACTTGAAGCAATTAGAGTAATTTTAGCCTTTGCCTATTTTAAGGGATTTAAACTATTTTAAATGGATGTTAAGACTGCCTTTCTTAATGGGGTGATAAAAGAAGATTTTTATGTTGAGCAACCACCAAGTTTTGAATATTCACAATTTCCTAATAATGTGTTTAAATTGAATAATACATTATGTGGATTAAAATAGGAACCCAAGGCATAGTATGAAAGGCTGAGTACATTCCTACTGGAAAGATCCTTCATTAAAGGGAGTGCGGACACCACTCACTTCTTGAAAAGAGTAGGAGGTGACATACTCATTTTTCAAATATATTTTTATGATATTTTGTTTGGATCCACTAATAAATATCTTTGTGACAATTTTTCAAAAATAATGAGTAATGAAATTGAAATGAGTTTGATGGGAGATTTGAGTTACTTTCTTAGCTTTAGCATGAAATAGAAAGAGGATGGCACATTTCTTAGTTAATTAAAATATACTAAGGTCATTCTTAAGAAATATGAAATGGTTAATGCTAACCCAATTAGTACCCCAATGAGTTCCTCAGTTCAATTAGATATGTATTCTAAAGGCAAATCTATTAATCAAAAGAAATTTAGAGGGATAATTGGATCATAATTTTTTTTAACTCCTAGCAGGCCTGATATCACATTTAGCATTTATCTTTATGCTAGAATTTAAGCTGGTCCAAAAGAATCTCATTTGACTGCTATGAAACGAATTCTTAGATATCTTTTAGGAAATAAAAACTTAGGGATTTTGTATCCTATGCACAATACCTCTTCTGGAATTATTGGATATTCATATTCATATTTTGCAGGACATAGGATTGATCAAAAAGTACTTGTAAAACTTATAAATTTATTGGAAACTCTTTAGTTTCCTGGTTCAATAGAAATAGACTTTAGTATCCCTTTCAATAGTTGAAGCAGAATATATAGCCTTAGAAAGTTGTGTAGCACAGGTTCAATGGTTAAAAGAATAACTCATGCATTTAGGTTTTTTTAATTAATACTTTTCATTTTTTTATGATAATACAAGTGCCATTTGCATTTGAAAGAATCCAATTTAACATTCTAAGACTAAGCATATAAACACAATATATCATTTTATTAGGGATTATGTCATGAACAAGAAATTGAACGACATCCTGTAGAAATAGAAAATCAATTTACAAACATTTTTACAAAACCTTTGGATTTTAAAACTTTTTGCACCTTAATAACAAGTTTGTGTGTTATTAATATTCATTCCTGACAATTATAAACTTGTAAATCATGTTTGTGGTTTGTTTCCTTTTTGTTTAAGATTGTATTTTATTATTTGTTATTATTTATTTTTTGTTGACATATCTCTATATGATGTTTCTAATTAATCTTTTTGTTGTTTTTATTTTTGTGTGATGTAGATCTTGTTTGAATTAATTTTGAAAAGTACCTTGGTCATCATGTGAAAATTCAAAAAGATCATTTTCGTTCATACTGTATGAATAACTTTTGTGCTATACAAATTATCAAGACTCTACATGATTCCTTCTCTGATTTAAATAGATGAAAATCTTCATCTTTTATAGTAATTATATAATACGAACACATCGTTATCTATATGAACTGTCAAAAAATCATCTATATGAACATGGAGGGCTTTCGAGGTCGATTAATTTTTGAATATCGTCTGCATGAACACATGTTGTATGTACACATTCTAGTTGTTTAACTACATGCATACGAACTCAACCATCATGTAAAATATTTATTAACTTATCATACCAGATGAACACCTATTTTTCTATACGTTCAGGCTGGTCAAAGATCAGATGAAACGAGTCTCAAAAAGATAACTTTACAAAAATTCATTTCATTTTAGTAACTGCTTTTACAGTTTTTGATTATCTATACGAACTTTGATTTGTATCAAATACCTTTGTTAGCTAAGGTGGATTTAATTTGTCCCCATAGACAAATATCTATCCTAAACCTCCCAATCATATGTATGAACTTATTTTTATACTGTACGAAATTGTTCATTTTCTTTAAATTAGAAGCCCATCTTTGAATTTCTTAATGATTCTTTCATATTAAATCCTCATGTCTAAGTCTTTTTAAATGGATAGTGGAAGTAACAGAGTTCGTCAAACTAAGGGGATTTCATCTCATACTGAATGAGAAGATAATTTTCTCATCAGAGAAAATGAACAAGTTTGTTCGAGCCAATATTACTCCTTCATGTTTTCTTTTTCTAGAAGACATTAACTTTCCAATCATGCCCCTCTTTCATTTTACCCATTTTGTTTTCAATCTCACTCTGATTTATGCATTCCATTATATTACATACTATTATTTTCTTGCCAATTTATGGATGAGAGAAAACAATACTATAATGTCATCATATATTTTTCATCAAAGAGTCGAGATTACTAAGGAAGATTTAGGAACCTCTTTACACCTTAAAACTCAAGGAGTAATGGCACACTCCATGAATTCTAGAAGTGACTATGACTGGTCAGAAGTCAAGCAAACTCTTAGTGGCATATCTTCAATCTCACATTTTCCCCTTGTTCACACACTGAATCAAAATGCCAGGATCATTCATCATGTCTTAAGAATATCTATTAGACTTGCTGCCATATGAAGGAAGAAGAATGTCGCTTCAGGACACTTATTTGTGTATATTCGAGAACTGAAGTATAATTTCTTTCATCCTAATCCTCCAAATAATCTACCTATCTATTTCTTTGAGGCCTCATTTCATATTTTCTTTCATCGGGATCAAGGGGAAGAAGGAGAGCAAATTATAGAAGAAAAGGCGCCTACTACAACACCTATACCTACTCTTGCTCGTAGACCTAAATAGCATTTCTATCAAGAAATAATCTAGATATTTGATCAACTTGAGTCTTATTTTTATCAATGATTTGATAATATTGAGACTCGCTTGGACTAGATGGACTTTAGATATAATGAAGATATGGGTTGGATTAGTAGACAATTTAATTTTCTCAATAGTAAAGTAGCTACCATAAAGAGCTACTTTACTCAGTTTAGTCCTCCACAGCCTCCTCCAAATCAAAATCACCAAGGATATTAAAGTGATTGTTATTTTCATTTTATGTAATGTTTTAAGTTGTTTGTAATTTTTATTTATGAAATTTATTTTAAATATTTTTGTGTTGAAATTATTGCAATTTCTTTATAATTTTTTTTATTGTTTGAATTAAATTATGTTTTTCTTTAAAATAAATAAATAAATAAATAATTTCTTCTTAAAATCTATGAGTTATTATTGACTTATTCAAAATGTTGGTTTAAAGGATAAAATTAAAAAAAATACATTCTAATGTTATCTCCTTAAATTTTTTTCTCACACTTTAAATCAAATTAAAATTGGATAGAGATTAAAAGATCATCTTCATGTTCAACTTGACATTTATCTTATAGTTATACTTTTTACAAAAATTGTAACATTCTTTCTTTTTATTTTTCTCATTCAAAGTGTATTGTTTTTTGAGAAGATTCTAATTGCATATAAATAAAAGATAAATCAAATACAAACTCTACTATTTGGTAGTAATACTATCACATTCCTCCTTTAACAAAGCAAAAAAAAACCAGGAGGAATCTTATTATCAGAAATATCAAGCCAAAGAAAATTAGAGGAACTAGCTAAGTTAGCACATAAATCAGCTAACTTATTACAATCTCTCCTAGAATAATGAAATAAAACATTATTAAATTCCTTTAAGAATGATAACTCTTTCAATAGCCGATCTTCAAGTAATGAATTTGATTTGCCAAAGGAATCTTGTAGCAATTTGATAATATTGTAATTGTCCCCTTCAATGATTAAGCCTTTAGCCTCAAACATCCAGCTCTGTATGGTCAACTTTAAAGAAGTAATAGATTGAAGTTCTAGTTGTGCAATATCCCAGTGTAAGCATTGAAAACCAAAAGCCAACAAAAATCTGCCATAATTGTCTCTAAAAACTCCACCAACACTAGCCATATTATTCCTTAACAAAGTAGCATCAATATTAACTTTAATCTAATCAGGAGGAGGGTGCCAAACATTACAAGACAGCTCAAAAAGATGATTAACACCCTAGTGATCCAATATAAGATTATATTGAAAAGAAGATGCTACAAAGCTAACCACATTTGAAGCTATAAAAGAAGGACTATCTTTAACCCCAACATGCTTAAGCTTATTCCTACTTTTCTAAGAGAAGTAAAGAGGGGTACAATACATGTTAGCAACAAAGGGAATAGAATTAGCTAACCTTTTAACTCAACTTTGCATTCCTCCAATAAAAAAAGAAGGAATAAAAAATCCCCATGCATTCAAAACTTCAATAATTTGATTTATCTTCAAACAATTGGATGCAACATGATCAATACTTTACACAGCTATACACCCTCTAGGAGAAGAATTATAATCAAATAATCTTTTCTGATATAAATTTTTTTTGTGTTGGAATTGAATTATTTCATAACCTCCAAAAGAATATCTCCACTCGAGAGTTTAGCTTCAATTTTTTTAACCATTTCGAGAAATTATCAACTACATGATCTTCATTCACCGCCTTAGATGCTAAAGTAATTATTGATCTACAAAAAAAATTGGCTATAAGTTCTATACAATCTTGTAATAGCTCCGGGAAAATTTGCACTTGAATAATATGCTTTCTAAGTTCCTTTCCAAAATATTGTTCCAACCTATCAACATTCCAATCTCCAGGCAAGATAAAATAATCCAGTGATTTTGAATCATCCTAAAAATCATCAATAAATATGGGCCATCTATCCAACCTTCTATCAAGGATCCAAGTATATTTTAATACATTAATATAATAACCAATTGATACTTTCCATTTCACAATATTCTGAAAAAAATTAGCTCCATCCATAATTATCTTATAAGTCAAAAATGCATTTTTCTTTGATTCCATAAACTAGAAATTCTCACCATATTTAGCAATCAAGCTTCTGTTAAGTAAAAAGGTAGGATTATTAATAAGATTCCAAGTGAATCTCACTCCTAATGGACCAATCTTTACTACAGAAGAAAAAATCCCATGTCCTCCCCTTTCCTTTTATCTATACAAAGTATGCCAAGCAACATAGTGAAGACCATGATCACCATTATGCTTCTTCCAAATAAATTTTCTGCATATTTTGTAAAATTCTTTCCAAATACTTTTAGGCACTAGAGAATGGGCTAAAAGAAATAATGGAAAAGAAAGAAAGAGCATTTTTATAAGAATCATCTTGCCAGCTAAGGAAATAATCTATTTCCCTAAACATTCAATCTAGAACAAGCCTTCTCAATCAAATATTGAAAATATGATTTTCTCATCAAGCGTAAAGACAACTTCACTCCAAGGTAGTCCAACTCTTTGAAAACATTGAAACCCAATAAGTTAGAGATACAATTCCTTCTACTCATATTAACTATCTTAACAAAAATAATAGAAGATTTTTTAGAATTGATACTCTATCTAGACCAATTACAATAGTCTAATAAAATTTTCCTCATCTTCTTCACACATTTGGGTTTAGCATTCAAAAGAAATAAGATATCATCTACATACAATAAATGAGAAATTATTTGAGCATTAGATGAAATCTTAATCCCAATGTTCTAGCCTCTTTGAAAAAATGCATCTAAAAGTAATTGAGAGCAGATGATGAATAAGAAGGGACATAATGGACACCCTTGATGAAATCAACTTCTTACCTCTATACATTTTGAATTACAACCATTGATCATAATTAAAAATTTAGCATCCCTAACACATTCAATAATAAGGTTTGCAAATTTGTTCGAGAACCTGAAGTAATCCAAAACTAATCTCAAAGTTGACCAACATATACTGTCATATGCTTGCTCCACATCCACCTTAATCGCCAGAAATCCTTTATTAGCCTTCATAAATATGATTTTATTGAATATTTCATGAGCTAATAAAATATGATCTGAAATATATATTCCTCTAATAAAAGCCACTTGTTCCTCAGATATGATGTTAGGAATAATAAGAATTAATATATTCAACAAAATCCTAGCTGTAATTTTGTATATAGATTTACAAGGACTAATCGGACAATAATTATAAGAAGCCAAAGGATTCCTAACACTCAAAGTGCTGCATTTATTATTTTCCATTGGATTTTGTTTTATGGTTTAATCTTCTTTATAAAAGATTTTTTTTTCTTTCATTTAGAAGATAAACATACAAGCTAAGATTTGTTGATTAAAGGTGTGGAAAAAATAAAGTGCCAAAAGATGCACAAAGAGTGCCAAATTAAAAAAGAGGCAGAATATGAGCCCAACTTGAAAAGATGCATATTATTTACCAAACAAAAGTCAAAATCAAATGATATATAATTGAAACAACATCTCAATTATAATTGAGAAGAGGCATAAAATGAGCCCACACAACATTCGTCTCTTTCATCTCTATATTTAATTCTTAGAAAAATCCTTGCGATAAACAGTATTTCAACTATTGAATATGAAATTTTTTTCTTGTCAAATATTTTTGTGATAATTGTTCTATTTGATATTTTTACTTTTTAGAATGAATATTAAACCTGATCAACTTTTCTTTTCTTATTTGTTCTTCAATTTAAATATGAGTTTAAAAATCTTTTAGTATTTAATGTTGTCCATTTTTTTATCTCACATTATATTCCTTATTAACATCTCGATTTGCCAATAATAACTTACATATTCAATAGTTTTTTTGTCATTTTCCTCTCTTTTTTTTGATGTATAAAGGGGGAGGTTGTTTGTGTTTGGTTTGATACCACTATTTGTATTTTGATTTGAAGTTCTTTGATTAGTTTGATATCATTGTTTATTTTTTTATTTAAAGTTCTTTGAGTTTTATTTGTGTTTAATTTGGTTTGGTGTCAAAAAGATTGTTACAGTGCTCTCTGGGGGGGGGGGGGGGTATGTTTATGTTTATTTGAAGTTTTGTTTTGAACATGGTCTTGTGTCATGCTTGATTTTTTTAAGGTCTTTTTGGGTGTTTTTTTTTTGTTTCCTTGTAGATTATTTTATGTTTGTTTATTAAAAAAAAAAAAAAAAAAAAAAATCAGGATGAATTTTAAATATCCCCATGCTGTTTAAGATTTATTAATTTTTTTTTTCTTGAGTCTTGCAAGTGTGATTGTAATTAGGTAACCTTACACACACACATAGGGTGAGAGAGTAAAAACTTTAATTTTTAAAACTAATCATATTGTATGATATCTAGTCATAGTAAATGATTTGACTTTTCTTTCTATCCAAATGTAGTTAATCAACTCATGGCTTGAATTTCTTAGACTAGTCATACAGTATGATGTAAGGCCGTACAGATGACTAATAGAGTATGAAATTTCATTTGTACCATTATATAAGAAGAACTTGTCCATTTTTGAATAGTTTGTATTGTATAATATAAGATCATACAGATGACTGACACAGTATGAAATTTCATTCATACTGGATCATACTAGGTGAACTTATTCATTTTTAAATAGTTCATATAGTATGATGTCAAGTCATACAAATGACTAACATATTATGAAATTTCATTCATACCAGATCATACAATACAAACTTGTTTACTTCTGAACACTTCATATAGTAGGAAGTCAGGTCATACAGATGACTGATAGTGTATGAAACTATGCTCATGCCAATTCTTACCAAATGAAACCCTGATCTTTGAACTATTCATACTTTATGATCTACGATTCAAAGATGTTTCACTTGAAATTTTAAGTTTTTGGATGGTTCTTCATGTCTTGGCTATATAAAGAGTCCTAGAAACTGACTTAAATACCTTTGTTGTGAATTTCTCTTGAGAGTGTCCATTGAGTGTGAGTGTTTGGAAGAGATTATGAGAGTGAAGTGTGAGAGATCAAGTGAGGGGGAGTTGTGAGTAATTCACAAGAATGCCCAAAGAAAGGATATCTTTATCTTCTTTAATTTTCTGCCCATCTCCTCTAGAAGCTCTTCAGAGAAGATTAAAAACATTGTGTCAAGGTTCTCTGCCTTTACCAGTAGGGTAAAAAAGGATGTCGGAACTCTGCCTTCACCGGGAGGATGAAAAAGAATGTCATTACTATGTCTTCACTAGGAAGGTGAAAAAAGATGTTGATAAAACCTTTGCCAGGAGGGTTAAAAAGGAGATTAGAACTCTTCCTTCACTAGGAGGGTGTAAAGGATGTGAAGGTACTCTACCTTCTCTACGAGGATGAAAAAGGATGTGAAGGTATGCTGCCAGCACTTGGAAAGTGTAAAAGGCAATGATACTCTACTACACCAGGTTGGTGGAAGAGAGTTTGTAACGACTTCTCCACCATGCTATGGGAGCAAAAGGATAGTCATTATTGTTTAGTGTAATACCTAGAGAAGGCGTCTCTAGGGAGGGGAATTAGGTCAAGTTTAAAAGAACCACTATAAAATTCGATGTTCTTCTTTCTTGTTTTATTTTTCTTGCATTTTTATTTTCTACATTTTAACTATTTTTGTGGTTGAAAAATCCCATGATAATCACTTCTATAATTAATTGCAAATTTTAGAATTAGTGATTTTATTTTCAAAAATCAAAGAGAATTTTTAAATAATAGTTCACCCCCTCTTTATTAGCCTTTGGGATAGTGCTAAAAGGTCTAATAACCTACTCAAACTATCAATTTAAAATTCAAAATTTTCAGCTGATCATTAAGTATAACTTAGGGTTGTACAATATAGTTTGTTCCATGGAATCATAGTTCTTCCAGGCTGAACTCTATGATGATAACAAAATGTCTCTATGGATCTTCTAGTATGACTTGAATTATACCGTATGATCCTTAATGGTTTATTAAGCCTAATTAAATTATTTAATTTTGATGATTAATTTAAGAAAGATTTTTAAATATCATATAGTATGAATATATTCAAATAGTATGAATAGAATAATTTATAAATTTTAAAATGTTTTCTAAATTTTATTGTCGGTTGGGTTTCTTAATTAAAATTAATTATCCTGTTCGATTCAATTTGAATAGTTTAATTAATTTTAAATTTAAGTTTCTTAGTTTAAATATTTTAATTAATATCTTATTTCTTATATCATGAAGAACAATCCAAATTCTATAGTACAATATTTAAAAAAAATTTAAAAAAATTATTTTTAATTCTCTCGTGTGTGTGTGTATAGTTGCTTAAGGTAGCATACATCCTTTTATAAAGATAGACTAAAAAAAAATGAAAATATGGACTTTTGTAATAAATTAACCTATACTACCCAATATTGAGCCTTTATCCTTCAGCGGTGTTGGATGTATGTTATAATTTAAATATTATTAAACACAAAAAATATATGCAATAATAACAAAATTGACAAACTAGATAAAATCCAATATTATTTATTTTCATCAAAATATAAACTTGGGCTCCTGTATTTCAATAATCTCCTCTTTTTAATGATAATAAATATTCTGTGTTGAATTTCAAGTTAATTTTAGTTTTCACCTAAGTTTTTCCTCTTGCTAAGTGATATCTTAAAAAAATTAGATATATAATCAAGAAATAAAATGTAAATTGCATCTAACTCAAACTATACTAATGATTGAAATAACTAGTACAAACCAACTACAACCTACTACCCCTTTTATCATCACCAAAAAGGAGAACTATAAATTTAACACTAATACATATCAAGATAATAGAGCATAATACAAAAAATTGATAATAAAGCATTATAGACAATAATCATATGAAGGCCCTTGATCAAGTGGTGGAGGTGGCTAGAAGTATTAGTGAAGTAAAATTGCTCTCCAAACATACCATATCAGTCCCATTCTTATTCTACTACTATTAAATGTGAGTCTTAAGGTGTGTTTGTAATTGGTTAACCTGCTCTACAATCACATTATAAAATTGTGCCTGATAAGCTGGAGTCGATGTTGTGCCTGGTGCATATGGTGATACTGGAGCTGTATGGTCTCCCCCTTCCTCATCAAACTCCTAATCCTCCACTACAACTGTGCCCTATCGCATCTATAGCCAAAAATGAAGTGGAAAGAGTTATCACTATAGAAGGTAGAAAAGGTATCAATCGATATAGGATACATGAGTTTATATTTTGAGTATAAGACATAGGCGATGATGTGTCTAATAGCTATATTCTATCTACAACGGATGACCAACTTTTTAATTGATGTAAGTTTTTAAGGTATATAATAATTATCTTAGCAACATCAAATTATATGCCAGACATGATAAAATATATGACAATGAATACTAGGGGAAGCGATGTTCCTTTTTTTTGGTTAAAATTACCAACGGGTGTACACGTTAATAACAAAAAAATGTATAAGATCCTTAAGGGGACCTTCAACTATCTACTGCTAAAAAAAGCTACAAGAAAAGTCAAATAATAACCTATGAGCTAGAGTTCCTCATAAAGAACAAGTACTAGAAATCTTAATAACATTCTAGGATGGCCAGATGCCAAGACACAAAAAGATCATGAAAAAGTATGTCCATTCAGCCCGGTGTTTCCACCGAGCCCTATAGAAAAGGATGAGAATTCTTCACTAATATTGTCATCTCAATTATAAAGCCCAAAAATTAGCTTGTACGGTAAAAGAGAATTCAAAAATAACCTACAAAATAAACTACAGAGGAGTTGGATCAAAAAGTTACAACCAATGTAATAACAACCCTAAGAGATCATAAAATAGATGGTAGATAATATATAAGTAATGCCAATATCCCAGTAATGAATATCGATAAAAAAATTCTGAACCTACTATATACACTAATAAATTTGCATGGAATTGATACTCTAAACTCCATAACTAATAGAAGAACCCCCATAAGTAGAATACATGACCACATCAATAATATAGCAACAATAATTATTCCAACAATAGTTTCCCGTAAAATCTCGACCAACACAAGATTAATCATCACAAATGAGAAGCAACAACTCATACTAGAGATAATAATAGAATTATATAGAATCAAAGAGATAAAACAAAATCCAAGAGTGAAAATAGAATAGACAGTACTAATCTAAAGATTAATCAAGAAACCAAGCATAAACACCATAATAGAATAGGTTAAATCGAGAAAAAATAGTCTAGAAAAAATTGCTCAGACCACAGAAAAAGTGAGAACACTCAGCAAAGTAACCAAGGACCATAAACTGAGATAGCACACACAGACAATGGATGGCCATCTGAGCTCAACAAGGTAAAAACAAAGCAGGCATCATGAAGGAAACCCCAATGCCACTTAATTCTAACCCCGCACACACTCCGGCACATAATATAGATAAAGATAAATATGTGAAACATAGAATAGATGTACATGTAACAAGGCAGTACAACCAGAATGACACTTCCACTGCACTTCCAGCTCCTCCAACCATAGCAACTAAAATAATCCATGAAAGGAGAATTCCAGACAGAACAACTCATATAGTAAGGTCATAATGGCATAAAACCTATGCAACTTACCCAAGAATGGGCCACCAATGGTCATAAAGATGAAGCTAAAGTACACATCATGATTACCACCCTAAAGCCACTAAATTTTATAGCCAAACATGAGATTAAAAGAAGAGAGGACCAAGCAATAGGGAAACACAACCATAATGAGACTACCATAACACTTCAAGCCCCACCAACCAAACCAATATGATGAACCTTTAAAACAACACCGTGATAAACATAAAAACTAGCCCAAAGAACCAACCACAGAGCCAATTCTAAAACACACTTTATTCATTCTATCTAAGGTTCTAAGGGTATGCTGGTTGATGAGGTCATTTTGGTTAAGAGTGTGTACAAGGGGTTGATGTTGATCAAGGGGTGTGTTTCTAATGATCATATTAACCTGGGTCCAATCATAAACTCCCCTAGAGCTAACTTTATGGAGTTTAAATCTTATAGTGGAGAGGTGTAAGGTTTCATCAAACCCTTGATAGGTAATTTCTAAAGGATGTCTACAAAAAAAGGGTGCTTAAGTATTAATTTGACGATTTACCAATAATTCAAAAAAAAAAAAGGATAAGTAAGGGTAAAGAAAAACTATAATTTAGTCCTCATAAAAAGATCTAGTATTTAATAGTTCAAAGCATATTGATTTAGAATTTTAGAAGAATTGATATATGTTTCCCTATACCTATAATATACATATTCATCTTCAATAGATTAAAACCTATCATCTACCGGATGAAAGAGGAACTCCCATCTAATGCTTGAGATTTCTTGCCACAAGCCATTGCCATGCTAAGGAAGGATCATAAGGGATAGTAAGCTAGGAGAAGAACTATTCGTGTTCTTAGAATCTTTGAATTCCCCTTCCATTTGTAGGCCACAATTAATAAAACAAAATAATACAAATCTAATAGTATGATAAAAAGAATTCAATTAATCCTGGCCAAATAGTTCAAAAAGGAGATCAAATTGTACAGTACAATTGGGATCAACTTCACTAAATCATTCAACTTGAGGTATTAGCTTACATGATCTTTTACTAACTATTTATATGGTACGAGTAGGTGTTCATAGGGTAAAATAGTTAAATAAATATCATACCAACCTAATTGAAATCTAATAGTCACTACCGCATATATTATACAGTATAAAATATATGTTCGTAAAATATAAATGTCAATACTTAAGTTAATTTGAATGGTTGGATTTATTAGACGGTGCCTATGTGATGATCTGTGTGAATCATTTAGCATGAAGTGAATTGTATAGTATAATGTGAATAAAATTAGGGTTTGTGTGTGATGATCAAGGAAAGCTCCAAGAGAAAAAACATACATATGATAATTTCCATTCAAAATAGAGATAAATAAATTTTATATAAATAAGAACATAATTTAAATATTAATAAACAAACACAAAAAATCAAATTGACTCACTTCAACTTACCTTAACCCCAATTTCTATACATGAATATCAATGATACATAGTGTAGTCCTAAGTGTGCTAAATGTATCATAATTGAGAGGTTTGATAAAGATATCTTTAAATTAATTATTGGTAGCCACATTTTTTAATTCTATGACTCCCTTTACTATATGATCCCTAAGGAAATAATTTTTAATATCAATGTGTTTTTTGCTAGAATGTTAAATTAGATTTTTAGAAATATAGATTATACTAGTATTATCGTACATGATAGGTTAGTGCTTATAAAAAGTCTAAGGTTAAGGATTTATTTCTTTAGCCATAAGACTTGAGCACTATAACCTCCTACTGCTACATATTATGCTTCAGTGGTGGAAAAGGCTACATAATTTTATTTTCTACCAGACCCAAAAAATTAAGGAGTAACCTATGAAGTGATAATTTCTAGAAGTGCTTTTCCTATTAAATATACATAATACAAAATTGTAATCAAAATATTCTATAATTTTAAATGTGCTTCTTTGTTAAGGATACCATATGCCTATGTTTTGGGTAACAATAAGATATTTAAGAATTCTTTTCGCACCAGGGATATGGGATTTTTTTGGGTTAGCTTGAAATGTAATACATAGTCATACACTAAACATAATATAACATCTGCTAACAGACTAATGATATAGTGATATTATGATTCTCTAATGTTTCTTTTGCTCTACTAATTTTCCATCAAAATTTTTATTTGGTTGGATAGATAAGTTTATTGGTGTATTTATACTTTTAGAACCTTCCATATCAATTTTTTTCAAGACCTCTTTATTATATTTAGCCTGAAAAATGAAGGTACATTCCTCTCTCTAGTTTACATTAAATCCAAGAAAATAACTCAACTCTCCCATCTTACTTTTTTCAAACACCGTACTCATAGTATCTAAAAATTCATTACAAATTTGTTTGTTAAATATAAAAAATATGTCATCAATATAGATTTAAAGTATGAGTAAATCATCTCTTATTTTCTTAAAGAATAGGATGATGTCTATGCTACCCTTAATAAATGGTCTATCTTGGAGAAAGATGCTATGTCACTCAAACCATTCCCTATGTGCCTCTTTTAGTTTATATAATGATTTCTTCAAATTATTGATATTGTTGGATGGGGGTTCTTCTACATAGACATATTCCTTAATAATCCCATTTAGAAATGCACTCTTAACATCCATCTCATATAATTTAAAACCTTTAAAATATAAAAATGATGAAGGAATCTAATGTTTTCTAACATGTCTACAAGGGTAGCGATTTCCTCAAAAATAATCCATTCTATCTGATTGGACCTCTTAGCTACAAGTTTAGCCTTATTTGTAATCACTGATCTAGAGTCATTCAACTTATTTTTAAATAACCATTAAGTGTTAACAACACTCTTATCGGTTGGTTTACTAACTAACACCCAAAAAAACAACATCATCAAGCCTTGGTCCCACTACATGGGTCAACTACATGAATCCTTTTTAACCATTATGTCTTGTTAAAAGTCAAATTCCCATTTAAATCTAAGTATTATAGATTTGCAAATGTTATAGAAATAAAACGCGTTCATGTATGCATATATAGGTAAACAGGTCGGTGTATATGGTACCCAATAATGCATAATCCTAGAAATAGTATACATCTTCCTACAAAGTCTGTAACATATATAACAAATGAAAACTAGAAACATTTCTACCCACTAATGTAAATTATAGCCCATATGAATGAAATTCATGGAGCAACGTAATAAATGAAAAACTAAAGAAAAAAAAAATATTTATTCACTGATTTGGTAATTTATAATAGTCTCAAAGTCTACAAAAAAGAAAGATGTTTAGGCTCCACCGTAAAAAGTTTTGAGTTTTAATCCTACCACACACACACACACACACACACACACACACACACACACACACACACACACACACACACACACACACATATATATATATATATATATATATATATATATATATATATATATATATATATATATATATATATATATATATATATATTATGCTTATGCTCTTCAAGCTCCAAGAATTCTATGGAATTCCAAAAAAGAGTATCATCAAAAGAAAAGGATACCATCTTTTGGAGCCCCAATTGTATATGTATGAGTAGGTATATTTAAATTTTTTACAACTCAAGATGCAATACAACTTGATCCATATAAATTTTACTTTCACAATGACATGTACATGTATACATCATTCAAAGCTACATTCTAATTTGAGTATTGTAAGAATATTAAAGCAATATGAAAGCATATAAAGTACAAAATAGTTGTGTAATAACCCGATGCTTCTTATATAATCCCTAAAGAGCCTGAGTGCACTAGTAGAAATTAAAAATATAAGATATTTAGATCGACGATTATAAATAGGCATACATAAGGTACTTTCCAAGAAAAGAACCTAGCAAGAAAATGAAACCACCAGCCTAGCCTAGGCTAGAGTTACTTAGCGTAGCAAACCATATAAATGTGTGTAAAAAAAGCTATGTGGATGAGATAGTTCTGAAGCTTTATCAGTTTTAAGTTGTACATAAATGAATTTATTTGCTCAAGGTCTTTAAATGATAGTTTGAATATAAGTATTCAAGATTTTGATAGTTTAAATTTCTCTTAAAGAAGTTTTGATTGCTAAAGTTATTTTCCATTAGGTTTTAAAGAAAATAGCACTCAACAAGTCTTAAGTGCATGAAGCTGTTGACCAATATATCCTAGAATAAAAACTATAATGCTACTAATCCTCAAAAATTGGGGTACATTGATAGCATAAATTCTTTCATTTTAATTAAAAGTTTTCTTTCTTAAAGCTTTATAAGTTAATACACCTTTTCCACTTTTGAAGGAAGCAAGCAAAAGGGCATAAAAGTAATAATGTCTAAGTATTTTATTAAGGATTTTTAAATTGATTTAGTTTTATTTGTAATTAGTTGATTAAGTTAATAATTTTAATATTTATATTCTATCAAATAAATTTGTAGCATTGTGAAAACGACACAAACTCCTAGGACTTCTTAGTACACATAACCCCACAACTAGAGAAAGTCCATCCTAATGAACTTTTTTTATAGGAATGTTTGTTTTTTATTTAATGCTATTTTCTCATTTAATTTCATTGCATTGATGATTTATTAAAATTTAATTTATTTATTTATTTTCTTATTTTATAAATATTTTAATGAAGTTAACATAGGCTCCATTTATTAACTTTTTTATTTACATTAGTTTCTAGATTGTTTATATTTTTTAATAAATACTATAACCAAAGATGAGTCCAATGCTTTTTAGGTTTTTTCATTTTGAATTTTTTAGAATTAATTATGAAATTTTGAACTTTATTAAATTTAGTATTTATTTAATTCAGAGTATTTTCTTATTTTTGTAACAAATCAACTCTAAACTTCATTAAATTTTTCCCAAATGTCGTAAATGACACCCACAGATGATTTCAAATGTTTGTAATATAATTAGAACTTTTTATTATTTTTAATTATTTATTTTAATTTATTCTTATTTTATTTTGATTACTAAATTAATTTCATTTTAAGTGAAATTTAAAGAGATTTTATTTTTCTTTTAAGACTAATTTTTTGAATTTTGATTCATTACAAGTAATTTTTAGATTTAAAATGAATTTATCATAGTTTTTTAAAGATACAAAGTCAATTATGCACATGAAACTTTGGTTTACTATGGGCTCCAAAAATTTGGCTCTGGCCTCCCCCACTGCTTTTTCTCAAGATAGTTTTAACGGAGTAAGTTTTGTGGTAAATTTTGGAAATGCATATGAGTTTGTAGATAGGATACTACCCAGAGATTTTGCCATCATTTTTGTGAGGACTTTATGATACGAGTTTTGGTTTCTTATAGGCCTCTATAGTTAATTACCCCTCAATAGTGAGAGAGAACTTTCGATTAATGCTAGTCATCAATTAGATATATAGACATATGCATTATCTAGAATATAGTAGCAGCATGGATGTTAAAATTTTGGTGGTTTGATAGATTTGTTTTTAAAATTAGAAATCTAACCATCTTGCACATAAAGTGGATAGTGAGGGAATGGATGATGGACCTGATCAAGATCCCATAGTCCCTTTGTCAGAGGAGGTAGTAGACCCAACCTGATAGAAGGATCCTTGTTGGCAATGGGTTACTTCATCCAAGGGTACTTTATAGACCTGGGATGGATATTTATCTAAAGGGACAAATTTGAAGCCACTTACGCCCAAATGATTATATCTTATTGATTCATATATCAAAGATTTCATTCCATTAAGGAATATACTGGCTCTGGCCAAGACCATTATCTCGTGGTACCATTTGGAAGCAAAACCACTCAGTTCAGAGGGTCCCGGGTCATAACTGTTTATCCTACAGTTCCACTTGGCAGCAAAACTGCTAGTTAAAGAACACGTACAACATCCTTACTAGAGAGAGATTATTTGAGAATGGATCCTATTTATATTTTATTGTTAGGGATTAGTTTTATGTGAGATAAAATAAATTTCAATTTATCCACCTCGACAAACTATTGTGGAGGGTGGACAGATTTTGCTTTAACTATTTGATAGTATTAAATTCTATTTTAAATATTTTATGCTTTTTTAGATTTTTCAGTTTCATGGGTATTTGGGATGGTGTTTTGAAATATGTAGAGTTCACCCCTCTGATTGAGATCTACGGTCAGCTCCATTTATGAATTAAACCCTATCAACTCTATGAAGCTATTGATAAAGGATCAAGTTTTGTACGCTTAATATTTTATTAATAAATTTCTCTATTTGTAGGCTTTGAAGGCCTTATATAAACATATAAAATAGGTATTCCAATCGACACCTTGACAATATATCTATTTGATAGTTCAAGCCAGTGTCTACTCTTATCTATACATATAAAAGGATTAGGCTTGAACAATAGTTCATTTATGAACTCGCGTAGCATCCCTAAACATCATGTGTATAATGATAACATGCTTACGGTGGCCCATATAGGTTCTATGATTATATATACCCTTATGTATATATATGTGTATATATATGATAGTGCATGTGTGGGGGTATTTTTGGAATATCTTGGCATCAATCAATTATGAGTGTGACTGCCATTTGAACGTAACATTCTATTTTCATGCTTGTATATATCTTTTGTCCACTTGTAAGGGCAATTTTGATTCTAGTGGCATGGCATGCACAACTTATTACTTTCTGCAAGTTAATCATAGCGCACTAACAAATCTTCTGCTTTGGTGGGTAGATGTTTTTATCTGCTACAGCTCCCTTATAACTTTCATGTAGATGGCATATTTGGTATACAACAGGTCTTTTGAAAAAGCTTCTATTTGTGGCATTCCGTCATATAGATGGAATATAATCCAGTGTGCTTTTTTTTATAACTTTAGCTTGAGTTTTGATATTTGGTTCCTTTGGCCCGGTGCTTTGTGCTGTTGACATTGATGGAGGATTATCTTATTTTTCAATACTAACTTATCAGTGGATTTGTGTATGTTCAGCCATATAATTTTTTGCTTTGGTTGGCTTGATGAAGGAGTATACATCAGTTACCTAAGCCCTTTAGGCTTATATTAGGTACGTGGCGTGGGGTCATCGGTCTAAAGCTTTCTGTATAGCAGACTTCCTGATGACATAATCCTCTTAGTTTAGCTTTAAGCTTCATGTAAACTTTAGTATAATTTATTTGGTCCTCACTTTGTGCTTTATGGATTTATTGAATGATTTATAGGTTTCAGAGTTAGTCGATATTACTAAATGTAGGTATTATATTAATCCTTGACTAATTAAGGAGACCTTAGTTTGAGTCACTTGAGTTCATCAGATTAGGTAAGCTAAAATTTGATGTCTCTTCGTCCTCTGGTTATTGGATGGGTGGTTCCTTTACTCCAGCCTTTATTTGGGCATGTTAAGTAGACAGGGCTGCAAACAATCCGATAATATTTGGGTGAGTTGGATCTGGCCTTTTACACCCATTCATGCTCCAAACTTGAGTTATAGAAAATACACTTCCTAATGCTAATTTCACTGAAGTTGGTAGATTTGAAGTTCTCCTTTGTAGTTAAAAATTTGGAGTATACAAGTATTGAGTAATTATTTGTTGCTCATCCTTCCCACTAGAACTTTGATTCTCCAGTCGATCAGGAGAATTTAGTAGACTAAGAGAACTTGAACTTATTGAGTTAAATTAGCCTTCATACTTTCTACAGTCCCTATTGATGGTTGATGAAGTGGGAGTTTCACTACTAAAGCCTTACTTATAGCGTGTTGAGTAAACAGAGCTAACAGTGGTCTTGTCATATTTAGACGTGTTGGATCTAGCCTTTTACACCCATCTGAACCTTAAGCCTTAAGTTGTTAAAAGGCTTCAAGCTATTCTGGCTAAATTTGTTAGAGTGTGTAATTATAAAAGTCTATTTTTTTTACTTTTGAAATCTTAGTACGTTAGGAAGTTAGAGTCTCGAACTTTTAAAAGATTTCCTACATATACTTTGAAAAGAATTTATTATATTTATCAGCATGAAATAATATTTATATTGATACTTTTAAATATTTATTAGGGGATCTTGTCATGTAGCGTGATGTTGACCTGAATAAATATTTAAAATATTCATATCTTATAGGGACATTTTAAAGTAGATTAAATTTGGAATTTGGGATATTAAAAATTTATTTAGGTATCTTGATGCATAACACAATACCAACCTAATTAAAAAATAAAAATTAAAAATATCCCCTATCTCACAGTAAGATATTGGATAGACTTTATATTTTGAGATTTTAAATATTTATCAATAGATTTTGGCATGTAATGTAATGTCGGCACGAATAAATATTTAAAATGCCCTCAGTCTTATGGGGGATTTTAAAATGTATTCTTTCTACATTAGAGAATTGAAAAACATAATATATATATATATATATATATATATATGCACGTAATACTTTGATTATTGTGTAGTATATTATTCATGAAATTTTCATGCGTGATATTCCTTTAAATATCAGCCATTGATTGGTAGCATAGGCTTCTGATTGTCTAGATCCATCAACTAATAAGCTCCTCCTTGAACACCTTCATGAAGACAAAGGAGCCCTCCCAATTGGATACGAATTTGTCACCTATTTTTTTTGTGTGGAATGATTGACCTACTCAGCACTTGGACTAATTTCCCTTCTTGAAATGATCGATGACATACCATTCGATCAAATTATTTCATCATTCTTGCTCAATAGATTTTTAGATTTTATTAAGCTTATAGTATAACTTCATCGAGTGCATCGAACTCTTTCATTCTAAGGCGTGCATTTTTCTCTTGAGTGAGATCATTCTGGATTACTACCCGAAGTGATGGTAAGTAAACTTCTAGTTGAAATAATGCTTTAACTCTAAACACCAGTGAATAATGAGTGGCTTTTATTGGCATTTTGTAAGTTGTACAAAATGTCCTAGTGCCTCTTCCATTTTAGCATTCTATTCTCTTTTATTCTTGGTGAGGATCTTATTTAACACTTTCACCAATATCTTGTTGAAGGCCTCTACCAAGTCATTTACTTTGGGGTTGTATATAGATGAATACTGCCAATTGATCCTGTGTTAGTTAATAAACTTGTAATTTTTTGCACTCTTAAATCTAGTACCATTATCTAAAATTAGGTGGCATGGTACATAGAATCTATATACAATATTATGGGTAAATAAATTAATCATGTGTTTGGCCGTGACCTCTCTGAATGGAGCCACCTCTGCCTGCTTAGAAAAGTAGTATGTTGCTGCTAGAATAAAGGGGTGTCCTGCTGATGACGGAGAATTTATCGGGCTGATCATATATGTGCCCCAACATTCAAATGGTCTTGATGTTAGTATTGGATGCAGTGGATTTGGTAGTTGATGTATAACATCATCGAAGATATGATATTTATGGCATCTATTAGCATGGTCAATATAATCTTTCACCATTGTCAGCTAATAGTAACCCATACTTTTGATTTTAGTAGTCATCTTAGGACCTTACGGATGTGCCCCATAGAGCCCTTCATAGACTTCTATCACTACTCAATCAGCTTACTTGGTCCCTAAGCATCTTAGGTACATTTGATTAAAATCCCGATGATATAATATCTCATTGACAAATGCATATCATAATGCTCTTTTCATATTTACATGGCTATAGATTTATCCGTTGGGAGTTTACTTTCTTTGTAATAGTCGATGAAAGGTTACCTCCAATCATCTCCTTCCTGAACATTGAGGCAATGCAACCATAATTTCAAGCATCTATTGGCCTTACATCTCTTGACTACATGACATTCTTCTAGTTAATTTTGAATAATGATCTATTAGGTAGGTTGAGGATCAATCGAGGTTGTATCATACTGGCTTAACTCTAGTATTTCCTCTTCATGTAGAAATTATACGATTGTCGATTCTATGACTCAATGGTCGTTAACCATAATTGGTAAATGCATTTATTCATTGGTGTTCACCACATCCTTGGCTAATTTGGATAGAGAATCTACTTTGTTATTTTGGCTTTGATGAACTCAAGCTATTCTAACACTTGGCACTTATTTCAAAAGATTGAGAGCTCGCTAGTGGTAATGAGCCAATTTAAGTTTGCCAACCTTGTAGATCCCCAAAACATGATTTATCACATGTTGATAATCATCAAAGATTTGGTGATTCTGGATTCTAACATTGATTAAAATCTCCAGTCTTACTATTAGAGTTTCATACTCAGCTTTATTATTGGTTTGAGGTTCAGTCAAACTAAATAAAAACCTTATTATACCTCACTCAGGTGTAACAAAAAAAGACCGATGCCAGCTTGGGCCCCTACATGTTTTGGAGGTCAATGAGGTCTATTCGATGATGCCCTATCAAAGTACATCACCTAAAAAGGACATTTTCATCTTCCTTGACTTACATGATTTGCCAAGAGGTAAATCATCATTAAGTGGGGAGTTTATGGGGATATAACGTACTACTAGGAAATCTCCCAAATCTTGACCCTTCACCACCTTTTATGGCATATAAGTGATATCAAACTATAATAGTATCACTACCCATCAGGCTAAATGAATAATTAACATTGGTCTTATCATGAAGAACTTCAGCTAATCAATTTTTGATATCAACGTGATCTTGTAAGAAAGCATGTAGTGTTAGAGTTTCTGGACTACAAAAATCAATTCCAAATATTGCGTCTCAATTGGGGAATAACAAATTTCCACTCTAATTAGCCTCTGACTAATATAGTGGAGTGCATTTTATTTTTTTTTTTTTCTTACTTGTGTTGGGCTAATAATGCTTCGAGGGACTCTTATATTGTTGCCGTATATGTTATAAGAGGCTTCCCCAGAATTGCTGCTGCTAGAATGGGTGAATTTAATAGGTATCTCTTTATATTATCAAACACTTTTTGGCACTCTTCATCCTTGAAGCAGACAACCTTCTTCATTAACTTTAAAAATTGCTAGCATTTACTTGACAAATTCAATATGAACTATTGAATGAAGGCCAATTGTCCTTACAATGAATGAAGTTGGCAGATATTTATGGGAGGTGAAATCTCTATAATTATCTTAATTTTTGGGGTCGATCTCAATTCCTCGATGACAAACAATGTACCCCAAGAATTTTATGGAGGAGACCCAAAAAGCATATTTTAGAGGATTTATCTTTAGATCAAACTTTTTTATTCTCTCAAATATAATTCTCAGATTACTTAGGTGGTCTTTTTGATCCTTGCTCTTGACAACAAGGTTATCCACATAACACTCGACCTTCTGATGTATTATCTTATCAAATATATACATTATTTCCCATTGATGGGTGGCACCAGCATTCTTCAGGCTGAAGGGCATGACCGTGTAGTAGAAAATAATAATGGGCATTCTGAATAGTGTATGCTTTTCATTTTTAGGTGCCATTTTGATCTGGTTGTAGCTCGATGACCCATCTATAAATGAGAATATGTCGTAGTTAGATGTGTTACCCACCATTACTTCTGATATAATGAGCAGAAAGTTATCTTTTGGGCATGCCTTATTGAGGTCTCAAAAATTGATATGGATACAAATTTGGCCATTCTTCTTCTTGATAGGGACAATATTGGAAATAGAGTCAGCATATTTTTCTTTGATAAAACTTGCTTCTATGAGTTTCATTATTTCAACAATTACTTATTCTTCAATCTTCAATCTCATTCTCCTTGGATTTTGTCTAACGGGTGACATAGCTAGTTTGATGCCCAATTTATGAACTATTACTGTAGGGGATAATTCAGGCATCTCAGTGTATGTCTATGCAAAGAAGCCCTAAATTCATAAAGAAGTTCTTTCATTTCTTCCACTTTTCCTTCTAGTAGAAGTTAGCTAATAAAGATTGGGCGAGGGTCTTCCTCAGTCCCAAATTAGACTCCTTTAGCTCATCTAATGTGGCTACCTATCCACCATCTTCAAGCTCTTTAGGTGGTGGTTTGGCTTCTATGGGCTGGTCCTCATAAGTGTGAACTTCATACATCTCCTCGACACCATTATTATCAGATTTGATTTTGCCTGCATGTGATTGCTCAGCAAATATCCTTTCGGGGGTATTTCCATATAATAAATCCTAGACCTATTTTAAAAAAATATCATTTTTCTTTAATGGGTGAGGATTTCTTCAATACTAGAGGCTCAAGTGAAAGAAAACTTATTATTTAGAGGAATGATTTTTACCTCGTTTCTATAACATTTTTTAGATATTTTTGGTATTAAAATTAGGAATCCTCATAGGTACTAACTCCTTGGAATTGACGAGCAACAGAACCAGTCATGATTTCCTTCTTCTTCATGCTTTCTAATTGAGTTAAATAGACTCACTAGCCCCCCCTTTTTTTCTTGGGGGAGGTATATAGAGTGTTAAAAGCTCTTCGATTATTATGCACCTCTTGTAGAATGATTTCTTCGAAGTGTTATAGGGGAATACGCATGACTATGAGTACGCTATCTGAGATTGACAAGCTGTCTACTGTTCAGGAGAATACACCCTGCAAAGTGTTTATGTAGATAGAGTTATAGTCAAATTTCCATTTGAATATTCAACCATCCTACTCCATTTGGCCATTAACAGTAAAAGTTTGTTATGGTTTTTAAGCCCTTATGAACTAGCCCAAGACTAACCAAGAGGAGGGGGTGAATTGGTAGTTTAAAAAATTCTTAAACAAAAAGTAAAATCTTTTTGAAATCCTTTTCTACGTGGAGGTGATTAACAAAATAAATCAAATACTTAAACTATACAATCATCCACATGAAAATAAATTACATAAATTAAAATGCAGAAATGTAATAAGAAAGAACACACCAGATATTATAGTGGTTTGGTCAACTTAACCTACGTCCACTCATTGGATCGTCTCTTCCAGGTATTGCACTAATATAACAGTGAATCTCTTTTTGCTCCCAAAGTAAGGCAGAGAAGCCTTTACAAACTCCTTTTCACTAACCCCAGTGAGGCAGAGAACCCAGACTTCTTTTACTTTCTCATGAAGTAGGAAGAGAACCCAAACTCCTTTTGCTTCCTCCTGAAGCAGGTAGAGAACCTCGACTCCTTTTGCTTCCTTTTGAAGCATGCAGAGAAACTTGACCTTGTGCTAATGAAGACCTACCTAAAGCCACCAAGAACTTGGGATGATGACTGTAGAAGATGACTTGAATCCTTGCTTGGAGTAACCTTTATGAACCCCTCATAAACTCCCTCTCACAAGATCCTCTCTCTCTCCCAAGCTCTCCCTCTCCTTCTCTTGGCTCTCTTAGGTCAAGATAATAGTGAAAGATCTCCCCCTTGATTAAATAAGATATCTTATAAAGAAGGGCTTAAAATTTTCCCTAATTTGTGACTTACCTTCAAAGATCATCCTGTACGATCAATGTTTTTTCATCCCTTTCAGCTAAGATAATCTGGGAGGGCTGCACAATTTAGCAACACTATTTATTTTGCTCATCAAGGATGATGTGGACATCATTATGTAGGATTATTTCAAAAATATACATATTATATAGCACATCATTCTAGTTGTCCAGAAGATACATGTTAGACGATGACGAAATATAACTTATCATCCAAGATAATTCTTACATTGTCTTGAATGGTTAGTTCAAAATCAAGGATTATTGTCTAGCAAATCCTTATAGGCTTCCAGGAGATACACTTAGATGATGAATAATTTTAATTCAACAAATCATTCTGGTCATCCAGGTGATTCAAAAGAAAACTAAGGTTTTTCTAACTAATTGTCCAGGAATATCCTGCGATCATCCATGATGATATAATCGATCATTCAAACATTAATTACTTTTCTTAATTCAGGATGATGTAAATATTGTCTAGGATGATTTGCTTAATTCAATTGACTTAACAAAGATGCCCTAATTAGGGTTTCTATTTTTAACTCATCGTATAGGGTGATTTTTGGATTGTTCTGTACAATATGATCAAAAATAGAAAAATACTTAAGCCTTCAAAATTTCTCCCCCTGAGTGTGTGTGTAGGTTTACTTAGCATCAAGATCTACCTTATTACATTTGACTCAAGAAAAATAATTATACTTACAGATTGACTAAGTCCTAATCTACCCAAACTTGAGATGACTTGAATTGCAATTGACCTTGTTGACCTAAAATGTTAGTAGGTAGGGAAACTAAAATAGATGCGCATAAGTAATAGCAATAAGAAAGCAGGAATGTCAAAATTGTTTGCTATCATCAAAATTATAATCCTTGAATCCAAGTTTGTAATAATCTCCTCATTTTTAAAGATGGCAAAGATTTTTTAAGAAATTCAACTGAAGCAAATTAGTAAGACTGAAACATAAAGGAGAGCAGTTTAAACCAAGCAGTTCAAAATTTACTAAAATAAGTAAGTGATATAATAAATAATAACATTAACACTAAACAATATAATGATACACCAATAACACTAACACTACTCTGGTTTTGACATTACAAAAAGGATGAAAAAGAAAAGAAATACAAAGTAGATAATACAAAATAGAAACTAACAATAGTACAAAAAACATCACATAAAAAACATCAAAACAGACTACAAGTACGAGGGACCCTGATCAGATGAAGTAGGAGGTGGTGGTGGGTAAATAAAACTATGAATGTAAATAAATTGCTTCCCAAACTAGGCCATATCCTATTCATGATGCTGCTATTGGTGTGCCACATATGCATCAAATTAAGCAACATCTATCGCATGCTGCTGCTCATGTGCAGCAACATAAGAGTTAAACCTAGCCTCCTACTTATCAAACCTCTCCACCAGCTGATTTTGCTGTGACTATTGGAATATTAGAACAATCATAGGAATAGACGCAGGAATAGTTTCCTCCTTAGCTCTCTCAGCCTTCTTGTGCCCAAGATGGAGATGAGTGGTATGAATAATATGGAAGGAGTGCTGTTGCAGTTGACAGGTTGATAGTTTGGTGGGGGTAGGATATTAAATATTGTATTTAGTTTCCAGCACAAAAGCTATGATCTGTCCTATGGTAAGATTAGGTTTTCTTTTTTGTGCCTTGAATCCCTATTACTAGTTAGGTGCTCAATGTAGTGAAAGAGAAGATCAGTGGAATTAAACTCCTTATGTGCCATTATTTAAAAGGTGATGGTTGAGAGTAGGGGAGTGATGTGGACATGGTCACCAGCCTTTGGGATCACTAAGGTTCTGAGGACATATTGAATTTTCCTAGCATCATTCACTAAGTTACTTTAGGCACCATCATGAAGGTGACATTAGTGTTCCTTTGTAATTGGTTGACAGGACCCCAAATTATAATCAGGATCTGAAGACAATATTTCAAGCTTGTATCCAGCAGCAAAAAGTTGGAGGAGTTCGTGGCAATCTTAGTAGGTGATTTCTACTGGGTGTCTGTGCATATAGGATTATAGGGTTGTGTAAGTGGCATTGATCCTAAGACCAGTAAAGAAGTTATAGAGGAGTTCAAAATTGAATGGGAATGCCAATGTCAGAATAAAAGTGAGAGAGGTGTGAGTGAACAGATTTAGTACCAGGTAAGTGAGGGTTCGAGGATTGACAATCCTTGATGGTGTGATCCCAGTGGTTTTGTATCAAATATAGGTGGCTAGATCAGTCAACTTAGTAAATTGAGGGTCAATAGACACCCTTGAGGAACTTTTGGTCACTATACTGGGACCTTTTCCCATCAGCCATTAATAAGGATTAAGAGTATGAGTGAGAAGAAAGAAGTTTTGGAGGATTTGAGGGTGAGAAAACTAGTTGTATTGAGCTGTTTATAAAGAATCAGGAATATCATCCAGGATGATCATAGGATCATCTAGGATGCTTAGGAAAATATACGACATCCAGGATGATTGGCCAAAAAGGTAGTCCTATCGTCTATGATGATCAGACATCATTCAGGATGATTAGACTCAAGCGATCATTCCTAAGAGTTATGTTGGATGACCATTGACAAAATGGATTGTCCAAGATGATTAGGTGGATTGTCCAGGATGATTAACAAAAATGAATAGTACCGGCCAAATTTAAAATGTGTTAACTATTTTTGCCACGTTGATTGTCCAGGATGAACATGTGTATCATTCATGATGATAAAAAATAATTGAGTAAAATTTAATCAAATCATCTAGGATGATGTTGATCGTCTAGGATAATCTTAAATAATTGAGTCAGATCAGTCGTCAGATGGATGATGAAGGTGATTTGAAGATATTGTCCAGGAGGATAAGAATATCATTCAGGATGATGTGATAAAAAAATGAAAATTTTGATGATGGTAGGAGTTGATCAGAAGATGTACCAAAACTTAAAAACCAAGTAAAAATCAAACTTAAAACAACAAAAAGATGATAAAAATGACAAAAAGAACAAAAAACCAAAGTTTTTTTTATCAATTCAATATTATGATAAATTTTTTGTCTGATTGAACTAAAAAAATTATAAGAAATGAATTAACATCACTAAAATTAGAAAAATGGTAGAGTAACTGATCATGTTGCCTCTAGCTGGAATTCCCTATAAGGTAAAAATCTTTTGAAAACAAAAATCTAACTCAAAAAGAAAATCAACCAAGAAAAGTGATTTATTCAAAACTTTATTGCAGAAAACATATCTGATAGAGTAATTTAGTAAAGTAATTAGTCAAAATCAAAAGTTTCAAAAATCAAGTCTTTGAAGATATCAAGTGACACATGAATTCTTCTGAGATTTAAAGGTTTGAAAGAGAAGGAAGCTTGATTTTTATGCGGTCATTTTGTGCCTCTTGTCAACTGTTTGGTGCACTTTATGCATCTTTTAATTTTTAATATACTTTATGCATCTTTTAATTTTTTGGTGATCATTATGCATCTTTTTAGTTTTTCTTTTTGGGCTCATTTTATGTTTCTTGTCATTTTTTTGAGCTAGCTCCCTTTTGAAACCTTTAAAGAATCTCAGTTGTGAGAATATCTTCCAGATAATAGAGAAGAAAACCCCATTCTCTAATATAAGGAAGAATAAACCATAAATCAGAATTATATTTATATGATAAATGCAACAACTTAATTAAAAAGGCTTAAAAGTGATTTAGTGACTTTGAACATTATCATATGAGATAGATTACTATAATAAGATAGAAAAGATCTTAATTACAAAGTCCCATTTTTTAATTTTAAGAATATTTTTGCTTTTAAAAGAAAATAACACCTCTAAAGGAGTTAGAGGAAAGAAAATAATCAATAGTTTTTCTTCCTTTAACTGATTTAGGGATGCCAACCAATGATTATAAATTTTCAAAAATAAAAATAAGGCATAAAATATCATTTCAGTAGTGATAAAAAACTAAACGGAACAATAACATACTAAATGAAAACATGGAAAATAACTACAAATCAAAAAAATAATCAAAACAAAAATAAAAGGAAGATCATAAAATAGAAAATTTAGATTTAAAAATCATTATATTCATGCATTTATGTCAATCACACCCAATCTGATCCTTAAGATGCTGATGTATCAAAGCTAGTGGTTTAGTAAAGATGTCAGCAAGTTGGTTTTCAGTTACTACATGATGTAGTTCAATGTCTCCTTTGGTAACATAGTCCTTAATAAAGTTATATCTTATGTCAATGTGTTTGATTCTTGAATGTCAGATAGGATTTCTAGAGATATAGATGGCACTAGTGTTATCACATAGAATTGAAAGTGTGCATACAGGTAATTCTAAATCCAAAATTTGTTACTTCAACAAAAGGACTTGGGCCACACAACTTCTTAAGCCAATATACTCGGCTTCAATAGTGGAAAGTGTAATAGAGTTTTATTTTCTTTGGGACTAAGAGACTAAGGATTATCCTATGAATTGAAAAGTTCCAAAAGTGCTCTTTATATCCACCTTACATCTTGCAAAATTAGAATCAAAATATCTAATAATTTTAAAAGAAGTTATATGGTTAGGATACCAGATTCCTAAGTTTTGGATTCCTAAGAGCTATTTAAGGAATCTCTTAATCGTATTCAGGCAGGATTCTTTAGGACCAGCTTAAAATCTAGCATAGAGATAAATATTAAACATTATATTAGGTTAACTTATAGTCAAGTAAAGTAGTGATCCAATCATTCCTCTATACTTCTTTTGATCAGTAGATTTTCCATTTAAATCCTTATCTAATTGAACACTAGAACTCATGGGAGTGTTTATTGTCTTAGCTTTATCTATTTCATATTTTTTCAAGATGTCCTTAGTATATTTGATTGATTAAGAAAAGTTCCATCATCCATTTATCTTATGATAAACCCCAAAAAGTAGGACAATTTTCCCATCATACTTATCTCAAATTTATTATTCATTATTTTAGAAAAATCATCACATAATTTTTTATCAGAAGTTCCAAAATATATATCATCAATAAAGATCTAGACAATGAGTAAATCATCTCCTACTTTCCTTAGAAAAAGTGTGGTTTCTATGCTCCTCATAACAAACTCCCTTTCGATAAGGAATGTGCTAAGCCTCTCATACCAAGCACTGGGTGCCTTTTTTAATCA